>VZRJ01011558.1:119900-213649 GCA_013397565.1 Ptilonorhynchus violaceus | reverse complement strand
CGGGCTCGGGCCAGCGCTGCCAGCTCCAGTATAAAACGAAATACCAGGGTGAGCGCGCGTCCCTGTCCCGTCTCCGGGTTCTTCGTGTGGCTCTTCCCTTCCCTGCTTTTCCTCTCGTGCGGGCCGATGCCTGCTCTCCGCTGACAGGAGGTGCAGCGCGGCTGGGCTCCGACACCGGTCCACACGCGTGTCCGCGCAGCGCACTCCGGCGTGCCCTGGAGCGTGCGAAGCTGGGATGGAGTAACGCTGGGATGGGCGCACCCGGCCCCCAGCCTCGCGCGCCTCCCGACACTGAGGCCGTGGGGTCAGGCGGGCGTCGCGGAGAAGCACAGCCAAATTTCACTCAAGTTCACCCTTCTTTCAAAAGGCTGGTGGTCCGTCTGTGCAGGGCAGGCAGTGCTCCGGTGAAGTACAGCGAGACACTGCCGTGGCTGGGCACTGCAGTGGCGAGTGGCTGCTCATGGCTCTGAACTCTCCCAGTTGAGACTGGAGCCATACCGGGGGGTGGCACTGCCATCAGGTCAATGGCAGTCAGTCGGGTCAGACCTTACTTGCAGGCCAGCACTGGATTGCAACCCACCGCCTGAGCAATCGAGACGAAGGGGTGGGTTTACCCACACGGGGTTGGGTTTGTCTGCGTGGGGAATCAGGCGAGCTGTGGTGTGGTTTTGGTGCACTGATAAATATCTGTGCAGGGAGTTAGTGCGGGAAGTCAGCATGGTGTATGTTTGTACCCTCATCAACTCTGCAGTACTTTGCCCATGTAAATAAATTATTTCTCTGCATGGGGAAGTTGTGAAATATACCAGGGTGTGAATTTCAAAGCAAACTTCCTGGGTGAATGCTTTGTTATAAGACGATATATAGGCAAGGAAGATAATTATGATTAAGGTGGGGTATAAATTTACAACAGAATAACTGTTTTTGAATAATTTTGATTCAGATTCCAGTTCTAGATTAATTTCTTTCCTCCAGCACATTCAACACACAGAATAAAGACTAACCTGTTAATCCACCTGACAAGTTGTCCATATGAACACAGAGCTAAGGGGATTCACTTAAATAGCCAAGTCTTGCTTTGCCCTAGGAGGTTGTTTGTGACAGATATATTTCTTCCAGCGAAGATGAGTCCTTTTTTGAATTGAGTCTGGTTTGTTCGTCTTTAAAAGCATGCTACCAAAGAAATGGAGTAAGTGTGCAGTGAGGAGGAAAGAAGCAGTGCAGAACTGCTGCTGGTAACAGCATTAATTCGCAAGCGAGTCTGAAACACTGTTTTAACAAAACAAATTCATGACACTTCAAGGAGACACCATGCAGAGCAGCCTCAGGTTTACTCTCATGGTTATTCCTCACCACTACTGAAAGCATTTGACAGGTGAGCGGTACAACAGTTACTCTGTAAATATTTGCTGTGGGTGAGTTAACACCCCAGTGAGAAGACTGGGTAGCTCCTGGGTCATGCAGCTCCTCGGCTGTGCTTGCTGAAGCCTTGGTCCCCTCTTGTTTCACACAGTCCCAACTGAGACTCTGCCTGCCTTTGCTGATATTCTGTGTTATGGACCAGCAAACACAGCATGACAGATCTGGTGGTGGTGTCACCTATGGCTTCCCCTCCCAGTACCCTGTGGGTCATCCTGTAAAGTATTTCTTGAACCATCTGTCCTGGTGGGAAGAAGACTGGAGGGAGGATGGCGAGTTTGTAAGGCAGCCTGGAGTCAACCCAACAGATCTTCTGTTAGGAAAAAATTCTTTACTGTGATGCTGGTGAGGCACCGCAACAGCTTGCCCAGAAAAGCTGTGGATGCCCCATCCCTGGAAATGTTCAAGGCCAGGGTGGATGGGGCTTTGAGCAACCTGGTGTAGTGAAAGGTATCCCTGCTGATGGCAGGGGGATTAAAACTAAATGGTCTTTAAGGTCCTTTCCAACCCAATCCATTCTATGATTCTGTGATCTTGGGTCAGTGGGTGATGCTGTGTGGAGATGCTGTACAGCTACAGCAGGTCCTTCAGACCAGTGTCTTGGTCCCATGTGGAGAATGGGGATGCTGTGCTCTGCCATCTCTGGGTTTTCAGGGGCTCTTTTGCAGCTGGAATTATTCAGCAGCATGGGTGCCTAGGGGGGGTGTTCTGAGGGTCAGGTTGTACTGAGAGTCCAGCAGGGTTGTTAATTCTCTTGTTCCCTTTGGAGACGAAGTGGGCACCTGGGGTGCATGGAGCATCTCCCCACGTGTGGCATTATCCGGGGGGCAGTTTGTTTTTGTTGGTAGTACCTTGTGTTGATTCCTGTCTGCTCTGTGCATGTGCCTTTTCCCCCCAGGAATGGACTTTCAGGGGCATGACACTTTTCACATACTTCTTTTTAATACAAAGAATAACTTCAACCCTGAAAATGACAGTATTTGGGAGAGAAGAGGGATATATTAGAACAATAAAATGCAACTTTTTTTTTACTTTCCCTTATAAACATGACTCTTAAATCTAAAAAGTCTTACAATAAGGTTGGAGAAAGGTCAAGTAACACAAATATATGAAACAAAGATTCCTTTTCTTCCACCTCAACAAAATATTTCAAGTTAATCCAAAGTTAATTTTCATAGGGTTTTGTTTGCTTATGAGAAAAACTTAGTCTGTTCTTCCTCTCCAATGACTTTTTCTTTGTGCTTTTTTGCTTGTTCAAACACCAAGCTGAGAGTCTTATTTGTCCAGCTGGTTTCATCAGGAATGTTGCTCGCTTAGGTGAGCTGTTTTCAAGCAAATGCTGACCAGCTGAAATTCTGGCTTGTTTAATTTCCTAGAAAAATATTATGGCCCCTGAACACTGGTTCTGCTTCTGATGCTGACTTGCTCAGGGACTGCCTGCAGTGCAGTTCGCTTCCACATCTATAAAGCACAGATAATCTACATGTGTGCATGCCTGAGGACTATGGATAATAAAATATAATGGAAGTGTTAAGGGTATTATAATTGTTTTAAGGATGTACTTCACTTCATGCTGTTCAAATACTTCCTGGACTTCAGGGGGAAGGAAAGCCTTACATAGTAGAGGGTAATATACATTAAAAGAATTGATTACCTTTTGCAAATCAGTATGGGGTGAAATAAATTTTTTCAATCTGTTTGGACATCTCAGTCCTTGGCCCTTCACACTGGACTATCTGAAAATTATGACTAGAGATGGGAATAATTGAAAACATAGTGTAACAAAATTAGATTTCCCTCTCAGTTCATTGGCCCCCCCAAACTGGAGAGAAATAGGTATTTTTGGCTTTCTGTGTTGGGATACATCCAGTACTAATACATGTAAAGAACTTGGATGTGGAAAAGCACCTTGTAGAAAAAGCTGTAGTAACCATCCTGCTTGGATGGGTCTGTGCTGTGAACAGTAAATACCAATACACTCCACTGTTTCAGTCATTTAGATAAAATGAACCTCCAGTTCTTTGTCTAGGGAAGGCCCATGTTTTTTTTAAAGCTCCTGAACTTCGAACTGTACATTGACCTTGTCCTTGATGGTGTTTTTTCTTAAATTCAGTCTTAGGGCAGGTGCAGCACAGTTATCCAAGATGGCATGGGTGATTAAATTGCATTTGCACAGTGAGCTGCAAGGTGTAGGTTTTACTCATCATCCTCTGCTGGATAAAACAGCAGAAAATGACTCAATCTTTTGGTGCCGTAGCTAAATGTGTGTCAGAGCTTGTGCAGAGGCAGAGGAGGGATCTGTTGTAGTGGGTCATTGTGCCCCATGGCACTGTTCCCCTCTGTCATGTCCTTTCTCAAAATCTTTGGAAAGACCCTTCTGTTTCCCAGTTTGCCTCCTAGAGTTACATGTTAAGTGTTCATGTAGTAAGCGTGAGCACTTCGCTTACGAACTGTCTTTGCTGCTCTTCCTGGTGCCTGTTAAAGATGTCTTTTTCTCCTTCCCTTTTTCTTGTGACTGGTGATCAAACACAGTTCCATGCCCCTGAAAGCACCAGCAGCGAGGTCCTGCATGCACATCTGTGCAGCAGTCACTCCATCATGCCAAAACTCTTTTTCACTAGATTCAGTTGCACTCTTAATGGAGCTAATGCTGCTCCCGAGAGCATAGATTCATATTTACGCACAGATAAATACTGTTACATGTGAGTATCCATGTCGCTCTTTGTCACGGTAGTGGATCTGGAAAACCTTTTGGATGTGATGGTGTCAAACCCCATTACTCTGATATTGTGTGAGATCTTGCTGTCTGTAGAAACTTTCATTGCAGGATGTACCTTTTGGTTTGATCAAAGTTGAAGAGATACCATGACTATTTTCTCTTCTGAGACCTTGTAATTACTTCTGTGAGGTTACTGGAGGTCTTTGGCCAGGCAGATGTTCTCAGATGGTCTTCACCTTAGCTTTGTTTTGAGCAACTACTTTCCTGTATGTTTGTCGGGCTGTAAACTGACTGTAGGGTTACAGGTTGAGAATAAACCACAGGAGTTGGGGTTCAGCTGCTAAAAGTCTACGTGAGTTCAGAGTGAGTCTGGAGAAGTTAATGGAAGAGAAATGTATTGAGGATACATAATCCTCATCAGGCACAGAAGGCTCCCAAGCTGAAAATAGCTGGAGGGCTGGAGTGTATTAGGGATATCTATCATATATTCTGGCACTGGCAGTTGTCATGCTGTTGGAGACAACTCCTCTTTGGCAGGGGGAAAAAATCAAACTATATGCAATCTGTTTTAATTAAATGAAGTATCAGATTCTCTCAACCTACGTTCTGCTAAACTTTTCTTCATCTCTTGTTAAGAGCTTTCAGTTGCTTATGTCATTCAAGTAGCTATTCTTTAATCGATTCATTTGGCAGCTGGGGAGACTATAGTGTTGTTGATGAGGTTTTGCCAGGACATTAGAAATTGCTTGCTGGAAGTACTCAGAATTTCCAGTCCTTTCCATGGCTACGTTATGGTGGTGGTTAATAGTTAGGTTTTGATGGAGCCAAGCATGTAGATCTGCCTGGTACCCAGATAATCCTCTCACAAACAACTGATATTTATCGCAGTCATGTCCTTGTTGGTGGCTTCTCATCTTCGTGGTGCCTGAGTGACCTTGTATTTCATGCTGCTGAATTACACTCTTTTCCTAATATTACAGTTCTTCAAGTCATCTAATCTTCCTGTATGCCATTCTGTTTACATGGGTTTTGACAATACCTCCAATTTTGTGCCATCAACACGTTTCATTAGCACCTTTATGCTCTTTTTACCAATGTTCTTAATGAGAAGAAAAAAAATCAGAATAATTTCTCTGGTACCTATGTTTATATGTACTATAGAGACTTTAATTCTGACATTTCTTCTGCATTAAAAAGATGCAGTGATATTGTGTGTAGATGCTGTACTGGCTGAAATCAGCACACAAAAATGCTGGATTGACTCAGTGGGTTGAAAGTTTTATTGTCAGAAGTATTATTGAAGTTGACTGATTGATATTGGTGACATTTTGCTTTCAAGTCTGCCATAGAGGTTCTACTCAGTAACTTAATACCCCCATCACTTTGGCAGCTATTATGTGACTAAAAATAGTTGTGGTAAGTACTCTTGAATTTTTCCTATTGTAATCAGGGTTATTATGTATTCCTCCTAAATGTATTCAATTCAGATAATTGTCTTTCACATATCGCATATAGTATCCTTAAACTTGTCAGGTCTGTGACTGGTGACACATGAAATATTGAGCAAGGAATAAAATAGCTTTAGCAACAGTGACCATGGTAGCTGATGGGGAATTCTGGTGCCTCTTGTGTTTATTTGCATAATAATTTGTTTCATAGTCAGTGCTCAGTGGATTACTAAATTGAGAATACTTCTTAATTAGCCCATGTGTTATGACATCTGAGAAATTATGCCTGGATTTGATTAACTACAGTTGAATGAAATGGAAAGCAAACCCACACTTCTGCCCTAGGAAGTAACCTAGTAAGTTTTGCAGAATGCAAAGCTATTTCTCTCCCTGAGGCTGGGGTTTAGCCTGATTGACAGGATGATGCCCACGGCCTGTAGTCTTACACCAGTGAGGCTGGCAATTCCTGGACTGACATCTCAGCTGCTTTCTAGCATCCCTGGAAAAGTCCAGATGCAGCACTAGCTGGTATCGCTGCCAACGTGTGGGGAGTAGGTGCCATCATGTGGCTCGTGTTCTTGGAAGCTGCATAAAATTGACATCCATTCCTTGATACTTAAAAAATGCAGCAGCTTGCTTTAAACTGTGGGAGACGTTCTGTTGCCTTTCTCTGTTTTGGTCCAGAGCACATCCTGATAAGCCTCTCTTTGACCTGCAGTTGCCTACCATAAACCACAGACTTGACTGTAACCCCTTTCCCACACTGCAAATTGAGCTCAAGCTGAAAATACCTGGAGTTCATTTTGCCTATGCTCAGTGTTTAAGTGCTTATTGTCTTGTGTTGGTAATAAAGTCTTCAGTTAAGGACTCTGGAAGAAAGTATTGATCAGCCCTGCATGTTTTTTGTAATTCTGGTTGGACAAGGGTCTCACTGGTTTCACTTTTGGTTTTGCTCCCATTTCTAAGGGATGTAGCCTGCAGATCCTCAGATGTGGTACTGCTGTGTGTGGCTTGGAAACCTATCAACGAAATCTATGTAGAAAATAAGATCCAACTCCATTGGAAGTAAAATTTACATATTTGCAAAACTGCTGCTAGTGTTACATCTTGTTGAAAGTCTTGATTTAAAAGTGAGCTGATTGTCCCCTTAGTTGTATATTTAAAGGGAAATAAACAAAATTCACTTAGTGGAATTGTATACTTTAATTTGCTTGGTTGCAAACCTGTATTATTGGTTAATTCATGCTAGATTTCCCAGCTGCCAGGATGAATGAACAGCACGGTGCTATACAATTATGACAAACTCCGTTAAGATTTGTATTCAGCTGTTGTTACTTGTATGTCCCCAGTGGTTTGAATTCCATTTGCGCCGTGAGGAAATTGCAAAACAAGCTGTGCATTTTTATGGTGATGAAAATGCTGAAAATAGACAGTGATAGCTTTTCAAAAGGGGAAAAGAAAAAAAAAAAGGAAAGCAGAATATGCCAACTTTTCAACCCATCTCACAGAAACCATTGTAATAAGACAGACTTGTGCTAATTATGTAACAATTAAAGTAACATTTCACATTAGGAAAGGAAGGTCCTTCTTCTTTATACTTATACTATGTATATTATGCTGCATAACTTTGTACTGTATAATTTGCTTATTGGGTTCCAGAAGAAGTGTTCCTCCCCACCCATGGTTTCTGCTCACCCAGGCAGGTGCTGGGTGTAGCAGCCGGAGAATGAAGTGGTGGGATTCAGGATGCAGACTTTTGGTCTGGCTCCGCTGAAGTACTTGAGACCTCAGATGGGTCTTGCTGCATTTCTGTGGCTGATCACCAGGCACCCAGATGCTGCAGGTCTGGTCACACAGTCATCTCTTTGGGATGCCAGGCATGTCCTATTAAGGGTTCATGTTAATGCTTAGAAAAAAAACCTTAGTGTTGATTTGGGCTCAGCATGGTGCTGTAGGGCTGAAAATCAGGTGGGACGCCTTGTACCTCTGGGCAGAGCGAGAGTGCTGTGTTCTTCTGTAGTCTTTCAGTGCTGGCTTAGCTGGGCTGCCCATACACTGCTCTGCTCCTGTGCACAAACTCCTAAACATCCTGTTCCCCCAAATCAGGCTGCTTTGCAGATCCTGTGGGGTTCAAATGAATGGATCCATTTCACTGGAATATTTTAGTTTGCTTTTTAGTATCTGCTGTATAAACTTGGTCCATGACACCCTTTATTTAAACATTTTTCATTAAACCTGTGCTTTTGGCATGAGTTTAAGGATAAAAAAGAAGTAATTTTGGCTCTAAAGTCAGAAGCCATGGAAGCAGGATGTGAATATTTGCAAATTCTAGGTATAAAAGGCAGTAGCTATTCATAATTGTCATTGTCTTTTATCTCAGTTAACTTATGGTTTATCTTGGGTTAGTCTGACCTTGAAAAATGATCTTCTTATGGACATTGTATAAAACTAGGGTAAATTGTTAATTTAATAATCTAAATTTTATTTTTATATATTTATATATTTTATATGTATATATTTCATTAAATATATATTTGTATATTGTATTTTTATTTATTTATAATAATTAATTAAATAATTTAAATTTTCTCTGATTAATTCTTTTTTTGAAAGATATTTTCCTGTGGTGAGACACAGCCAGCTGATTGATTGAAAGTCAATATATTTTTTTTTATAGTGCAAAAAGAATATATTCTGCTGACTGAAGGAGAAAAAAACTCTTCAATCTCTATAAATACCAGTAGAGCTGTATTCATAGCATCAGTAAAGATCTTCTGCCTTCAGTTTTAGAACTGAATTAACCCAGTAAAGCTTAAAATGACAGATGATTTCTAGTTTTCCCTTTTTAAAATATTAATTGTGAGGAATGACACTTTCTTTTCTTTTTCTTTTTGGCGGGGAGGCTGCCTTTCTTTCCCTGCTTCCTGAACCCCATACGCAAGTCTTTATACGACTGAGACATATATGGACTACATGAGCTGGAGCAATAAAGAAAGAAATAGTTCAGAGCCTCTCCAGCAGTCTTTTGTTTTATTATGGGGTGTGTTTTACCTGTGTGTGTTTTATTGTGGTCTGCTGGCAGCTTCTCCTGCAGCTGCCCCTGCTGAGCATCTCTGCAGGTCATGCATGTGTCAGTATCAGCACTCTGACTATGGAACCAGTGGCACCAAGCAGGGAGCAATGGCTGCTTGAAATGATACCACTGGTGGAGTACTCAAACCATGCCCGTCATGATGAAGTATGCAGATTGTAGGTCAGTATTGAGGAGCAGGAAGTACTGGATTCTGGGTTAAAAAAAACAAAACTGAAAAAAAGAGCTCCAAACCCTGAAACCCCACAAAAAAAAAAACAAACAAAAAACCCCAACAGAAAATTGAGGTCCAGACCACTTGTGAACATCAAGAATTTATGATGTGGCTTGGGGGAGGGAGAGCAGGTGTTTGGGATTTGTTTATACATTTTTGAAGATGATAAGCATTTAATTGTGGTTTTCTGGCCAAGTTCTCACCAAGAGAGCTAGACTCAGTGGTCCTAGAACACTCTGTAATTTCAGATGGATGTGGTAATCATTTGGTGTCACAGACTGCTACTGCACACTGCTAAGCAGATGCTCCATTTCATCCCGTAGGTGAATGCGCTTCAGTGATACATGAACTGATTTTTAAAATATGGAAAGAAGGGGAGGAAAAACAATGGACAGCCACGGTTAGCTTTGAAAGTTGCAAAGGTGGTGTTTATTGGGTTGCTGAAGGAATGAGACAAAAGTATCCCTTAGATCTGTTCTGGGTCCCAGCTCATGTACAATCCAGTGCTTTGTTGTGGTTTGTCATTTCTGCAGTGCCTGAAGCCTCTTGGCAGCGAAAACAAATCTGGGGGTGTGGGCTGTGAGTCTGCTGCTGAGTCTGTGTTGCAGGACAAACCAAGTTGTGTTATTAAGGAGGGCCATGGGAGATCCAAGCCCTAAAGGAACAGAAGCAGAATGTAGCAGTTAGACGCCAAAGAAGAGAGAGGAGGACACAACCTATCCCAAGCTTAAGTGTGTTTTGACCTGGGCAGGATAAACTGTAACATCTGTCAGTGCTAGCACTGATTAGTGCATGGGAATACTTTAAAGTAGTCTTCCTTGAATTTTGTTGGGAAAAAAATATTTAAGACACAAAAATTAACAATCCTGTTAGATTTAACTGTTAGAAACACTTTTGAGAACTTAAACAGAATTTAATTTCCATTCACAAGAAGTGGCATAATCATGTTCAAAGTTGGAATTTTGATACTTTAAAAACTTATACCGTGCGTACCATCTTGAAGTTATACTCTGTCGGCTCGAAGTGTGTTTCCAAATGATTAAAAGACCTGTTCTCTTTATTCCTCAGTATCCACATGTGTAAAAGAGGTTGATAAAAATGCTCAGCCTGTTAGAGCACAGTAATTCATAAATAGTGTCTTTGTAATTGTCTTTGACAGCAATTGCTACAACAAAATACATAAAATGCAAAAAATAATAATGGTAGTCAAATTAATACCTCTCTATTTATGTTTTTACTATTGTGCTGAAGGATACAAAGAGGAACATTCAGCAGATATTTAATTTCTTGTTTTATCTCATTAAACAGACAGTCACAAAACAAATGGGTTTCAGATTAGTTTTACCAAAGCTATTTATCTAATTATGGCCTTCACTATACTTGAATGAATGGTTGCAAATCAATAGGTCTCTTAGGTTGCCAGGACATGCATTAATATTGGTGAGTCTCCAAGCTGAATAGCAGGAGTGATGTCTCTTGTTTTTTTTCCATTCAGATGTCTGTCCTCAGTGTATGCATGAACTCAGAATTTATCAGAAGGCCTGCTTAAAGAATTGCCTGCTTTATAAGTTGACCATTTGCAATTCAATGTGGCAAAAAATATTTACATTATACTGGTAGAGGTTTTATTAAAAAAAACGAAGCAATTATTTCAGAGGAAGCTAGTGTGAATAAAAACATTATAGTGGGTCAACATGATGGTTCATCTAGTCCTGTATTGATAAGTTTTAAGGTTAATCTAACAGGTAACAGTTCTAGCTGCAAGTATAAAGTTTCTTGTGCTTTCAAGAGAGTGTGTGGGCAAATGTTGTATAGCCTGCCTCCCACATTGTTTGGTTTTTTCTAGTTTCAAATAGTCAGATAGTTTATACTCTGATGTTGTGGGCTTGTTAACATTAACCATTTTAGTTACAGCTTTTCATGTTGCACACCTACAAATCCAGTCTTTTAATGAGTCTGGATAGTATTTTGCCTTCAGACTCATCTTGGAACACAAATTTACAAAGTGGTGTTTGGTGATAATGACTTTACATGGAAAGGAAAACTAAGTTTTGTTTTATTCTGTTGTTGATGAAAACATTTATTTTTGATCAGTTTTGAATATCCTGCCTTTAATTTCAGAGACCCTTCTGCTGTTCCTATGAGGCAGCGAACTTCCAACTTCTGTACATTTAGCTTTTTGTTCTTTTTACAGCTGTTTTTAAGGCAAACAATTCCAGTCTCTCTAGATGATTCTTTCCATGCTGTAATCAGTCTTGTTACCTTGTTTAGAACTCTATCTGGTTCTGCAGTGTCTCTTTGAACTCGTGATGGCTTGTGCTGAATGTAATATTGTAGATGAGACTGCACTGCTGTTTTATATAAATCATGCAATTTCCTCCCTCTCTCCATCACGTAGGATTTTCATCCTAACAATCTGCTATATTTTTAGAGCTCCTGGGGGCACTGATTAGTTCTTCACTGAAATATCTTCACAGCCATTCAGGTTGCTTTCTTTAAGCTGATATAGTTAATTTAAAGCCATATAAATTGTCTGCATTTTTTTCCTTGCACGGCTGTTACTTTGCATTTGATGTGGATAAACATAATTTAGCATTGTTTACTCGCCTACCTTGACCAGGTCCATCTGAAGTTGTTTATAGACTTCTGATTGTGACTAATCAAAATAGTATGAGCAAAATTTGCATATCTTGATGCTGACATCATAAATATGTTTCATTAAACAGCATCCAGCCTAGGATACAATGTTGGGGCATCTTTGTATTTTCCTTTTCAAAATGAAAACAGTCTGTTTCATCCTGTTCTTGTCCTTCATTACTTCATTACTGATCTGTTTCTTGATCAACTACAATGTTTTGTCTACACATGAAAGACTTCTTTAGCTTCCTTTGAGAAGTTTTGTATGTTAGGGTGAGTCCATACTATCCTTCTTGAAGCTGGAGGTACAACTGTAGAATATTGCTGTGTAGGTGGTCTCTGAACATACAAGAAATCCAGCTGATATCACGTCAGGCTTGGCTTTGTTACAACATACTCTGTCAAAGGCTTTGCTGCTCTTCTAGGGAATGTAAGAATGTTCTGATTGGTGAAGCTCCTGCTTGGTGGGTGGACAGGTGTTTGGAAAGCTCTCCACAGACTGGTAACCAACAACTTTGTCAAATAATCTCTGGGCAGAGCTCTGCAAGAGTATCTCTTGACCCTCCTACTATCAGTATTTTCTTTAAAAACTCTAGTGGTGGAGTGGAGAATAAGTTGTAAAGAAGTAGCTACCTGTCCAATACATCAAAGAAGAAAGAGCTGGGAGGAAAAGCGCCTGCTTTGTTCTTTTAAAAAGTATTTATTTTTATTTTTCTGCTTAGGCAACTTTATGGCAAAACTGCTGTTAGGAACAAAACTATCTAACAGGTAAATCACCAAAGACTTTTGAAGAATGTCACGTTGCAGGCAGCTGTACGCTATCCTTGTAAAGCACTTCATTAAAAACAGAGACACAAAATGTCCTTGTAGTGAGTGGTCGTTTGCATTTAAGCAGAAAGTTTAGCTAACAGAGCAACACTGCTATTAAATCAAAGTTGTGGTCTGATTAAAAACAGTGCAAACTTATGCTCCTTGAGAATCCATTTATTATGGCTGTAGAAAAGTACCTACTTCAGTTGTTTATTAAAAGCAAAACATGTTACAGGAAAATTTATGGCAGGATGGTGGGAGTGGATAAGGAAACATTACATTTGTCCGTTCTGTAAATAAAAATTATTCCAAAGAAGCTATCCAGAGAAAATAGTTTCTTCCTGTAAACCTGAGTTAAAAACTGTCCCTGGTCACTGAAAAGCTAAATTTTGTGGTAAATTTTGTGGTAAATTTTGTGAAACTTCCAAAACTGGAAATCTGGGGATTTTTTTATTTGAGTTAAGCAAGAAAACAGACGGAATCTTTAGCCCTTGCTTTAGCAGTTCTTGGTGTTATCTGACTTTAGAAACAAAGCTAAATGCTGAGGGTCTGTGAGTCATCATCTTTTCAGCCTGAGCCAACTCCAGCTTCAGTATGTGTATGCTTGTTTCTTTATACCATGACTTTTTCCCTCCTAAGTCAGTCATTGTTATCTCTTGGCACAAGTGGAGAGGTTAAAAACGTCAATAAGCATGAGGCATGCTAAAAACATGCAAACAAACCTCCCGTGTAATCTTCCAAACCCCAGTGTTACCATTCCCATTACTTTGTTGTTCATGAACCCATCTGATCTTTTGATCATATCCTGATGGAGGGAGCAGGGAGGTGAATTCCAAGGCAAGGGTTTACTGACCAGGAATAGTGTCCTGGAGGCCCACTTTGCTTAACTTTTGCTGATGTGTCCAGTTTCCACAAGAGACATTATGGCATTACATAGAAAAAAAGCAGAAAATAGGGTAGATAGAGATGAAAATTTTCTGTTAATCTTTTTTTGAAGCTTTGCATTTTTAAGAAGTCTGTGTATTGTTTATCTACATACCAAAGAGGTTTGTAAGCTCCTTTTAATTTTGGTACGGTTATTTCTGGTGCTTGAGAAGTGACCAAATAGATAGTTACCCTATAGGCTTAGGCTGGTTCGGATGAAGTTGGTGAAGCCCTTGTGGTTTGTGGTGGTGGTTTCACTGAAACAGAGGTGGTATGAAGTCACCTCTAGAAAAAATGTGGGAAAGGATGGAGCAGTGAGCAAGTTGATGGGGGTGAGCATCAACTGGTTTTTGAAGACAGCGTATCTCAAAATGAAGGTCTCTTTCAGTCAGTGGTAATTTTGCTGTGATGCCAGAGTTTAACCCATGGCTGGGGTGTCCTTGCTGCAGAATGAGGGATCAAGCTGGATGGGCTTTTGAGATTGTCATGGTGAAGGGGTTGGAAGAGTCTGAACAGGAACCACCTACTTTGGTAGGGCATCCAGGCTGCCCCAGGCTGCTTTAGTGAATTGATGAGAGTAAACTGAGTGTACCAGCAGTCTATTAGGATGTCACTGACATCTTGCTTTTTGTTAGTGTTCATAGAAACACAGGCAGAACATCTCTGCTATTCTCTGACAGACCAGTCACTGTGGGGGAAATAATGGTATATATGAATCTTTTCAATAATTTTGCTTCCCTGATTTCAGTCTAAATTCTCTAACAAATCCATGGCATATTGCTTGAACCAAGTTTTCAAGACAGCAGTTCTCCATCTCTCCCACCTCCTGTTTTGCGTAGGTCAGAAAACATTTGCTGACTTAAAATGATATTTATTGATGACTTTTAAATCTGAGTAGGCTGGTAACCAGGATACAGTGGGCAAGTGAAAGGAGGTTTGCAGCATATTGAAGTGATCAATGTTGCAAGCATTGGCTATGATGCACACGATTAAAGAATAAGAGTTAATTTTCTTTGCCCCTAGGCCTGAAAAAACACAGTCAGTCTTTACCTCCTTTTATTCCCATGGGACAAAGCACTCCTTCAAGGATCCTGGAGTGAAGACTCAATATGGTGAAGCAGAAGGTGGCTCAGTTCTGTGTTGCTGCTTTCCACGGATACATAAAGGATGACCCTGAAGAGTCCTGGACACTGGTGTGTGTGGTGGGGCAAGAAGGATGCAGCTTCAAGTAGTACACGGAATGCATGAGCTGCTCCTTAGGCTGGTAATCAGAAGCTCCTCCAAGTGTGCTGTTTCCTAGCCCTGGCTGCCAGGCCTGGCTGTCCTCAGGTGGTGGAAACGTGACCCTGTAGAAAGGCAGTGATGTGTGAGTCCTTTCCTCTGATTGTGCTACGGGCTCAGCAGACCGTTCTGCTGGCTCTTTGAGGTTGCTGTGTTCAGGATATGCTCAGCTATACTTTGGCTGTGAGTAATGCAAATGCTGTTCTGCTTTTCTTTTGTATGCCCCGTTCACATGACTGATAAGCATGCTTCTGTTCACATTGTGTCCTTCTGCTTCTCTCTTACGTGTTCTAATGAGTATTTCTTTAAAAATAGTTGCAGTGCTACCGCTGCTGTCTTCAGTGAGGGATGAGGTACTCTCCTGGGTGGTTATCTCAGATTCTGCAGGTGCAGGCTGTGGATATTGCCTCATGTATGTTTTGAAACAGCCTTGAAAAAGTCATCCACAACTTTCAAGCCAAAAGACTTCTGGTTTAAAACAACAGTTGCTCTGGAGGAGTAATTTTCCTTACAACACCTGATGTACAGAGATCTTGTTGAAATCTTAGTGAATTCAACCTCTTTGTCAAGAGACACATCTTACACAGACATGTATGTTCAGCTTTATAACATACAATTTACCTCAGATCCCTGCTCCACTGTAATACTGTGGACTTTTTTCCACTGCACATGTTTTTCATGCTAATTTAGATGCTAGCTTTTTTTTTCTTTTGCATATGCCTTTGAGTATGCGAATAAGATTGACTAGGATATAGATATCATATGGTGGGACTTCTGTTGGGATGAAAAACTAGATAATAGTTGCAAATGTAATTAAAGGTTAATTAATTCATATAATTTAATCAGATGTAAAAAATAGAAAAATCTTCTAATCCTTAGACTCTCAAATTGTGAGGGTTTTTTTTCTGTTTATGGAGTAGTATCTCTCTTGTTTAGGGAAAAAAGTGTGCCTTTTAAATTGGTTAAAGGCTTCATAATGCATATAAGAAATGGAACAAAGGGATAGAAACTTTATGCTTTAAATGTCAAGTCTAGTTTTGCCAGGGGGAAATTATTGATGTCATGGGGGACAAGAAACTGATGTGGGATAAATTTAGGCAAAGTTTTTTTGTTTAGTTAGGCTGCCTAAAATATTTTTTTCATATGTACTCTTTCCAAAAAAGGTTTAGTGCAACACAGCTTAATACATTCTTTTTCTATGAATTTGAGTGCACTTATCATCTCAGAGGGTGTTAATCTTGCAATAATATCTTGTGAAATTTTGTGGCTTTTTGCTTAAACTGAGTTTGGCTGAACATCTGAACATAGTCTATGCCTGAGGAGAGGTGGAGGGATCACTTCTGAAGGCCCATGCTGCCTTGAAAATAAATGATGAATGCAGAGAACCCTGATAGGACAGATTCTATTAATGACATTTTCAAAAATCTATTGTTGGACCAAGGCCCTACCTTCAAAATTGGAGGTCAAAGTGAGAAAATTCCCTGGTATCGGCTGGAAAATCTCAAGAGAGAAAGAAATCTCCAGCCCTCCACATACGGATCAAACTTCTACAGCGGTAGGAAGAAGGACTTGTAGACTTCATTGAGTTTAGAAAGAGTAAATCTATAGCATGGAAATTCAAAATAATACAGCATACATAATGTGACATATCCACGTGCTAGTAATATGAAATGTGTGCAAACAACTGTTATATGAATAAAGAATGAAAATAAAGATATACATCAGAAGAAAGGCAGGTAATTAAGGATAAAGAATATAATTAAGGAAATCTGCCTGCTTAGGGCAGAAGCGTTGCCTGACTTATAAGACTGTGTTCCTTTCTTGAACCAATGCTCATGAAGGAAGTTCCTGTCTAAAGATGTCTAAACTGTATCTGTGACTTTGTGAGGGTGCTGGGCACATATTTTACTTTCTTATAAGCTTAGTTTGCATAAGATATGTCATTTATATTATTTGGTTTTGATTTTATCATGCTAAGTAAAATTTGTGTCTGTTAGCTACTTGGCACTTGAGCAGTTTTACTGTGTCAAAAAAAAATTTTACAAAACTCCTCTGTCTTGCATATATATTTTCTGATTCTGTAGCTTCTCCGTCTAGTGAAAGCTAAATTTACCTAAGCAGCTTTTAGTGGTTGTTCATATATGTTAGATTCTTCTTCATGTTCTAATCCTATTCCATATGTAATGGTTATTGCACACTACTTCCCGTGTTACTCTGTGTGCTAAGCAGTTGGGATTGAATGATAGGCATGCAGTGGTACAGCAGAAGAGACTTTTGAACTGCCTTGTTTCTCAGGTCCCTCCCAATCTCAGGGGTAACAAACCTCCCTTTGGCGATGGATTGCACTTGGATTTTGTTCCTTTAGTGACCAGACCAAAGGTTTGCAAGGTTGTCGGAGTTAATACGATCCCACTCTGCAGATGATTTGAAGATGCCAGTAACAGAGCTCCAAATACTGCTGAGGCTTTGCCAAGAGCAGGTGAGAAGTTCCTGGATCTACTTTGCCAAAAAATTGCTTGTGTGATCCAAGAGAAAATTTTTTTCTTTCTTTGCATATTGAATGCTCTTTAGCTCCCTTTACAGTGAGCCCTTGACTGCTTCATGAAACCATAGTAGTTAAGCTTTAATGGTTTTTCTACAAAAAAGTAAATTACAGCTGTTCTTCTGGAAGTGGTTAAGAACTCCCACTTTGCAGTTCATAGTAGGTTGGCACTGGCTTGTGCCAAGAGCTACTGTCAGTGAAATTATTATTGTTCCCAAGAGGTCACGTAACGGAGTGCTGCCAACACAAACCACAGCACTGCAGATTCTCAAACTGTTAAGGCTGTAATGCAAACTCCTTTAAGCAAAGCTCATTGTTCACCCACCCACGAGGCCGCTCCCACTCTTGGAAAACCTTGGAAGCAAGAAAAGGAGAAGCCGGCAGTTTTACTGAATACTTCTTGCATTTTAAATGTCCTATGGGTATTTGAACTTAGAGTGGGACTGCCCTGGGTACATGGCAGAGAGCTTGTGTGCTTCTAGCCCTTAGCTGATAGCAGATCTTTACCAGTTGGTCTCAAAGTGCTTTCAGAGTGGTCGTGGTTGTTCCCATTGCATGGGAAGGGAAATGATTTGCTGAAGGCTGCGACCACACCGTGTTCAGGAGTAAAACTGAGGTACATTCAACAGTCTGATGCTTTTCCCCAAAGGTCACTTGGTCTGTGCAAAATCAGAAAATCAGTTTCTCAGAAACAAAGAGGAAATAATTTCAATGTCTTGTACCAGAAAGAAAGAACTGTGCTTTCCCAGTAGGAAGAAGGTTTGGGAAATTACTGGGTGACCTACCTTTTGTGCAGGGAGTGGTAAAAGTGGAGCTCTCTGAGAGCAGGGACGTTAAATAATAGGGACATTAAAAACATTACTTTGTGCCATTTACTTTGTAAAGCCATTCATGGACGATTTGTGTGCAGCCTATTAAAAAAAAAAGTTGCCAGAAAGACAAGCATTTTTCAAATAGTAAGCTAATGCAATTTACTGTGAGATATTTTCATAAATCATAATCAAAGCCCTGGATTTTAACTGTGTCTTTTTGTACTTGAAATGTCAAATATACTGTAGTTATTGAAAACTCTAAAACTGGTTCTTTACTTACAAATTGCTTCCGAATGAATTAAGATTTTAATTATTCAATAATACATGCATTCTATATTGACATTTTTAGCTATTTGTCGTCATCGTTCACAGCTGATTTGCTGAATATTTGCTAATATTTGGGGTTTTGTTCCTGCATCTGTGTTCACTGAAATAGCTGCAGCAATATTGGATATTTTTGCCCTTCCTCTGCTTGTTAGAATTTTTGTGGCAGAGGTGAGCATTCTTGCAGCTGGGTTATGGGGGCAGTTCAGAAGAAGGCTCCTGAGCTTGTACTGGCAAAAATCAAGTATCTAACCATGCTGGTTTTGCCTGACATGAGAGAGGGAACATTTGAACTTACACCTGCTTGGTGGGTGGTTGGCAGTGACAGGTGAGATGAATCACTTAATTGATTGTCTGCTTTAAAATTTTTATCATATTTAATCTCTGACAACTGTGGCTTGCTGAAGGCCAAGTTCTGGCACTAGTATTATCTTCACTAATGTTGACAGCTGAAGTACATCAGCAGTGGAGACCTGGCACACTGGGTAATGCGATGGGGAGAAGTTTTGGTAGAAGGCTAACATGAAAATATGTGATTTTAAGAGCCTTTTTTTAAACACAGAATGCATCTAGAAAAGTGCTTCTGGTTGCTCTGAAGCTCCACAGACTTATTCTCCCATGCCTGATGCAGCTGGTTGGAGTAGCAGAATTAAATTGTCTGGGAGTGATGGAGCAAGAGACAATTACAAAATAATTTGGGTTCTAAGGGAACTCCAGGACATTGTTTGATCCATCTCCTGATCTGTGCAGGGCAAAATTCAAAGCCAGAGAAATTGTGCAGGACCTTGTCTGGTGAAGTTGGGAAAACTCCAGGAAGAAGATTTTAAAGCATGAGCATTATTCTTCTGTTTGACACACAATTTCCCCATGAAATTTTTTTTTTACTAATGCATACTTGTAAGTCAGGCTGCCTGGCTTTCTGAATGCCTTTGCCAAGTAGATGTGCCATGCTGCTTTCTTTTTTTTCCTAATCTCAAAATGTGTCATGAGAAGGTATTTTGCTGGCAACACAAGAAACATGTCAACAGAGGTACTTTGAAAAGCTTTTAAGTATGCAGACAATCTGCGTTTTCCTTCTCCTGATCTCTCTTTTAACTGTTTTGTTGATGTCTTCATTTAGATTTATCTGAAAAGAAATAGTAACCTGTCACTGGGAGCATCTTTTTAATTGTAGTGTGGAATATCCAGCGCGCATTCTTTTGAAAGCTCCAAATAATATACTATTAAATTATAACTTGCATCATTAGAAATATAAATTGTTACGTAAAATTTTAATATTTGCTAAAAGCCCTCGCCCAGCTCTTCTTATGTGCTGCCCTCCAGATGAAAACCAAGCCAGATGCTGGTGGCCAGGGACACAATGGTAGATTACAAAGACCATCTACTGTATTTATTAGGTGCTGAGTTTTAAAGAAGTGCGAGTACAGCAATACTGTTAAAGGTTTATGGTAATCGTGTGTACAGTGCCTATTTTGTACTGGAAAAAAGGGAGGATACTTCTTTCCTGTGAAATGTTGCTGACAGCCAGGAAGAGCGAAATGCACTGGGAAATTTGTAAGGTAGCATTAGGAAAGGTATGGCTGAACTGGCAAACTAGAGCACAAATGCTGCAATAAAGTCTGGTTAATGAAGGAACATGAACAGACAATTAACGGTACTCTGCATATTTTAATGTTACATAAATCATGATAAAAAGCAGTAAAATTCTGATTCTTTCTTTTCATATTTAATGAACTGTCATTGCAAACATTGTATTAGCCTGAGTCGAAATTGTCAGTTACCTTTCTATAAGAAAGAGAAAATTTATTTAAACTCTGTTTCAATATTGTAAACTGCCCATGCAGTCTACAGTTATAGATGAGATGGGAATCCTGTTTTTCTTGGAAAAGCTGATGCACCTATGTGAGCATGGAGTTGGAGGTGAAGTTCCCCCTTACTAACACCCCAGAATTTTGTATTGTCATTTTTGTGAGCATAGTTAACTTCCTTTTTATGTTGACAAAGCAGAGACACTGCTCTGTCAACATAAAGAGGATTTATTAGGCGTGTTTTATGCCATCATTCCTTGGATAGTTTTAATTTAGCATAAACAAGTGCTTCCTCTGAGCACAGCTGTCCCTTCCTGCCTCCCTCCGCATCCCACAGCCTTCGCCTGTGCCCCCGCTGCTCCACTTGGTAGGGATCGTGTTTGTGTGGCTCCCCAGTGACCTGGCTGAGGGAAACCATCTCTGTTGACATGAATCGCTATTTAATGAGCCAATTCAAAGCAGCTGGGCCTTCAGCTTGGCTCAGGACATGGCTTCACGGACACACGTGGAAGCACAAAGGAGAAGAGAGGTGGGAATGGGAAGTTGAAGCAGGAGGTGTAGGGAGGACATGACCTGCTTGTCAGCAGCCTCATTTTATGGTACTTTGATCGTGGAACTCATCACTAGTAGGGGGGTGGCTGTCTCCTTTCTTTAGTAACATAAAGTTCCTAACCTAGGCATCCCTTTCTGCCAGTTTACCATTCCTCCCTTTCTCTCAATCTGAGTAGGTGTCAGGATGCTGCAGCTTTATTTGAGGCACAGGATACAGATGGAGGAGGCCTGTGTTGCTGTCTTCCTGAAGCTGGATTTATCCTGGGCTTTTCTCAGTGGTAGGACTGAGGAAGAGGGAGGAGAGAAACCAGCCAGCCCTGCCATATTGTCTTCTGTGATATTCTTTTCTATTCTTAACTTCCTTTGGGCAAAGAAAAGGGCATTGAAAATAGATTTTGCTCTTGGACACTAAATTACACTCCTTGCTAGGCTCTGGAGACTTTAAAAGTGGCTGGCTGGCTCTGGAGGCTTTAGAAGTGGCAGATTAAGTAAGAAAGGGTTTTGTTTGAAGCACAAACCCATTCAGCCATGTTTAGTTTGCTGGGTACTGGAAAATAGAGAAATGCTTCTAAATGCATAGCTTTCCTGACTGTCGCTGACTCAGAAATAAGTCTTTAAACGTAAAGAGCACTGCTTGTCATTATAAAGAGCATCCATTTTCTTCCCACATTGCTTTCTGTTTTGGGGGAAGTGAGACTGAACCATGAGTTGTGGATTTCCACTTCGTGAAATAACTTATTTTGTCAGTTCTTTTTATGCAGAAAACAGATGAGAATACACTCCTTGATTTTCTTTCATTAATGACCCATTTGTGTTTCTCCAGAGAGCTTTTCAGGATCATCTAGGGAACCCTAAATTGCAAGCTCTGCTGAATACAGATTTCTCTTTTTACAGCTTTTTGACCTTTTCATGCTACACCTAAGTATATGAAGTTTAAGATGATCAGGAGAAGATCTTTTCTTTATAAAGAAGATCCTTTATAAAGGGTTTTCTATTTAATCTTAAGTAAATATTAATGCAGAGAACTGTTCCATTGGTTGTTCTTCATTACCCGTGAATTCTGCCAGTGGGTTTCAAGAGGAGTAGTGGGGGAAGGTTGTTTGTTACGAATATTATTTGGCAGAAAGTCAGGCATATTCTACGGTTTCATATGAATGATATCTGCTGAAAGTCAGCTAGCTTCCCAACCAACTCTGCTTGCTTGCCTTAGCAACAGGAAAAAATCTGTTGCCACATGGAAACGGATTGGGATTCATGACAACACTCCCCATATCCAGCCACCCTCAAACAACGGTTGTGTTTCATCTACTAAGCACAACACCCATGTCTTACTTCTGCTTAAAACACCCATAATTTATACAGTAGCAAGTGATGTCAAATGCAAAAAATTCAAAGGTGACAAAGTGACAAGTCATATTGTTTAGTAATTTTTTCTCCCTTCCCCCACTCCTTGCCTGGCACAAATGAGCACTTACTCCTGCAGAAATTGCTGCCATCTTGTGTTGCAGGTCTAGGAGGGTGTGCCAGGCAGGTAGAGCCCAGCTTTGTTTCAGGATTCGTGTTCGGATCAGGGCTAGAGTGGAAACTCTCTAATTATTATAGCTGCTTGCTTTTAGCAACTTCTTTTTTGATACCTCCCCCCTCCCCGCCCCATAGGTTTCTATCAGTTGTAACAGTTGCAGTGGTTTCTGTCGCTGTTATGGCATTATCATTGTCATGGTTCATAATGAGAGAACGAAGTCTGGTTGAGACAAAAATAATTACTTTTTGATTTGTGCGTGGAGTGGCAGAGAAGCCTGAGGGAAATTAAGTAAATACCCCTGGTGGATTTTTAAAATTTTTCCTGAGCCACTATATTCTTAGAGCTGCATGATCATTAGAGAGAAAGTACAAACAGATGATTGTTTTTGAGAGTGAATTTGTATTCAGCTTTATTTGTGATCCTTTTCCATGCGCTGTCATGGTTGGAATGTGAGAAGTTTCCAGTATGAGTACTTGTGAAAGCGTATTTTAGGTTTGGATGCTTAAATTCTTGTTGGATATGTGTCTGAATATATAATTTCCTTTGTGGTCACATTAGCCAATTTAGGATTCAGGTGTTGAGTAGTTGCAGAAATCCCCCTGTCAGGGAATAGAAATGATCTCATTACCAGGTAGTCTGTGCTACACCATGCGCATTTCAAGATGAGATGATTTTTTGTTCAGGCTATTTATATTTAAGGAATAACAACACTGAAGCGTTTGCTTAATTTTAAGTATACTGAGTAATCCAGTTTGGAATGCAGAAATGCTATACTGAATTCTTTAGGGACATAGTGATAGTGCCCTGAAACTATGAACAATTGTTTTCTTATATTTGTATATAACGAAGATGTTTGTAGAACTGCTCAGCAGTGTGGAATTGATCATGGACATGTATGCAAATTAAGCTCTGATCGAACAAACAAATATTGATGAGTGTGTTGTAAACTGAAAACAGGTAAAGTCTGATTACATATTGCAAACTCCTAAGCATAGAATATGATGCTCATATTTTGGAAACACACCTAGTTAAAAACCTAGGTATTTGAAAAATCTGGAGTGGAAGCTTGAAAAATTTATTGGGGAAGAAGAGCCATGATTCTGCCTTTTCTTCTTTTAGTTTTTTTTTAAATCCCACTCTAAAAGATTTAGTAAAAAGGAATAATCTTGATTAAAAATAAAATTTCTTCCTTCCCTATTTTTGTCAATTTTTTTTCCTGCTAACTGCACGTGAATATCAGAAGCTCTTAGAAGAAAGGCAAAACATTTCTGTTCCATATTTGAAATTATTATTTTCCTACAATGTCTACAGCCTCTTTTGAGGTGTTACAGCGTGACTTCTAGTGTAGACAGGTTGCTGGCTGCTACCACCGTACTAAATCCCAGCTGAGGAAAGCACTTGAACTGGAGCTCAAAGCACTCTTGGTTTGTTTCTTTCTGAACACGATGGTGATTAAATTGCTAGCAGATGTATGGAGCATTGCTGATGGTACTGTGACTGCAGTGCTGGCAATGGCAGAAATACCAGCAGTTGTTGGAACAGCTTGGGCAGGAGGCGAAGCACAAGCAACTTCCAGGCAAGTTGTTCTCCCAAGTTGAGATGTGGCCAAAGCAAAATCCCAGGTCTAAAAATGAGGAAAAAATTCAAATGTATCTCCAAAAGATATGACTAAAACCGTGCTCGATAGTAGTGTTAGCCCTTGAATAGAACATTAACCAGGTTGTAGTAAATGCACAGGGAGTTGCTGTAGTGGAGCCAATTCAATACTCTCCCAGGGAAGGAACTAAGTCAGCATCTTATAGTAAGACACAGCTTGTTCTTTCAAATGGAGCCAAAAAATGTTCATTACTACATTTTGCTTGTTGTGTAGTATGTTGTGAGGGAATTTCTTTCCAAACCTTTCAAAAATCAGTTTGTGCCAATATATCAAAATAGTATCATCAATATCTTTGCATGCTTAACTTTAAATAATGTCAGAAATTCTCAACTTGTTTTAAAAATTACTGTACAGATGAAGCAATACTAATTTACACTTAGGTATAGACCTTGCATAGTAGTATTAGTCATAGAATTAGCCTCTGCTTTTAAAAATCTACCTGGCATATTTAATTCTTTGACTGATAGTTCCAAGAGCTGATCATATAGATTGTAAAGAAATATTTCCTTCTGGTTGTTTCAATTACTTGCTGGTCAGTTTTTTTTAATCCTCCCATTCTTTTCACATCATTACTGTACTCCCTGTGATTCTAGTGATTTTAAATACCACAATAAACTCCTCTATAACTCTTCCCAATTTCAGACTAAAGCATCTGTAGTGTATTCAGATTTGGATCCTGGCAGTCCTATTCCAAAACCTTCTCTGGGGCTCCTGTCTCAACTATCCTCTCCTATCACATGAAAGTTGTGTCCCCAAGCTGGGATGGTGCCATCCCTGTGCCATGTTCATAGTTCAGACTCTGGATCGTCCAGCCCACAGGACCAGCTCCCTGCCTCTTTCTTCCTTCATCCCCAGCAGGGAAGCTGAAGCCACCTATGCACATCTACTCATGGGTGTAGGATGGGACAGCCCTTTTGGAGGACACCCAGTGCTCTGGATCTCCTGCACATATGGTCTTCTGTCCCAGAAGCACACGTGCTGCCACAGCCCCATCATCTCCCTGGCATGTGGTTTGGCAAAGCTTCTCCTCAAGCTGATGAAGAGGCATGGGGGATGCCAGTGTGGCAGTAGCCAGAAAGCAGCTTTTGGCATGGGCATCAATAACTGTTCCAAGGTAGTTTTCTTGAGAGATGAGCTGTTTGCTTGATCACTAATTAATTTGCTTTAAAAGCATGTTTTGGCTCATTCTTAGAGTGATTTGCAAATGTATTTTCAATCAGCGAGTGTGTCAAAATAGTTTGGGGGGAGCAGCCTATATTTGCCAGATAGTTTTGGGGAGAGTGGTGCTTCCCCAACATAGCCACCCAAAAGCTGGGGTTTTCAAAGGTGGGCTGGACCATTTATCCACTACCTCTTCCTCTCCTATAGGCAACTGCCCAGTTTGTCCCCAACAGCCAAAGCAGAGCCTGCTGAACAGAGGTGTGCTCAGTAGCTAAATATTTATTGAGGCAAGTTAAAAAGAAAAAGGGGATCTATCATGGTAGCTAGGACATAAACTCCTAAAATTCTATATAAATTTCTGCCCAACTGCAACAAGTGTTGCAACGTTACACGAGCTGTGCTAGCATCAACAGAAAAGATCATTTTTTCCGTTCCAGAAAGCCACTTCCATTTTTGTTTTATTTTCCCCTATCCAGTTTCTATTTTCTTATATTTTTAGAAATTTTGGGTGGCTAGGTTCCTGAACGGCAGGCTGAATGTACTCTCATGGGCTCTCCGGTGTTTCTTGTTTGCTCCAACTTGTTAGGGGTTCAGGCTGCCACTGACAAGCTGTTGTCCTGTCTTCCCTTCTCCCTTTTCAGGGCTGTGAATTCCTCCTCTCTCCCCTGCACCAGTGCTAGCACTTTGTGGTCTGAAGGATAAACTAGAAGGTTTTTTGTTTTTCCTCTACGAGTTTTCAGCATCAGACACCTTTTGCAGACTCCTTGGAATTTCTTCCTACCATCTAATCTAAATCAACCCTGTTTCAGTTTAAAATGGTTATCTGTTGTCCTTTCACTACACTCCCTGATAAGGAGTCCTTCTAAGTCCTTCCTGTAGGCCCCCTTTATGTAGTGGAAGGCTGCTGTAAGATCTCCCTGGAGCCTTCTTCTCTCCAGACTGAACAACCCCAACTGTCTCAGCCTGTCTCTATGGGAGAGGTGCTTCACCCTCGTGATCAACTTAGTGGCTCTTCTCTAGACTTCCTCCAACAGATCCTCATCTTTATTATCCTGGGGACCTCAAATTTGGATGCAATTCTCCAGGTGGAGTCTCACGAAAGTGCAGTAGAGGTGTAGAATCCTCTGGTCCTGCACTCAATCCCACTGTCCATGTCCCCGACAAGGATGTTAAATAATACAGTCCCAGAGGGACACCACTGGTCGCTGGTCTCCATGCAGACATCAAACTATTGACCACAACTCTGTAACCCCGTTGTAGAAGGCAACAAAATTTGTCCTTTTTGCTGAGTTTCATCCTATGCTGTCATGTAGCTGCACACTGCAGTAGCATTATTCTCCCCAGGTGAGGCTCAGCTGTCCTCTGTCAGCACCACCCTGGGAAAGGAGCAGGGAGAGGGGAAATCGATATATAAACTTCGACTGTGTTGCTGCAGCGAGTGAGGCTTGTGGAATGAAAGATTTGGCCAGAAACCAAGAGAAGTGGTGGTATGTAGGGCTGCTGCAGAACCGAGGTGTTAATGACATGCCGGCTAGGAAGAGTATGTGGGATCCAAGGCAATGTTGCGCTCTTACAGCATCTTTGTTGGGTATGGGAGAGGGAAATTAAGCGTATATGTTGCAGTATTTCCATATGGAGCTACTGTTATGCATGGAACTACACTAAGGTTTGTGATGAGCGTGGAAGGGTAAACAGCGTTAGATGCTTCTGTGGTTCCTTGTCCCTTCCCTTTCTAAAAATACAGTAGCAAGAATACAGGGAGAAAAAAGCAGGTGGTGTTACTGAAATATGGATTCTGTAATTCTTACAGAGTGTGAAGGATGGGGTTTTTTTATGATTGCAATATACCAAGTGGGATTTGGATCATTCTCAAAGCGAGGAATTAATTATGCTGCTTACAAGTTGGAATAATGTGAGGGAGCACCACATGATCCTCCTGTTGTGGTGCCAGTGCACCTGCACGACTTCTTTTCCCCTTCCAGGCTTATTTTAGGCAGTGTTTATTTGTGTCTTGTGTGGCTTATAGTAAGATAGAAGTTGTAAGTAAGCGTCAGCATAGACAATGTCTTGTCTTTTAATAGTGACAAGATATGGGAGTATCTTAGTGAGCAAAGGTGGAGTAACCTGATTCTCATGGAGATGGTTATCCTGTCTCTGCCTTTCAGAGTTCTAGTTCGCTGTTAATTTTATAATTTTAAATCCCAGTCTTTATGGATCAGTAGTAAGATTTTGGCATTTGCACCTCCCTGCTGTGAAGACTTATTTGTCATTTTCCTTTCTGTCTCCTCAAATATAAATCCTCTCTAATTTCACTGAGTGATCAGTTATTCTCATGTAACATAAAGCAGAGCACAGAAAGTCTTGTGGTTTTTTTGTGCCATTTTGTATAATTGCATTATGTCTCTTGTAATCTCTCCTTTGTAAGGTAAATAGTCACAGTCTTTTCTGTCTCTTCTCATATTAAAATTTATCCAAATCCTTTATTATTCCTACTACTGTTATTGTCTGAATCCCCTCTAACACTGAAGCATTCATTTTTTGAGATGCTGTTACCAGTGCAACATGTGGCACAGCAGAGATAATGCTGATCTACGTTAGTTACCTCCCTGCCGGTCACCATTTTATTTGCCATTTATCCTAATTTCTTTTAACTACAGTTAAGAATTTAATTTAGAAGAGTGGTCTTTCTTGAGAAGTGTTCTGTGACCCTGAGGTGTCTTTACTGAATTGATAAAGTTTGCTTTAAGAGCATGTGTAACTACATTTTTTCCCTCTAGTACATGCTGATTTCAGTGTTGAGCTCATCATGATACTGTCTTTTCACCCAGCATTTTTTAGGTTTATCATGAGATTCTTCACTGTCGTTTCTGGTCTTTCCTGATGCAAATAATTGCATGTTGTCTACAGTCTTTGCCATCTCATTGCTCATCTTCTTTTCCAGATCAAGAATAAATGAAATAAACAACACAGAACTAAGTTTATCAAACCTTTTTCCTGATGTGAAACAATTATTATTTGGAGACATCAGTTAGACCACTCAGATGATTTGATAAATTCTTTTAATGTAGATGTCAGTAGCTAAAAGACTAGCTTGCTGCTACTTTTTTTTTCCCTGTAGAAAAAACAGAACAAAACTAACTGTCTACCAAATTATCTTACAGACCCTGTCCAGAAGAATTTCAAATCCCTATTTGGAAACTCCTTCAAATAAGGTACTTGTGAAGCTTCTTTTTAATTCCATTACACCAAACAACATACTAGGAATGTTTTTGCTTTGGTTCAACCTTCTTAATCATAGCTTTGAAGACACTTGTGAATGTGACCTGCACTTAAATCCAGTTAAGAAGTTATCATTTTGTGTGTGTGTGTGTTACAAATCACATCCTTCTATTACTGAGTTTGCAAACTGAATTGTTGTTAATTCCAATGTGCACTTGCTTCCCAGTCACTTAAATGATTACCACACTTTAGCTTACTTCTACAATATTTGAGAACTCTGGTTTTACATGTCACAAGTCTTTACTGTCTCAGGTCTATTTTATATGTCTTAAAGGGTTTCTAAACACAGGAAACAAACAAATGAAAAGATGAAACCAAATGGCATTGTGTTCCTTTCAAGTTAGTTATTTGTCAGGTGTTTTGCTGAGATGGTGAGGAAACATCACAATAAAAGCCCAAGGTAAATTCTTCAGGAAGGAGAGGTATACAGAGTCCAGGTGTAACATGGTTTTATGGAAGACTGAGTTGGGTCCTGTTTTAATAGACACATCTGCAGCCTTGAGGTGTAAGGTAGAAATCAGGTGTGGGGAAATCAGAGGTGTGTCCTTTCTGAAAGACCATATCCTCCTGGCAATGCATGGATGAACTGATCTATAGCTATCACAGGAAACCTCCAAAGGTTCTGAACAAATAGAAAAGACTATGAAAGGGTCTTTCAATGTCTATTAGGCTTGTATTAAATTATTTAGCTCAAATACATAGGAAGTTATATTAATTTTAAACTGTATTTGTGTGATTTTGCAATGGTTAATATGTCTCTTTGCTTTGCTAGAGTAACATGTGTTTCCATTTGAATTTGTCTGTTGCTCAAAGGTAAAGTTGATGGATAGCAAAACCTCTCCTTTTCTAGGGCAGCAAATCTAAAAACAGCCCAGCTCTGTGGGCATCTGCAACCCATGATAGAACTGAGTATGGCAGAAGCTGGGGTGCATTTCCTATGAGCCTATGAGTGCTTGCTTGTCATTTACCTGGGAAGAAGGCATTGCTCAGAGGGAGGGAGCGGACAGTGGCAAGGCAATTTACTACAGCAGGAATAAATCCGTGTTTGTCACAGTTTTCAATTTCCCTTTTCATTCAGATTTATGGAGAAAGTTCTTCCTGTGCTGGGAGAGCTCTCAGGAATATTTTTACTCTACAAGCTTCTGACCTGATTAAAGACAGGGTGTACCTTACTGGAATTTGCAGGTAACTCAAAATAACTTGTTTTAATCTACTTTGTGTGTTTTGTTTGTATTTATCTATGCCCTGGTTTGACAAGAGAGTAAATTCTGAGTAGGAGATTCTGTGTATGTTACTAAGAATTGAAAATATTTTCTTAAAAAAATTCTTTAAAGTCTCATGTATCTTAATATCTTTTCTTACATTACAATGTCGGTTGTCAGAAAGCAACAGTGGCCTGACTGTATATCCATTAATTCAATTCTTTATGATTTCATATACAATAGTGTTTGTCAGTTATTTTGTTGAAAAGAAAGAGTATTAATTTCAGCTCTAGTTATAAAAGAGCTTAGTTGGATTCTGAGATTTAGTGACACAGTGATTTTTGCATGTAGTTTATGGACTATTTCTGTAATGAAGCAATTTTCCATTTGTGTTGTATTATAGCATAAATGCTTCCTCCTATTTTCAATTATACTGAAATGTGCAGCTCTCTGTTATAGCACCATTCTTCTGCACCTGTATTTAAGAAAAATCCACTACTTTTTATTATTATTTAAATATATACTTTTACCAATAATGTGAAAGATTAAGTACATCCCACAGCAGCATTCAAGGTCTTACACATATTGTTTAGCTGTATTGATTATGCTTATGCTCAAAGAGGAAATAAAACCCTGAGGCTAAAAGCTGGGTTTTATTTAGCTCTTATGCATCTTTGTATGAACTTTATGCAGCACAAATTGATAAAAATACTGGTTATTGCAAAGGATGTTACATGAATTGGGTATGTAAGGGAACTTGCTCATCTAACATAAGTTCCTTCATTGTAGCTAGGCGTATCTCCTGGGGCTTACTAGTGTAATTTCTTCCCTTGAATAGGTTTACAAAAATTAGCAATTGAGACAAAGAGTTTGCTCTGCTGAACAAATGGTTGACTTTTAAAAGCTTTAAAAAATAGCTCTTTATTATAAAAGAATGTTTTAACATTACTGTAGTGTAAGAAGTGATGTTTTGCTTATTTTCAGGAGAAGCTGTGTTGGATCAGAACTGGTAGACTGGCTTTTGGAGCAGTGCCCTTTTGTTAAGTGCAGATCTACAGCAGTTGGAGTGTGGCAGCTCCTCCTGGATATGGGCATTATATTGTCAGGTCAGTCTTGACAGTACTTCTAGTGTGAGGAAGGCTATCCCTGCGTAGGACGAGATTGTGTTTTTGGTAGGGGGAAGGAAAGAAAAAAGCACAGGTTGATCCAATTTTCTTGCCAGTTCTTTATTTTACTATCTTTTTGGGAGGCTTACCTCTGTGACTCTTCATTTCATGAATACCAAAGATGGATCCCTTCTTTTTGGCAATTTTGTTCCTTTTGCTTTTGCAGCTGTAATTGCCTATTATCAAGTTGCAGACAGTGTGCATGTCTTTTCCTGCCTTTTCTTTTTTTCCCCACAAGCTATTTTGAGTTTTTCACAAGACAGCAGCTGTTTAGTCACTGCAGATCGTGGCTTCACCAGATGACTTCTGTACCCATTAATGATTTTCCTTTCCTCTCTGTTTTCCATAATTTTTGGTTACAATGGATTGAGAGAGGATCCAGCTCCTTGTGATGGTGATGAGGCCAGGTTCTACCCTGCTGTCCCCACCTTCCCCACCAAACTGAGGGATTTGGTCCAGCTATCGTGGTTGCTGATAATTACACTGGTAATTATCCAACCTCTGCATGTCTGATGGATTTTACTTTGAGGCTGGGACGACTCAGGTAGCTCAACTCCGATCATAGCCCACCCTGGGGTCTGTGCTAGAAACTTAACCTCTTTCTTGTGAAAAGGTGAGGATTATGGAAGATTTCTGCATATGTACACTGACAGTGTACTTAAAGGTTTTCTTCAACTGCACTGTCAGTATGCCTGGCCATGTAGCCTCAACAAGGGCTAAATGACAGCAGCAAGCTGTGCTTTTGGCTTTGGACACTGTCCTTTTTTCCCTGTTAAATCCCATCGTTTTCAGGGAAGACAACAGATGCATCATCTTATCTGGTCTAGTCTACAAATCCAGTAGCCCTGATTTTGAGAAGAAGCTGGGATAACGATGGACTTCATCCCCATTACTGAACTTTGTTTAGCAGTGCCTGACCATTAGTTAGAACAGTTTAAAAACAAATGGAAATCGAGACTGAGAAACCTGACAAGAAAGAGGAAGGTTTTTATCCCCTAATAATGAACTACTTCCAAAATTGATTAGATACTCATCAGTCTTAATGCTTGAATTTCAGGATCCTGGAGATCTTTAAATTGAAGTTTTGGGGTTTTCCTCTCCGGATGCACTGAATTAAAATGAGAGGGCAGGATTGTTTCTATGCTGAGTTTTCAATCCTTTTGCCCAGTGTGATGGTACAACTCACCATTAAGATCAAGTACAATACAGAATGTGGTGGGAGTATGAAATCTTTGCATGGTGAAGGTTTAAAGGGTATCTAATGTCATTTTTTCTAACAGTGGACAGACAACTCTATTTTCAAGACACTCATGCTTTCTACCAGTTCTCAGCGGATGAATGTACCTACCTTTTCTGTGAGTTTGAGAAAGAGGAAGGATGGAAGAATGGAGTAAAACTCCTACTTCAGCTACTGCCACTGTCTCCTCACAGGATCGACATGTGCAATCTGTAAGTGTGCATATACAGCTGTTTGCAACTTTTACGGACTGTTTTATAAGTGTCTGGCTTTATAATGACACTGTTTATCCCTAAATCACCTTGCAAATGAGACAGCTTTATTTTGGGGTTGACAAATTTTGTACGGATGTGCTTTTCATCTGTACAGGTCAGTCTGGGTAGATAAATGGAGGTGCTTGACTTGGGGTTTTTGACATACTATGGTTTTTAGGCACTAGCTTGCTGCCTCTAGCCTGCTATGTTACCTAGGCACATAATTTTTTTGGTTTTCTCTTACATTTGGCATGAATTTGGCAGCAGGCATGCTGTGGTGCTGATCGACTAGCTGATCAGATGCCCTTGTGATGTGCCAGGAGCAGCTTTCAGATGGATAGACAAGATGGGTGGAAACATGGTAGCTTTAGTCATTTGATTTTAGTTTTCTACTGCACGTTTGTCCAAGTTCTGTAGTCTCACATTATTATTCCTTTTTCAGAAAATGCCTTTTAAGAGTTCTGCTTCCTACATGTCTCCTCTTTCACCTGACTATTGGATATTTTCATACCCTCTGTGCTTATATGGCTGCACTCTAATGTTGCCTATTTAGAGCAGCTAGAAGGAAACCATAGTTATTTGTGCAACGGTGAGAGGCCAAAATGTAGGAGACAGGTGTTAGTGAGAGCTCTGGAGGCTCACGACCATTCATGCCTTAGCAAATCTCCAGGAGTGGCCTGGATAGACAAATTAGGTTAAATTCTTTCATTGTCCCTAGCATGATGAATCCTCAAACCCAATACTTATACTTTGGAGAACTATTACGCGGGCAGTACTAGAATTTATTCTCTTTCATGTCAAAGACAAAACTTTCTTCTATAAGTACTTTCCTTCTCTACATTTTAAAAATGCATTCTCTAAAATAAATGTCCAGTAGAAATATTTTAAAGGAGCACAAAGTCCCTGTAAGCTGTCTCAAGCCCAGATTCTTAAATTCAGACATGTTGAGCTGGTAGAAAAAAACCCCAGTAATTTCTCTTCATGGCTCAGGGCAGAAACTTGATTCCCTCCCCTATTGCTGACTGCCCTCACCAATCAAATATTGGCAGTTCTGGAGTGGAGCTTCCCTTTAAAATGCATTTATTTGATCAGCTTGAGTGAGTGTAGACAAGTGAGAAGAACCCCAAGTTGGCTAGAGCAGGGGACTGAATATGATCTTCTAAGCAGATGACTCATATGGGAGAAAACCTTTGACTATTTTTGCAAATAGAAATTCTTGTCTTCGAGCCAACTCTGGTGCTAAACAGTTTGGCTGCCCCTTAAGTATCAGGGCATTTTGATCTTGATTTTAGTGGGAATTGGGATTTTCCTCATCACTCTAAGTCAGGCCTCTTTTTATGGTTCATGTCTACTCGTTCAAAGGGTTCGAATCAAAAAGACAGAACAGATAGGTCATATTGATGTGTTACGTGAAGGATGCTGGGTAAGAAAATGGATTGAAGGCTTTTTAGGTTCAAGTTTACGGTCTGCTTTGCAGTTTTATCATTTCAAGTACAACTGTCATTTCCAGTGGAAGATGATCCCTGTCACATGAATTGAACAATTATTCATTAATGTACATTTCCAGCTCCTTCCTGCTCACATTATTCAAATTTAGTTGAAGCTGGATTCCTTTTGGGAATATTGTCACTGAAAAATTGTTTTCTGGAGCTTTTACCTGTCAGATTGTGAGGGTGCTTTTTGAAAAAGTGTGTATTGTAGGAGTCGAATTTTAAATAATGGTATACCCTCGAGGGAGTATGATATTAAAGGGGAAGGAGACTTTTCCAGGTTCAAAATTCTTCATGCTTGATGCAAATAATAAACTGCTAAAACACAGTTGGAAAGGAAATAGGTATGATGAGGTGTTTGTTAAAGTTGTCTGACCTGGTTAAAAAAAGCCATATGCTCCTTTTCATGAGGAAAGAGGGCAATTCTAAAAACTTTCCCCCGCAGTGAATGTTTGTCTTTTCTTGAACATATAAGTTGTTTTGCATACCATTAGAAGCATAGGATTTTTTATAATTTAATATTTTTGTACTCATTTTTCTATCTTAGCTTTTCTCACAATCTGTATTGACTGCATTAATTCTATATGTATGTAGGGATAGAGAAATTCTTACCTTATTAGTTAGATTCCCTGCTTTTGATGAAATCGGAAACAACTGCTTGCTTGTGCACTGAAAGGCAATGTTGGACATCTCCTGGTGGTCCCAGAGGCCGGATGACCTCTGTCTCCTCCGCAGCTTGTGGAAGCAGCCTTGTGCATGCCTGGACTGCTGGGTGCATCAGTGGCTCTCTGAAGTACGATGGTTCTGCTCTCCCAGAAGGAGTCTGTAGACTGGAGCAGGCAGCAGTAGCAGCTCTGGGGGCTTCCTTCAGCAGCTATTCTGGAAACCCTGTTGAATAAACATGGCTCAGATTTGACTTGCTGTACAGATTTTTGATGGATTTGTGTTTGTTTCTGGTCAGTTTTAGTGGAGTTACCAAATAATACTACAGGAAGCTCTACAACGAAAATGTCATTCTGAAGTCTGAGATGTGCGTATGGTTCCTGAATAAATGTGTACTGTTGACCTTGGTGCAAATTCCTTACATTCAATATAACATTGGTGGGAATTCACCATGGGAAACAAGTCAGGACATAGCAGATTTTCAGCAGCTCACACTAATCTGAAGGCTAATGTTGTTGTGTGTATTCCACAGGACTGAGACCCTGTAAATGTTGTCAAATGACATGGGTCCCATGCAGAGGCCTCTTGAGGTCATTAAGCACCCAATGTTAATCGCAGTCAATTCTGCTTGAGTAGAAAACAAGTATTGCGATATATTTGAATATTGCAATACATTGAATATTGCAATAGCCTGAGAACAAAAAATCTGTGTTGAAAACTGTGCCAGGGACTTCCTTACAACCTTGTGCAATCACTTAGGCTCTCATCCAATGCCGCCTGAATTCTTCTCCAGTTACTGCAGTTGTGTTGTATCAGGTGTTTAATCCTTGTGTGCTTCTATTTCATTTTTTGGAAATGGGGGTGTTTATAACAATTCTCATAACCTCTTGTAGACTCACTGAAGATTTCAGGAACGCACTGGGTACCTGAGACTACTGACACGTATCACATAATACTTTTAAAAATTATTTGAAGAGATGTTAGCAGAGGGCTTTTTTCCTTAATCTCGTATTGCTTTTTATTTTCTTTTCAGAAGTGTTGCACTATATTCTGTTATCTTCTGTCCTGAAACTATTTGCATTTTATTAATATCATAAAAGTAACCATTCTTAAAAGTAATTTGGTTTTAATGCAAATAGCTAGGATGGGATATGCATTTAGTTACTGCCTTATGGAGTTCCTGGAAAGCTTTTGCTGAATACCGACAGCTCTGAGGTATTGTGTGGAGGCTGACTTTCCTGCATGCAGATCTAGGACAAGCATCTTTGCGTCTTGCTCTGCTTAGCAGACTGAGCCCACAGATCACTGAACTGTATAAGCATTAGTTTGCCTGGGCTTTGCAGCTCCTGTTTGGTACCAGCCCCACTACGTCCTAGCTGTCCACTTTTGAAAAAATTAGGGTGATAACTGTTGCTTTTTCCCATTGGCCTGGCTATCATAATATCTTCTTCCTCTCTAATTCTGGAGAGCTCATTCTAGTTTTCAGTATATTAATGGTTTCAGAAGTGTTTGATACTCACAGATGAATACTGGGAGTATTTTAAAATGGAAGATGAAGTGATAAAGGCCCAAGATGAAATACCTGTGCTATGTGCTGTTCTGGATTTATAGATTGCATCTGTGGCTGTGTCTACTGGGCTGCTATCTTCTGCCTCCAATTTAGAGGAATCAGGTCCTAGCCTGATTCTGACAGATCAGAAGAGATCAGATGTGTAGAGAAACATGGGCATCTAAAGAGTCGTTATTTTAATCTCATTCCAAATTATTAAAGAGAAAACCTGAATAATCTTTGTAAATGAAAATGCATTCATTTATTTCTTTTGGGCCGTTTATAACACTTAAAATGTTAAATCACATTTTCTTTGAATAAGAAAGGCAGTTGTGAAAATAACTGTGATTTCTAATCTGAATTACCATTTTGGTCTGAATATGCTTGCCCCAAAATGAATGCATGTGTCATTCTGTGCTTTCTGACCTTAATTTTTTAATGAGGGATTGAAATTTTTAGACATGGGATGTAAGAACCACAATATACCAGCTGCATATTCCAGATGTGTTGCCAGTTCTCTCCCTGAGGACATCAAGGCATATAAGCAATTAAATAATTTAGTCAAAGGTAGAAGCTTCTGCTAATATCTGGGATTTATGATTATTACAGCAGCTGCAGTTTTGTGTATCTGCTCGGCTTGCTGGCATGCCACTGCTTCTTGAATACCATGAAAAGTAAAGATCTCAAGGGCATTTTCTTTCACTTCTTCCCATAGCAATAAACCTATCATGTTATTATCTTCCTTCTGGTTGTCAATAAAGCTTCTGAAAGGCTCACACATGTTTTAGAGATGGAAATTAGACTGTTTTAAAGAAAAACACAGTCCTATTCTGTACTGTCCACTTTTGTGTGGCTTTTTCTATATGGGCTAGACTTCTGGGACAGTTTCTAGGAGGGTTCTTCCTGCACTGCCCCGCTTTTGAAAAGACACATTGTCTCTTTTCTTGTGAGTTACTGTCAAGACAACCCAATAGTGTTCTCAGTCATTGCTTTAGTTTGGTTATTTATGGTTTCTTAAATGTTTTATTTTAATTTTCAGTTATTTTTTCTGAATATTGAACTTCACGTGTCACATAATTATTCTGATGTTGTCTCTTTTCATCTACATGAGCTTGCTGCTCCACACCTTAGCAAAGCTGGGTGGTGGGCAGATAGAAAACTCTCCTCTTTGTTCATAGAGTGTGTTTTTAGCAAAGCAAAATATGCAGTCACATAAGCAAATCTGATCTAGAGGGTCCTGCATTCTTTAGTTCTTCATCATATTTTTATAGCTGAAGAATTCTCTCACTGCTTTATGTTGGTCGGATCAAAAGAGTTCTTGACAGCAAGGGACAAAGGGTGTACTCTGTCGTTACTGACACGATTAATTATTGTCATGTTGCAGTCCTCATTTTGATGTGGAATCTCAAAGGCGCTTTTACATTAGTGCCTGTGGCTACACAGTTCCTTACTTTCCAGGAATCAAAAGATGTTGAAACAAAATGAAAGAAATAATAAAATCTTATTTTTATTTTTTAAGGCCTGATCAAAAAATAGAAGATACGGCAGAAACCAATGCTGAAATTCTTGCTCGTCTCACTTCTGCGGTAAGGTCATTGCATCAAAGTTTGAACTGATCATCTTTGAAATATTGTCATGTTTTGGATCCTTTCAAATTAAGGACTTAGTCTTAGTCAACAGATGTTTGTATATGAAGACTATTATTTGAGTCTCTGGAAGGGGGAAGCTTTTTACTGAGGTCTTAGTGTGCAATTCCAAAGATATTAAAATCAATCCAAGCAAGGACTGCTGCAGCCTGTTCTCGTAGTAGATGCTATTCATGGCCTAGAAGATACCACTTTGGAGGACCATGGTGATTTTTGTGCCATGTACTTTACACTCAGACCCGCTTGGTAAAGCGTACATCATTGTGAAGACAATGATGAGATGGGGGCAAAGGGAGAGAAAAGGCCTCAGCAGCCCTTGTGTAGATGATCATAAACTTCTGACGAGACCCACCTGGGAAGCCTGAGTATCTGGCTTCCCAAATATGTTTAGCTTCAGTAAACTTCACCTTAATAAACAGTAGCTCATCCTGTCTATGCTAGACTTTGGTGCATCTTGTTTATCTTGTTGTAAGATCACTGTTCTAAGAAGTGGACAGACAGGACTTCAGAAAGTTAAGCTAGACTCAATTTAATGTAATCTGTATCATGGCACAGAGTGCACCCATAGCAAATCAGCAAGTGATGCAAAACTGTGAGGAATGGTTGGGTCACCATTCCTGGAGGTATTTCAAAGACATGTAGATGTGACTCCTGGGGACATGGTGGATTTGGCAGTGCTGGATAACGGTTGGACTCGATGATCTTACAGGTCTTTTCCAGCCTAAACAATTCTATGGTTCTGTGGTTGTACTGCCACTTAGAGGGACATTGACAGTCTGGAGAGATGGGCCAACAGGAATCTCAGGAAAATCAACAAAGGCTAATGCCATATCCAGCATCTGGGAGAAATAACCTTGTGGATTGATAGAGACTGGGAGCTGACTGAAAAGCAGCTTTGCAGAAAAGGACCTGAGGGTCCTGGTGGACAGCAGGTTGATCCAGAAACATGCCCTTGTCGCAAAGAAAGGAAGTGCCTCCTGAGCTGCGTTAGTAAGAGGAGGTGATAATTTCCCTCTACTCAGAACTGGTGTGCCAGATGTGGAGTGTTGGGTCCAGTTCTGAAGTCCCAGTACAAGAGATATGGGTGTACTGGAGTGTACGCGAACGACCATGAAGATGATTAAGTGAATAGAGTACCTGAATTACGAGGAGAGTCTGAGAGAAGTGGGAGTGGAGCTTGGGGAACAGAAGGCTATGGAAGGTCCTTATCAACTTGTACAAATACCTGATGGAAGGGAATAAAGAAGGTGTGACCAGGCTGTGCTCAATGACACCTTGTGACAGGACAAGAAGCAATGGCACAAACTGAAATTAAAGAAATTCTACTTAAACATAAGAAAAAAGCTAATTTACTGTGAGGATGATCAAGCAGTAGAACAGGTTACACATTATGAGACGTAATAGAGTCTCTATTCTTGGAGATGTCCAGAACTCAACTGGATACAATCCAGAGCAACTTGCTCTAGCTGACCATGCTTTTGGGCAGAGGTTTGGATCACGTGATCTCCAGGGGTGCTTTCCTACTTCAACCGTTCTGTGATTGTATGATTCTGTGAACACCACACCTAAACATGAAATTAGCGTTGGTTTGGTTTTGGCCATGTGAGAAAGTACAGAGATGAAGGAGAAGCAAGCAAGGCAAAGTTGTTATGAAAAAGTCATGAGAATAAGAGCTATTTTAAGAATGATGAGTAAAGTACTATCTTGAAATTGCTGGAAAATGGAAGGGAAGGAGAATTTCTGCTATATCGTGTAAAGACATTTATCTTTACAAAAAGACAAAAGTCTTTTCAAAAGACATTTTGTACTGTGTTTGGAAAGACAGTGATTCTGTATACTCAACCTTATGCAAAGATAATTTAAAATGTATGACATGAGCAAATGCTGTGTTTTAAATTTCCTTATTTTTTTATCATCTCAATATTCAAATTCCTTGTTTTCTCTGTTTTTTTCGTAACTGAAAAGGAAAGGTGAACTCAGAACCTCAATATCCTCCATTTTTAGTTCCATTGGGAGCAAAAATAGAAAATTACAAAATACTTTCTGCAGTTATATTTTTTTCTAAAACTTGCAAAACTACCAACTCTATAAAATTTTCCAGTGTCCCTCAAAAGCTTTTCCTATCAAAAATAAAATAATGTGGTTTTTGTCAGTTGTAAAAAAGGGAAGCACTCAACAAAACAAAGTGACCTTCTGAGTTTAAGAAGTGGATCTAACTGTTGCTGGATACGCTTGAGTAACATGCATATCCTTAAACACGCAATTGACTGTGAGTTCAGAGGGTTTCACATCTGGTTCACAAGGTCAAACCTGTGAATTACATCCTGAGTCCTTCCAGCAGAAGGGCACATAGACAGGGTTTTCTTAAATAAACCATTTTATTACTGTAAGTAGCTAAATTAAAATTAGGCGGTTGCATCTCCAGATGGCCTGAGACCCATCTATTGCCATGATGATGTCAAGAAGTCTGATCTTTTCTCCTGCATTTTCTGATTTTCCACAGAACTTTTTGGTCTCTCTATAACTATTTTCTAGTCTACCCTTGGAGAAAAGACACAAGACCAGAGCAGAATTGTCCAAATATTAACATCTATATATGAACTTTTCCCTTTTATCCCTCAAGAATATTGCTTTTCCTCCATACAGTAGATTGGGATCTAAAGTACTCACTGCAACCTTATGGAAACCCTTTTTATGTCCTGGAGGAATATAAAACAGCTTACAGCCTTCAACAGAGTGCTGAAATACCCAGTATCCAGGTTCTCTCTTTTTTTGTTTTTTTTTGCTTTGCTGCGAGCATCAGAATTTATATGAAAAAAAACCAATGGGTCCTGCAAACAGGAGCAGGAAATCAAAAGTGAAGTTAGTAGCCATTACTGGAAATGTGTTCACACTGGCTTTTTGGGTCACTGAATATTTATGTATTTTGTACAAAATTAAACCAGTCTTCCTTGAAGAATTCATAATTGAGAATCCTCGTCATGATACTCTTCACACCAGTATTTCAGAAGTAGGAAAAACCCCCTAAATTCCCTACTTCCAGCCCAGCACTAAAGCAGTCGAAGATTAGAGTTGACTTTGGAATTGGAGATTCCAATCCCACCACTGTGTCTTCCACTTTTCTTTTTGCTTTTCATGGAATAAAACATTCATGTCAGGTCAGAAGAAAGTTTATGTGTCAGCTTGTCTTTTTGGGGGGTTAAATTCCAAATTTTTAAACCTAAACTGATTGTGAGGATCCAGCCCAAGCAACACTGGAGGAATCAGTGTGCTTAAAATATAAATCTCTCTTTTAATCCATCAAATTATATGCTCATATAATATGCTCCATTATAATGAATCACCAACAATACCATCGAACTTAAATTGTAAAGGCAAGCAGCACAAAATCTACAAGCAGTGCAAAATGCCATTGGAAATGCATTTGCATCGGATAATCTTTTTGGTCATGAATTTTTAAGAAAATGCAATGATTACTCATGGGTTTAAAAAAACATTCCAGAGCTGTCATGCATACCATGTCATGTCCCAAAGAGCAGCTTCATAGGCAGTGTTTTGTCTGCTAAAACCAAAGCATGGTGGGGTAGCTATGAGTGTTTCCACTGCAAAGCTTTTACCTTACCTTTTGATGGAACAGAAGAGAATATCAGGATGTTAATGAAATGTATCTGGAAAATAGTTTTCTGATACTTTAAGGCATCAGCCAATACTACTTTTATTTAGAGACCATCAAACTATCATAACTTGAGATGCAAAAATGTGAACTAGACTCTTACTGTTTTTCAAACCCCTGCTGTTTAGAGCCTTCTGTTTCATTTTGAGATTCTGCAAGGACTGGCACTTCGTCTCTAGCTTTGAAGTCCTGTTTGGGACATTGGCATCTAGAATACTGTTTCACAAAAGACTATTATGGGCAGAAAAAAGAGAAAGGAAAAAAGTAGAGGTAGTATGCACTGTCTGCTGGATGCACAACTATGTCTACCACGACAAAATGATCAGATTTGTGATAAGAGGAGAGCAGTAATTGTAATTTACTTTTCAAAAATCTCTACCTCTATTCTTTGAAGACAAGACTCACTGTATAAGTGTGCCATTTGTATTAATCAAGCAGAAGTATACCTGGGTTTCACTCTGTATGCACATTCTTCTCTTTTGTATTGCAGAATCAAAACTGATTGAGATGTGGTAACATGCCAACTACCCACTCAAAATGTTCTCTTTCAGACTTTCATAATATTTCTGTAAATATCACGTGGTAACCTGGCCTTTAAACTGAATCAGTTTTGACATCTGCAGTGCTACTCAAAATGGGATACTATTTGGATAGTGTTAGCTTTGTAGCAACAAGCTGTATGTATAAACCATTTTTTTAAATTTAGTATCTCAATATGGTAGGCATAGTTCTTGTTTGTGTTGTCTTGAGCCTGCATTATTATCTTCAATGTGATGTGCAACTATCGATTTTGTCAAACCGCAGTAACTGAGATCCTATTAGGAAGAAGTATGATAATGTGTAGCATGTGTGCAGTGAGGAATGAATGTTATACATGGATTTCCATTGATGTAATGATGCATAGGAATTGCATGTCCAGCAGAGATGTTAAGTGCATTTATGCTAAAATAGACAAAAGCATATAGATTATGAAATCTAGGGACACCAATCAAATCCAGAAGGAAGCTCAGCAGTACCAACTCTTTGTGATTGGAGTGAATCCTATGAGAGGGAGCTCAAATTATCATCATGGAACCCTTTGATGAAGGAACTTTTGCTTCCTATTACTAGGAAGAAATACTAGACTAGAGAAACATATTTTCCTCTTGCTTTATCTGAAGGGTTTTGCTCAGGTTAGGTAAAATGCCAGCTGCTTTCCTGGCACACAGCAAACAATGAGATATTTAACTTAACATAGACAAAATATAGAAACCCAGCCTTCTTATTGCCTGTGAATTTAGCACTATCTTTCAAACTTAAAAGGTGCCACCTTATAAGCAAAAGTAATACTGCAAATACAACTGCAGGATGCCACAATGCTGCCTTTTCATCTAACAAGATGGGTTTTTCTTTACACCCATGGAGAGATTTGCATTTCTTGAATGTTTGATTGGGTTAAGTGATACATTTGCAATTTTTTCAGGTTGTAGTGTCTCTTAATGCTAATCTTAGGATAATGTATTTATTAAATGCTAAGAGATAAAGATGAGACATCAGTGCACTGCTTTTTACTGTCAGTAACCTGTGAGAATAGACCAGAATCGAGGCTTCAACGTGTGTACCTCTGCTGAGTTTCATGAAGGGAGAGAGTCTCAGAAGTGTAGCCATGAAAAGCTGTGGTGGTGTTATTCATAAACAACTTGGGCTTTTATTGAAAATCCCACTCTTAACTCTACATAGCTTGTATGTATTACCGTAATACTGGTGTATAGTAATCGCTGCAAGCAAGCACACAAATTGTTTTTCCACAGAATAACTGTTCTTTCCCATTTTACTTGAAGTTTATGCTTACATTAGCCATGATTAATGCTTCTCCAGACATGGGAGTGAGTGTACAGGAAGGAAGGAAGGGAAGGTAATACTGCCAGCTTGCACAATTGTGCTGGAAACAGGATGACATTTAAGAAAACCGTGGCACTGCCTTCATGTTTTCCTGCTTGGAGTGGCAGAAAACTCAGTCCCTCTCAGTAGGGCAGCATCAAGGAATAGAAAAGATCCTTGTACCTTGCAAGGACAGCAAAAAAATATTCTTGGTCCTTTGGCACAAGGGAAAGAAGGGTGCAAGCAGAGGAAGGATGTGGCCTCTGGTATGATTGCCTTCTGCCACATGTAGTGTACTGCTGGGTGCTCTTGAGTATCTGATTAGGGCATGCTGGAGTTATCATTGTGCTGAGATGCCCTGAGTGATTTTGTCTGTGTTTCTGCTCAGACCAGTATAATGTTAACTATTCTTTTTTCACATCTTCAAACTTTTCTTCAGAGTCGTGAGAGTGGGATATTGACAGTTGTTAGTAACTGCATTACTTTGGGAATCCTTTGTGGGCTCTGTGCCTTATGACTGAACCACATATCTTGTGAATGACGTTTGAAATGTCAGCTCTCAGAAACTGGATGTCAAACCTCCCACTGCAGAATAGCCTTGAGCCTTGCATAGATCTGTTAGATAGAATGGCTAGGATGCACTGCTGGAGACATACAGAGAGGTGAGACAATCCTTAGACAAACAGTTGGAATGTGCCATATATTTTTTTTTAATAGTGAAGACAGGCTGTCTTGGGAAAATTAGGGAAATTGGAAGAAGCTGAGAGATGTTTAAAGGAATCTGAGAGCATGGGTGGGGCAGAGGAAGGGAAGAACTGAGGTTTATGCAGGAGAGAGTGTCTGGGGTGCTGTGGACCAAGTGCAAGCAGCTGCAGTGGGACAGATGATGGCAGTGAAGAAGCAGGAAGCATAAGAATAATGCATAGGAAAATTATAGAAAAAGAAATTATATAAAAAGGAATAGACTTGTGGAGAGAAGTGGATGTAGAGTTGAGCTGGCTAAGGAGACAGTAGCTGGTCGATACAGAAAATATTAAGGATGTAGAGACAGGAGGGCGAGGAAGGGAGCTGGATAGCATGGCAAGGCTGTGTTACCACAGGCTAGTGAGATAGCCTGTAAAACTGAAAATAGCTCTGACTTCTGCATTTTCATCTCAAGCAAAATTTTGATCCTGAAATTCTCATCCATGCTACTAGGAGAGGTTGTTTCCTCCTGGAAGATCCAAAAAGTGAAGGTCAGTTATATATGTGAACCTCCGACAAACCTCAGCGTGAAGGACTTTGTTATTCTGGAGTCACACAATAAATGCATCATGACAGCGTGCTCATCAGAGGTAGAACAAATGTGTAACAAGGGAAGGGAGAAGCTTCAAGTGTGTACTTGTGAAACAGATACACTGTGCAAATAAATTACAGGTCAGGCTACTGAATTGCCCACTCCCTAAGGAATGTGTGGTATTTACATGAAATTATAGGGGGGGGAAAAAAGTTGTCACAGAATTCCCAGCTGAAAAGGAAATAGATTTGCTAGGAAAACTGAATGTAGTTTCAAAACCAGGTACCTGCGTGATTCCACTTGCAGTTGATTGCTGCAAAGCACTGATGGCTCATATCTTACTGGTGTTGCACTGTTTTATTTGACTGTGCTGGGAGCTATAACCATCCTCTTCTTTTCCTGATATTTTAGGTACAAAGAGAACTGGCTGCTGTCATTGCCTTGAAAGCAAGGAAGTCAGGTGAGTTAGGCTGAACTTCAGAGGTGTTTTTGTAACGCTGTTCCCTTTTGTCATTTCTTGAAGTATTTGAATTGTCATTGCTGTCCCATTAACATGGGGAAGCAAAGATCGTCATGGAGAATCTGTGTATATAGCACAATGCAATTACAGTTAAGCTTCTCTTCTTCTAGCTCATCACATCTAATGACCTAGCTAATAAAATCAGTGTGTTACAGTTGAATCTGAACTTGAGTCTCTTTCTGGCCAAAATCACTATTTTCTCTAGGCTTGCACTTTATAAAAGAAGCTGATGACTTTATTTGATTTACATTTAAGACAAATAAGTTGATAATTTTCCTGGTGTTTTTAAGGCCCAGTATCTCATGCCATCATCTTTTCTGTGTTTTACCTGCCCAGCCAGGTATTTTTCTTAATGCTAAAGCAAAAGGACAGCTTCATGCACAAAGGTGTTCTTTTCCTGTCTATACATCTGTGTGGCTGTAGAGGCAAGTCTTTGATCAGGGCAGTAGAAGGGGAAAGGCAATTGAATAATTGAAAGTCTCTTAACAGTAAAAGCATTCACAGCAAATGCTGGGTTACAGTGCAAAGGCACTGAAATATGTGGCCATCTCAGCTCCATCAGGATTTGGTAGCACAGGCACTTCAGAAGGCAGTATCTGCATTGCTGAGCTGGAGTATAAGCAAGGGAGCTGTATTTTCCAGGCACTGCACAGGAAACAACAAAACCTACTTGGCCAGACCTGACTCTTTACAGGATTAACTCTCTGGTGTCTTCGTGCAGTTAATCTGCACCAAGTTGAATGTATTCCTGGAGTAAAGCAGAGGTGGAGTTGCTGTAAATTATTAGCACGTTCCCAAAACCATTGAGGTCTTTGAGTGCATTTTCACTCAACATCTCTTGTGATCTTTAGTGATTTTTCTAAAAATCAAGGTCACAGATCTTGCACTTCTTGAGCTATTTTCTGCCTTGTTAATCATGCTGCATCATAATATCTCTATCAGTCTATCTCTGGCTTACAAATACAGCACAAGTACACACAACACATGCATGGCACACAACATGGTTCCTTAAACTGGAGACACCAAAAAGATGTGGCTGCTGTATCTGCAAATATTTTCTTGTGAAAATGTAAGTATTAAAAAAGTATTCTAGATACAGTTCGATGCAGTTTTGTCTGGAAATAGAAGTACCCATAGGTTTTGTCCATGCTTGTCCGTAAATGTAAATCTGCAGAAAGTGAACACAAATGTGAGTGTGAATTCAGACCTGAATTACTTCTGTGTGGTAGCTTTGCTTCTGAAAGTACTGTAGTAGTTTATGATGTCAACACTCTTCAGCTGCTTGCTCTTACCTGGCGTCACCCCAGTCCCACCTGACTTATAACGGCTGAACATGGAAATGCTTCTGCTCTGGCTCAGTGCAGAGGAAAACAGGTTATTTTAAAAAAGGGCTCAAGGTAATCTCTTGTTTTGCTGTCAAATGGGCTGAGTGTGGTGCTGTGTACTTTTACTTACTGCTTATACAGGTGGGAGTAATCTCTCTGCCTTTCAGCAGTTTTGTTGGCAAATATTATTACTGCTACTGGCGATAAGTAAAACTCTTTTCCCCAAAAGAGTTGTTTTTAGCTGGGATTAGCATCTTATTTCCTCTTGGTGGATGAGTGTTTGAGTAGAAAATGGAGGTTAGATTAGGAAAGAGATGCAGGAGATGAAAATGGGAAAGGAGGATATCTTTTGGAGTCTCCTTTATACTGGTGTAATTACAACCCTCGATGAGCGGGTAGGAATACTTCAGTTAAAAATGACAGCCTTAAAAAGCCAAAGCTCATTATAGAGCTTTGCAGTGCTGTCCAGCCTTTCCTAATACTTTGATGTAAACACTTAAAATATCTGTTTAGATCTGAACAAAAGATAACTCTTTAGTCAGTTTAACTAGTGCATGCTTGTTGTTGAAATTTGCATTTCTTTATGCCTCATGTTGGACGACTGTAAAAAATGGTACATGATCAGGCATAACTGTAAGGTCTAATTTAAGTTAATGCCCTTAGTACAGTAGCTGCAGAGTAAATTAGGGTGGTTGGTTATGCTTCTTTATTTTATTGCTGATGGTTAAATTCACAGTGTAGCAGTTACTGTTAGCGATCAAGCCGTGGTGTGCTGTGCCTGGTGAAGTGAAGCATATTTCAGAGAAAGTACTTCTGGAGCTGTAAGCCACAGTATCTTTTGAAGATATTGTTCCTCTAATCCTCTCCAAGACTCCATATAATTCCAGGAAATAAGCCACCAAAAATCAGACGAAGAGTTTATTTTGGCTTGGAAAGAGTGGAACATGGCTTTTGGGCCAGCTGCCCTGGGTAGCTTCCAGGCTGGAGTGAATGGTGTGGGAGCCTGGCTCATTCGCCCTGGGATTTATGAGTGGGGAGGGCAGGCAAGGGGCATGGTCCTAACCTGCTGTCTGGAACCTGCCTGCAGTGGGTAATTGGTTCATTAATCAAAACTTTCCTAGAGACCAGCAGCACCTCCTTCCCAGCACCCACCCCTCTTCCCCCCCCCAAAAAAAAATATTTTTGCTTGATGCAAGGACCATGTAATTTGTTCCTGAATTACTTTAATTTCTGGATATACCACTGCCTTAGAGAAGCCCTTCAGAGTGATTTAATTGTACTAGAAAAACTGGCTGATTAAAGCTTTTGTATTACTTGTCTAGGACTGCTGTAGTAATCACCATGTTACATCGCATGGAAAACACTATGCAAGCACACAAACACCACAGCTCCCTCTGCAAGAGGTGAAGAGGTTCCAAGTAGGAAGATTTGCTATGTTTGGAGAGGGGAAAATATTGCTTTTGGTTACCCAAATGAAACAGTTTGTTTTTGTTTAAATGAAGCTTTGCTACCTAGCATATGTATATGAAAGGTAGTAATTACAACTATTACAGTTCTGGCTGTTTCAGAGATTTACACACTGTATCTACTGACAAAATGCTTTGAAAACCAGGGTAGAAACCTGAGGCTGCTGTGGGGTAGGGCAGAGTATCAAATTCTTGCTACTACAGGATCTGACTTGATAGAGAATGTCAGCTACCAGAAAATAAAAAGCCAGTAGGGTGTGGAGTAGAATGCCTTTCTACAAGAGGTGTTCTTCTGTTTTTGCTGTGGTGTAGAAGAATGGGAGAAACTCATAAAGCTGGCAGATGCTGAAAGAAAATTGAGGAACCTGAAAAATTAAAAACTTTGGTGCTGTGGAAAAAAAGCTCTGTTTTCATATTCCAGATGTGTACTGCAAGTATACCACTCAGATAACAAGGCACATGCAGACAGAGATGTACTTGAGAGCCCTCTTGCAGAGGGAGCTCAGCATTTTTAGCTTCTTTGCAAACAAAACTAAAACAGGGTAAAATAAATGTCTGTAATTCAAAAGCTTTGATGGACCTCAGTAACACTGTTGACTTGAAATCACATTTATATTTCATTAGAATAAAGCTCTCATGGTAAAGGTGACCTAAGAGGGGAAATGAGCTTGTGCACTTCTCTGTGGCTTATAAAAATGCATTGAAATTGTTCTTGCCTAACCTTAGAAAAAGTAGATTAAATGCTGTCTTCTGTGGTTTGGTAAAAGGTCTTGGGGAAGTGAGTTACTGGAGCAGAAGGGAACTTTTTCTTTAATTGTAGGCACTTGGCATTAAATTGTTGTGTTTGTTTATACCTTGCTGGCTTCTGATAGCTTCTGCAAATGTACTGAAATGTAACAGAAATGCAGCCTCTCGTCTGAAGGTTTACAAGGGTTGGCATTTATCTCAATTGCTTGTCATGGCTCATGACATGTTTCTTATGTGTTAGAGATGGTAGCTAAAACAAGGATAAAAAGCAGCAAATAGCCTAAGGCTGGAGGCTTTAGCTGGTGGAGAAGCTACACGGGTACATCTGAACTGATCAAAACCTGTCAGGTAGATGCTTTGTACTGGTGTTAATCCCATCCACAAACAAGATGCCTTGCATTTCTGTGCACAAACAGAGCTGCACCCTATGGCATCACCGAGCAAATCCCTCTATAGCTAAAGGAATTTCTATAACTTTATTTGTGCAAAGGATCGATTGATAAGGGCATGGCTCTGGTCTTTGTATTTATGAATACGGGGCCTAATTAAGATAATAGCTGACAAAGTATGGATGAGGTAGGAAGATGGTGATTGCAGCTTCTCCCCGGGCATTGCAGGAGCAGCAGCAGGTCTGTGGGTGCTTCTCGCTCCCACTGTGAAGGGCAAGGCAGCCACAAAAGCCCTAGCACTTGTGTGTGGTTTTACTCCCTCTTACAAATGGTATTCAGGTTTCCACTGTAAAATTAGACACATTTTAGTCATGCCATTCTTGAATTGAAAAGCTCCATCGATTTTTTAATCGGTCATTTACATTTTATTTATAATAATGTATAAAAATTTATAATAATATGACTTTTACAAGGTATTAACATCATATTTGAGATCTTCTGGATTGCCTCCACCCTATTCTTACACATATGTATTCATATCCACCCTTCCCTTTTTCTTTTGTATTGCTTCTGTCAGAAGCTAACTGCCTATGTGATTTGCTTAGTATTTTTATTTTAGTGCAGACGATTCAATATGAAGCAGTCACTGGGGCTTGAGTTTTGCCGACATGAATGAAAAGCAAGCTGTGAACAGCTATTCCTTTTCCCAGCCACTGCACCACCTCTACAGCACTGCTGTCAGAGCTGATTGCGTGACTCGACTCAAACACACTCCAGGCAATGTCAGCCCGGTTAAACACATGAGAGCAGTCAGCCTGGGTCAGGTTAAAAGTCCATCCAGCTATGCTCCTACTGTGAGTGATGAGTAGGGGATGCTTAAAGTAGAGTAACAGAGCAAGTACAGTCCTTCTGATGTATGTACTCAGCATCTACCAGCCTGTGATAGAGGGATTTTGCTGTACCCACACTGTTGTGGTAGGTTACCCTTGCTGGACCTTTTCTCCATTAATTTATCAAATTGCTTTTCGAGCCTGCTTATACTCCTGACCTTCATCATCTCTTGTGGCAGCAGGTCCCACAATTCACATGTGTAGTGTGTTAAAGCATATTTTTTGTTGTTTGTTTAAAACACATTCCTCACAACCCTCACTCTGTTGTGAATAGCTCCTTGGTGACAGAAAGTGGTGAATAATCCATTCCCTATTCATCATTATAGTATTCAGGATTTTGTGCACATCTGTCATACTCCTGTGAGTTGTCTCATTTCCAGGCTATATCGCTAGTCATTCCTCATACCAAATCTCTTCCATTAAATCTGATCATCTTTGCTATATCTATTATATTACTTTCGAGGTGGGGCAGCCAGAGCAGCATACAGCATAGCAGCAGCATGTGCTAGAGCTGACACAAAGTGAGGGTGGCAGCTTCTTATTGGAATGGTGAGGTGGAGGTGTGTGGGAAGGAGCCTAGTAGGATACTTTTGGCAGTATGAAGCTGTTTTATCAGCTTAGTTAAATCAGGAAACTGCATCTTTACCATTCAGCCCATTTCCCCAAGTAGTACAGGCCCTTGAGAGCCTTCTTGGTAAATTTATTCCATAGTAATTAGCAGAAGTTTTGTCATTTGGTGCTATCTGTATGTCTTGTGTTATGTTATTTATTTTATTTACTTGCAGAAGTGTTGTTATATAGAAAATGGAAATCATCACAAATTTGAATTAGATTTATACACATACTTGAAAAATGAGGTTACAAATACATGATCAAAGGTCCTTCAGGAGTGGAACAGTTCAGCATTGTGTTGAAATTTCAAACATATTAACTACTATTGAATTTACAGGTTTTGTAAACAACCAGAAATACAATATCTCTGTAGTAAAACGTGCACAATTTGTTACCACTTATGCCATTGAAAAAAGGCATAATGAGGTATGACAGAACTTGGTCCTATTTACAGAATAAAGTGACAGTTGTGTGCCAGAAAAGTGTGCAGTTTCCCTTGTGAAAAAGTTGAGAAAGCTTGAAGGGTGGGAAAAGGGTAATATCAGTAGGATCTTACTGCTTTTCTATTCTCTTCATGTCTCTTTTCAATGGGTTTGCTTACTTGACTCAAGTAAGACCTTATTTCATTACAACTTCCAGTTCCTCCAAGCATCCACTTGTTTAAAGCAAGGGTCAAAATTTGTAAACTGTGTGGAATGAGAGTTCTTCCACAAATTCTTCTGCAAATGTTACTTACAGAATTCACCCTGGAGAAATGGCCACTCAAAGTGAAGGTGCAGGAGTGTCATGCTTCTTTTAGGTTGTGGTGACTGTATCTTTACTTTTCCCCTACCCATTGAAATGTGGTTCAAAATAAAAGCTTCAGCTGAAAACGTAGCTAGCAATATTTTAAAAGTTACACTGTACTTTAAGGTCTTTCTTTGAGGTCTGTGATTTTAGGTCTTGAAGTAAGGGAGGTAATCTTGTTTTGTTCAGCCTAGGGAAGAGGATACTGAGGGGGGACCTTAGTATGGTCCCTCACCAGGGGAAGCAGAGGCGCAGGCACTGATCTCTCACTCTCATGACCAGAGACAGGACCCGACAGAATAGCCTGAAGTTGTGTCAGGGGAGGTTTAGGTTGGATATCAGCAAAAGGTGCTTCACCCAGAGGGTGGTTGAGCACTGGAACAGGCTCCCCAGGGAAGTGTTCACAGCACCAGCCTGACAGAGTTCAAGAAGCGTTTGGACAACTCTCAGGCACATGGTGTGACTTTTGGGGTGTCCTGCTCAGGGCCAGGAGTTGGACTCAATGATCCTGATGGGTCCCTTCCAAGTCAGCATATTCTATGATTGTAATAATGTTGGCTTCTTTCAGCAATCCTTTTAAAACGTTTTTTTCCCTGTTGAAGGCAATCCCTGACCCAGGGACCAGTGTCTTGTTACATCACGAGATTCTTCCATTACTCCTGAGATCAACCACACCTAAAAAATGACAGCACTTCAAAAGGGCAGGATCAGACCCCTTCTAGACCTGGGTAATGATACTCCTGGTGTTGGCTGGTGAGGAACCCTATGTGTAACACACACACACATAGAGCTCTGCTATAGTGCCGTGGCTGAATTCATGACCACCTGCTTTGTGCCCACCCTGGGCAATGCTGGGGGTGGGAAATGTCCTGGACAACATCACTGAAAGGACTACACAGTAATACTTAGCAGCCTTTGTGGATTCATTAGCTGATACAAAGCAGAATGGACTCAGACTTGAAAAAGAAGGAAAAGTGCTCTCTGGTGGGAATTGTGGTGAGAGAGATTTTTGCAATTTATGGTTTTGTTTTTTCAGTTGTTGTAGAACTTTGTGCATGGTTCTTTCTGTGTGATTATAAGGTGCTCACATAGAAAAAATGAGCAATGCAGAGTAGCTGTGTAGGTGAAAGATATTTTGCACATATGCAAAAAGAGACAGCACAGTAAGGTTGGAAAGACAGCAGTTGTGCAAAAAAACAGCTGCCAGGTGAATGTTTTGTTTACTGGGGCTTTGGGAGAGGCATTTACAGTGAGTTCACAGAATTTATTTATTCAGAGTCCTCTTTGTTTCCTGCTCCTTTCCTGGCCATGCCTGCGGGATGTTTCCATGGAATAGAGAGCAGTGTTTCACTTTGCACCAGCCTGCTCAGCAACAGTCCATACCTCCTTGTTTGATCTCTTCCCAGCAATCATTCTCTGACCATGTAATGGGCTCTTCTCCATCCTTCCATCATCTCGTTTCAGGCAGCACTGCTATAGATACATTCACTGCCAGGTGATTGTTTTTTTTTTATTTTAAATATCATGCACGTGAGAATGAATGTCTAAAATTACTGGGTAAAAATTAAAACTTTCTGCATTCAGCCATCAAATAGTTTCCCTTGAGCTGCTATTGGTACAAAACCCATTGCTTTTGTCTGTTCCTGTAGTAACCCTACAGTATTTGCATGCCGTTTTCCACTTTTTTTTTCTCCTTGGTAAAAAATATGACTTCATATGTTCACAAAGTTGGTGTAAAATGTGGCTTTATCTTTGCATGCATCACAAAGGGCCAGGCATTGAAAACCAAACCTCCTCTGGCCACATGAATCAACAGAAGTTGTTTATCTATTAAAAAATGCCTGTCTTGTTTAGCCAGAGGTGTTTTACAAATTACGTTCTTCTAATGCACCACTAACTTGGATGAAATATGGGCCGTCAAAGCCAGATGAAAGGCTTCAGTTCTGATAAATAAAATAAACAGAAGTTCCTAACAAAAGCGGTTGTACAATAATGTGAAATGACAATTGTCTGACTGAGCTGGGAACTATTGGTGGCTTTACCTGGTACACTCGTTTTTTAATTTATAAGGGCTATATAATGTAGGCAGACCTGAGCCTCATTAAAACTGAGATTTGTCCTTCCTGTGGTCGTTTAGAAGCAGTGGGAAGGAATGGCGCCTTAATGGTGATCAGCAAGACCAAATCTACATCTGTCAGCCTCCTTTCTTACCACACTGGTTTTGCTGTTTAGATTGCAGATTCCTACCCTTGCTGTTATCTGTTCCTTTTGATAAACTCTGCAACGAGAGGAAATGGTTTTGCATGATTTTCGGGAGTCCTGTTTCCTATTTGAGATCTGAGAAATGGCTTGTAGGCACTAGGACCCTTGGGAACTTCTTTTTCTGTGTGGAAACTAGATCAGAATAATGAGTACCCTCTCTGCAAATTCAGTATTAGTTCTGCACCTAAGGTCAAGCAGAAGTTAATGACCATTCTTTACATACAGAAGTCAGTTGTGAGACCAACATTACATTTCACACTTTTGTAATTGTAAAATAAAATGCTGGAGTAATTTATGTTAAATTGATTTAAACTACAAAGCATAAATATCATAGAATCCCAGAACAGTGTTTGAGAGAAAATGGCATCATTGTCACTTGTGCAATACTTCATTCACCGATTTACAAGTACCTTTATTCTATCTTGTGCTTGCTGTGCTTTTTTACGTACAGAGGTGCTGAACAATGCTGTAAGCTTGAGTCAGTCTTTAATAATTTTTGCATTTTCTTTGTTTCTTTAATTAGCTGATTTACTCAGCTGATTGCACAGCTGTCTGGGCAACACCCCCCCAGGGGTCTGCCAACTGTTTCAGAGATATGTAGTGTAGTCAGTGAAGGGAAATCTGTATGATAATTTGCATATATATATGCAGAAATAGTAGGAAGGAATAAGGAAGCTCAAAGGCAATTTTTGTATTGCTAATAAAAGGAAACATGTTAAGGATGAGCTTAAAAAGCTTTCTCTTTTCAGTAATTTCTGGGAAAAGATTACGGTTTCATGGTAAATAAGAAACCAATTCTCAGCTGGAGGATTTTGTTCCTGGGATTATTGCTGTCTCTTACAAGCAGCTTTTGGGGATTTCAGAGATACCCAGTGCTTTTTAGTTTTCCCACTTTAGTTTGGAAACAGAACTTGGAAAATAGAGGAGCATGCATGAGGACATGGTCTGGTCTAAAGCGGTCCCCAAATCTGAGGTTTGCGAAGTATTTACTGGCTGCTCATCTCCTTTTCCATTGCTCAGCACTAGTGCTTTATGTAGCCTAGAGGATCTGGCTTTTAGTTTCCCCAGTGGTGTCAGTATGAGCTATTCATTTTTTTCCACTCTGATAAATTAATAAGCATCAGCAAACATTATAACACTGTCAAACAGCACAGAGCTGCCATAGTAACCAACCTCTCTAGAGCTTGCTGTATACCCTCTGCAAAAGAACAACAAGGGATGCCACAAGTTCCGTTGTTCAAAATAACAGTAAAGTTTTCAAAAATAATGACATTATCTTAAAGTTATGATTTTAAAAAAATAAAATGGGGGTTTGTGTTTTTTTCTTAAAAGCTCATGCTAACAACTTCTATTGGAAAAAACAACAACAGAAAACCAACCGAAAAATCCAGAAAACAAACAAACATGCCTCTTAAAAAATTTGGAATATAAGAAGAGTGATGTAAGTTGTAAGCTTCCCAGCAGCTGACAATAAATCAACTGGTGCAGGCTGCTGGCAATTCTGAAGCCTTCCCCCAGGGAATATTCTTGCAGATTCCTGAGGTCTTTTTAACAGTGTTGGTTTGACAGGGACAAAAAAAACCCACAAAAGGCTATAGCCATCCAGCAGGGATAAGGCAGTAACAGTCTGTTGGCTTGTCAAATAAACAAAGTTCTTGTGTTCAGAAGTAGGCTCTTTACTGCTTCCAAGGTGGGTATGTGTTTCTTATCTGTAGAGGGCACGTAGGTGCCTTTTACTTATTGGCTAGAAAAAAGAGATTCATATATGAATTTTGATCATACAGTACTGAAAAGACTGAAATCTTACAAAGGGCAGAGTGGTTTGATGTTCTAGGATGTTAGCAGGTGAAAGAACAATACTAAATAATAAATTACCATCTGCATTTGAAATGGAGGAGCATCACTGAGAACATAAGCTATGTAGCCTTAGGGGTGACCGAGCTTTGTATGGCGAGCAGAGCTATCTCTGGGGCAGCTGTGGGGACAGTGAAGTCCCCATGCAGCCTGTGCAGCCTCAGGTGAGCCTGGTGTGCAGCTGGGATCCCCCGCGCTCGGGCTGCTACTGAGGCCATGCCTGAGGGTTCACAGCGGGCTAAGCGAGCTCGGTCCTAGGAGCAGCCTAGGGCAGGGCAGAAGCAAACGCGTGTCTGCCGAAGGTGGTTTATGGGCGCTTGTCCCCAAAAGGCAGGCAGTCCTGGCCCCGCAGTTGGGCTTCACAGCAAACTCAATGGCCGAAGCTGGATTGTGTGGCACAGGGGGTCTGGCAGCAGCGTTAGCTGGAGGATTGTCCTGTCCCCTACCTGATGCCTGGGTGCTCTCTTCTCAAACAGCTCATCAAACCAAGCCAGGTTAGCAGTAATTCTTTGCCAATCCACAAATCCCAGATGCTTTATGGTAGCACAGAGGGGGAAGTCAGTACAGGAGGTGTGGGACAGCCAGAAGCGATGGGAAGCTAAGCTGGCTTTCTGGAATGACCATGTGGGTGCCACCCAGAGAGAGTTGCTTACAGATGGGCAGATGTCCTTGTCTGTTGTTCGGCAGCAAAATGGTTAACTGTGATGACAGTCCTTTCTTAAGCATTTAAATAATTAGCTTTCACAGTTAACACCCTATTAAGCCAAAGGGAGGAAGTTCACACCTCTCCTGGTGTTATTGTTCCAGTCTGGCTGGCCGCAGCAGCAGAATGACGATAGTGCCTTGGTTTGTGTTGGGAAGGTTATCTTTGCAGCCAGAAGGGGTAGAAAGAAGAAATTTCATTTATAGAAAAGGAAGAAAGCACAATAAAGCAAAGCCTCTGGGACGATTACAGCGCTGTGGGTTCCAGGAGTTGCTTTATGTGTGGATTTTTTTTAACTGTCCTTCCCACTTTCAGTTGGGCAAATGATTCTGCTATATTGAACAAGACTAAGCATTAAAATGAAATAATGTGCTTGGATTATTATGCGACTTTTTAAAATCTTACTCATCGAATGTAATTGATGTAATTAATTTACCTTCAAGTTTGGTGGCTTACAGAGCAGTGTATCATGTAGGCACTGCTCTTCACGTAACCTTGGCAGATTCTTGCACAGGCAAGGGAAGGCCTGTAGTGCTGCTGGTGTCTGTTGTTGCCCTCACTGGATGCCGGTCTGTCTAGCTAAGGTGAGCAAATTAGCGTGTGTGTAATGCTCTAGGCTGCTGGGAAAGACAAATCCCTTCCAATGCCTTAAGTCTACACTAAACTTTGTGGCACGGCTGTAAAAGCAGGAGGGAGCAGTGTTGGTTGGTTCCAATGCGAGCGATGGTTGCATTCCCTTTCCTTTCACACCCCCATGTGATGGCTGATTCTGCTGAGGTAGGGGGTACAGAATTATTTACTTTCGTGTCTTATTTCTTCATTATTTTTTTCTGCTGGTTTAATGATCTGAAATGGAATTACTGAAAGACAAGGCTCCCCCCACAAGAGTTCTCTGTAACATTGGTTTACAGAAAAATCTGCTAGCAAAATCTCAGCTCTGGTCTGTGGGGGCACTAGGAACTGAGATCAGATGATGGCCCTTGTGATCTTTAAGTGACCATAAAACATCAACATCCTGAATTCCCTAGACTAATTTGCAAATGGACACATTTGAACTGCCCATTAGCAAGTTAATGCTCATTTGACATCTTTTTCTTTCAATCATGGGGACCTTTCCTTCAAAGAAGGAGAAATGCTGCAGGTAGAAGAGGGATTTGGTCACTCTATATTTGTTTGTGTTTTTTTCCTGTCCCTGGTCTCAAGCCTGAACCAAAACATAACATTAAATAGATACATATAGATCACGGTAAACCACCTCTGCCTTTCCCTGTTATTGCTCTTTGTAAAACATTCTGGGATAGTTGTATCAGGGAGCAAAGCTGGATTTATGCTGGTGGAGAAGAAAACGTTTGGCTCAGCTCCAAAGTTCACAACTTTTTTTATATGTACAGTTCCAGAATCAGCACTTGCCTGGGAAATACTTTCCCATCCCACCCTAAGCTTCCGCTCACTTTTCCTATAGTTGGATTTGCAATGTCAAAACTTTTTTATTAAAAAAATAAATGGCCAGCTAACAGTAAGTAGGAAATTATCGTTGAATTCTTATATTTGTGACAGAACTTGTATGACATGCACAGTAGCCCATGAGGGCAGTGCCTGGGCCGATTCAAGGGGTGTCTGTGAGTTGTTACAAGGTTAGGAGGTACACTGTGTCTAGAAACACTGCAATCAATTTCTTATATGTGTGTAATGGTCCCCAGTAACATAAGATTCTAAATATACCAGAATATTTAAAGGAATATATGTTTTTTTCTGTTTTATAGACAAAACACATAGTAACCTTTTCCTACAGATACCAAAAAAATATAATTAAGTGTTGTTGCTTGTCTGTGTGGCCACTTCAGCCTTCAAGAGACCATGTTCTTGTGATGGGAAAGAAGTATGAGAAGGTGTGATCCTTGAGTGTTGCTCCCTGGGCGTAGTTAAATGGTTCAATTGTGGCTGGTTCTTATGGGTTTGGATAAGAGGCAGGGAGGACACAGAAATCAAGTTTGTGATGGAAATTTCATGAAAAAGAGGCAAAATGCTCCTTCTCTCCCAAGAGAGCTGCAAAAACGTCAGTGTGAGGTCTGGGATTTTTTTTTTTTCCTTTAAGAAAATATTTACTGCTTCTTTTCTACATTCCTTACACAGTCTAAACAACATTGAAGCCAAGGAGAGCTGGGTTTGGATTATAAACTTATTCAGGTTTTTTTAGAGCTGAGTTGTGAAATTGCTGATAAAAACAACTTTTTTTTTTTTTAAGCCATTCACTTAGTGTACACTTTAACTGAGGCAAGTTTCTCATCATCTTTAAAATTGCTCATGCTAAAATTATTCAACACCCAAAGACACCTGTATTCATTGGGGGTTGTGGACGTGTACCCCCTTTCTCTTTGCTCTATGCCAGGTAAGAGATCTTGCTTCCCCCTGTTCTGGATGTTTGCTGCTTGTCACTGTCTCCCTGGCCATCCACCATCCCCTTGCTAAGCTGCCAGCCCAGCCAGGTCAGCAACAAGTGCTGTTCCTCAAATGTCTGCATGTTCACTTCAGCTGAAGATGCTCTGGGGTGTTTGACCTGGCACTGGGCAGGGAAGGGGACACTTGTAACAGAGGCCTGTGACAAGAAGCCAGTTGGCAGGCACTTAGCTTTTCCCCTGGCACAGCTGTTTGTGGAGTGCCCATCTGCTCAGGGTTGTTGGAAAAGCTGGCTGGATCAATGTAAATCATTTAGACCTGGATGCATGGTCTTGTTACTTGCAAGGTGCCACTCCTTTAAATGCCGTGATTAATAGCCAGGGTCTGGGGGGATATTTTGCCCATAAGTGGCTGCAGCAAATTGATTTTAGAAGAAATCAGAAAATTGAAAGGAGAATTGGGGAAAAGTTCTGCTAACGCAGATGCAGACTTAACAATTTGGGAAATTGCTCAAACAAGTGATTTTTAGCATTTGTTAATGCCTTCGGGCATTGCGACATTCCTGTCTCATGCAGGTTTTTCTGACTAGTGGTCAATACATACGTGCCCTGAATGCTTTGTGTCTCCCACGGTGGCAGTGGGTAGAACAGCATCATGAATGTGTGGGAGTGGGCAAGAGGGTGAGGCAGCTCTTGGAGGAAGGCTGGGAGATAGGTTGCACGGGAAGGTACTGCTCAGAGCCCCCAGCCTGGCTGGATGGAATAGGTTGCCTTTAGAAACCCTGTCCTGCACTAGAAAAGCAGAGGCCACACATGGCTCTTCAGGCCATCCTTCTTGTCACTGGGTCACTGTGTTGCTCCTTTTTCAGGCTGGGACAGAGATATGCCACAATGTCCCAAGAGCGTTTTGATTTTGCCTGGCTTTAAATGCTGCTGGGATCTAATGCCCATTATACATGCTGTCTGTTACAGCAATAGTCTGACCCTGTGCTTTCAGTATTCACCTTGAATTTCAGAGGTTTGCTGGTAAAGTGATGCCTGCAAACCCAACGGTGAAGATTTATATCAGAACTCTGCTTTCCTTTGATAATGGATTTAAAAAGATCCCTGAATGGAATAAACTGTATTGACAAAATGACTTATTTCCCCTTTTATAATTACATTTTTATTACCTTTTATTTTTAATAGCATAACTATGAGAGAAGAAAGAGAATTATATCCTATATGGCATAGCAATATCAGCAGAAATCCTACCATAAGAAAAAAATAAATCCATATGACTAATTTTAGAAGTCAGGAACAGTCCAAAGTTACTTTTCTTTTAAGTTATTGGATGCTGCGTAAATGTTAGGCTGCTTTTTGTCTGCAGCAGACCCAGAGCAACCATGCAGAAACACCAAGCTGGACTTCATGGCTCATCTTAAATGTGTCAGCTTGGCCATGGTAACCTGGTTATGTCTGAAGATTCAGGCTGAAGGCTGAGGAGAGCATAGGTGAGGATGCCTTGTGAAGGTAGTACTGCTATGTGCCAGCCCTTCCCCTGCTCCCTCAACAGCCAGTTTGTTCATCAATCAAATTCTGGGCTGCCTCAGCTCACAGACATAGTTTTAAGGCAAAACAGGACTGGTGATCCTTGTCTGAAAACAGTGTGCTGTGGGCTGTGGCTGTTCAGATGCAGCCTGGTGACCAGCTCAGGTACCCAGGGGTGAAGGAGAGAGGAGGTGGGCAGGAGGAAGCACACCAGCTCAGCCCTCCCACCCATCCATCAAAGCCATGAGTCTGGTGTTTTTCAGGAAATACATTTGCCAGCTCTACGGCTTCAAGGACACTTTTGGTGTCACAACTGCTATGGCTACAGTGGGAAATCATTCAATGTGTACTCAAGATTGAAGGTATTTGAGTATTGTCCTTCCAAGTGAATGAGTACAGTGTAAAGTCAAGTCACTTCACATGTGTTTCGTTGGGTCTGACTCTCCTAACCTGCCGTGTGTCACATTTCAGAACGTCTGAGGGCTTAATGTCCTACCAAAATACAGCAGATGGCTGTGCTGACTGAAAGGTTAGCTTGGGGTATAGATAGTAAAACTTCCTGTAGATAAAGCTGTTTGCAATACACAAGGCTGAGGTGTCCTTTCGTAAGAGATTCCTTGTTTCTTTAGCTGGATAAACTGCTGACTCTGGTTTCCACTCTTCTGGGGATGACAAGTTTGATACACATCTTTAAAGTCTGGCAGAACTTGCTGGTGTTAAGTGATTTGAGTTATGTCAATTGAGCGAGGTTGCTGATTTCTTCTATTGTGCCAGCAGCAAAGAAGTTTCAATAAAACATCCTCTGCTACTGTTTGTTTCTGGAGTTGACTTTCATGGGTAGTGGTGGTATTTGTTGAGATCACTTTGCTTACAGAGGATTTTCCAAGTCTGAGGCAAGAGATAAATCTGCTTATTTTGTTTAGTCTAAAATGACCTTCTGCAATATAATGGAAGAAAAGGGAGACCTGATTTTTTTTTATTCCTTACGAGTCATGAGATCTTGTTGCAATATACGGAAAAGTGGAGTTTCCTTAACTGTCATGGTTTTATCAGGACTAACAGTAGCATGACTATGACTATTTAATACTGGATATTACTGCCTGGGGAAAAGTCAAGTATACTGTGTTTAACATTTGTCTAAACCAGTAAGGTGTACCTTATAGGATCTGTCCAAAACCAATCAAGGAGTTAAGTAGAATCTAAAGTTTAAACATTTCTTAAATAGTCATCCTGTTTGATTTAGTGGGCCATGCTGCTTTGCTGCTTCTTGTGATTTAAACCTGCCTGCTTCCAATATATTCCTCTTTCTTATTTTAGCAATTAATCAAAATGAAGAAAACAGCAGTCAAGAAATAAGAGGACTAGAAGAGCTCAAGGATACCTCTGATGCACAGGTAAATGTGTAAGATTAATGGAGTCTTGGGAATGTTTTCAGATCTACAAGTTGAAGAACTGCTTTCAATAGCTCTGGAAATGGATTTTCCTCGATGTTCGGTGCAGGGAGCATGTAGGAGGGAGAAAGTCTGATGGATCTCATTTTATGTGGCTATTTAGAATAAGATTGATGATTACTCTGGGAATTAATCCCATGATGTTGCAATTGGACAGCATTTTTCAGCTATCTTTCTGCTCCTTTTAGATAATACATGTAGCATATACCAGATGTGAAAGTAAAATGAGATGTGTTTTAGGAGGCAAGCGCATGTGACATTTTGATTGAATTTTAATCACTGTAAGTAGACATGCAAAGAAATAGGGATACTTATTAGTCACTCAAGTGCAAGCAACAACCTTCTTTCTTTCCCTAACTGCCCTCATTTACAACCAAAGCACATTTCTTGATATTGCTCAGAAGAAACTAAACTGCCTTTTAGAGTATTTTATTGTGGAATTGCTTACCCTTTTTAATTCTGTGAATCCTTTTTGATTAATCTGCAGTTCATTCAATCATTCCGTTCATGCGTTCAAGCTGTGCAAGTGTAACTGTATTGCTCATAGTACTGGTACTGATTATTGCTTTTAATTTAAAATTGATTTTTCCCAGTCTTGACAGTTTTTTTCTCCTTCTATTCCTCCTGCAAATCTTATGTTCCCCACCAGCTGCCACCTTTTCTCCTTCCCTTGTATGCAGCTTGCGGTTCCTGTCTCTGATTTTTCTCCCTAACATCTTGCCAAACTGAAAAGTTGTGTGCAAGAAAGACCAGATATATGCTGATGTCTGAGCAAGCTTAGCTGGAAGGGTACAAGCCAAGTAGCCAACTGTGCTTACAGAGGTACAGAAAAGACCCAGGGGGAAACACTGACCTCACTGCACAAAAAATCTGGCTTTCTGGGGTTTTTTTTTGGGGGGGGAGGATTTTGTCTCTACTCAGTTCCACTTGTAGTTGTAGTTATTACAGTTTTTTGAAAATGTGTGTTCCCATTATGACATTGACATATGTATGCTCAAAGCTCCTAAGTAGCCAGCTAATAAAGTTACCTGGACTAATTGTAAAAGTCCGTAAGAATTTACAATTGGTACATTGATTCATCCAGCTTTTATTTGACTGGAAACCTTCTTCTAAAATTTGAAAAAATATGAAACACATTTAAAATTGAATAAGTAATAAATGAACAGTTAACAAAAGCATTCATGTGGTCTACTAGGAGGAGAGCAGGAGTGTTATCAAAGCAATGGTTGCTCCAATTTGTTTGTCAGTGCCGTAAAAATGACATGCAATGAAGACCAAATACAGTTTCTTTTGAAGGAGTGAATAATTTTTTTCACTTTAGCAGGACTGTGCATGTGACAGGGGCAAAGCGGAGATCCTGTCTTTTCAGGCAGTGGCATATGGTTTTAAATTTTCAGGTTGATCAAAGGTGAAGCTGGTAATAATTATGTTGCTTTCACCAGCTACAGAAGAAGATAGAGGTACAGTGAAAAAAGCCCAAACTACCCCAAACCTTCTGTTAACAGAGTTGGGTGTGGTGCCCTCTCTAAACACTGCTCAGTGGGACAGAGGCTTGATTTACATTGGAGTTACTTGACAAAACTGGTAGCAGTGTGGAAAAAATTTGGCGTGGGGATTTTCAAAAGTAAGCATTCTGTAAACAGTGTAAATGATGTAAATAAAAGATCCCATCTTTTCTGCCTTGGGATGTATTAATTCACCTCCGTGTCATTGCTAGCATGTTCATTTATGACCTGTGCAGAGGGAACATTTTTCAATGGATGTGCTGAAACAGAAAATGTCTTGTCAGCATCTTCACTTTTCCAACCTTAGTAGTGACTAATTTACTTTTATTCCCATTAAACTTTTTAAAATTTAATTTCAAATATTACATAAATACATTTAATTATAGTAATTTTGAGCCATGAATGGTAGTAAAGCCTTACTATAAAGTACATTCTTTTATCATTCGTTAAAGTAAAGCCAGTTAAACTATGCAACTTTGAGACTTTCACCCTCACACAAGTTAGTAATTGAATCTTTTTGGTCTACATGAATTAGAGGTCTAAGCACCTAGGTCTGACGTCTAGGCATGCGGAGTTTTGGAGAGTGTGTGCATAAAATACAGAAAATGAAAGTCAAAATTACACTTTGCAAGTAGGGTGACTTGCCTTTACCCTTTTGTCTAACAGCTTCAAAACTATTGCTTGAAAATTAAATTCATATTGACAAGTGAAAATGGCCGGTAATTGGAGACTGTCGACATCTTTGCAACAAGTTTTTTAGAAGCTGTCATCAATTAATTATTTAATTGACCTGGATGTTTTCTTACATGTATTTAGCAGGAAGATTTATCGTGGGAACTCAGCATAAGTGAGGAAACCAGAATTAAGAGTTTTCATAGTTTTCTTCTTAATTATGAAAAAACATGTTTAGCCTTTTGTATTTCAAGTACATTCTTTACTCCCAGAGCCAAGTATGTACATTAATTTAATAATACCTTAGCCTTCCCAGTAGTTTTTTATCCTCTGGAAACACAATAAAATAAAAAATTTTTTTCATTTCTTCTGCAACTCTTTAAATTAAAGAACTGTGAGGGGAGGAGGGACGTGTTAAAATGTCTACTTGGTGGTTATTTGAAATAGGACAATGTGATTCTTCAATGAAATTGCCAGTTTGAATACAGACCCTATTTGTGGCAGGGCTAATGGGTTTGTATTTAGAGTTGCTCATCTGGGATGCTCATCCATGTGGAAGGCAGTAACACGCTCTGAGTGAACACAGACAGAGGGCAGGTGGTGAAAGAGAGCTAGACCCAATATTCAAAACTCTGACTTTCTCTGGGATGTTTCTTCCACTTGAATGTACTGCAGCCAACTCTTACCCCAAAACTGAAGTCCCCCTTCCTCTTCTTAACATAAGTGGCTTTAACCATTGGGATTTGCTCCGTACACTGAAGGTCTATAAATGTTTGTTCAGCAGGGACTCGTAACCTGCCACTCATAGGTCATGGGTCTGGCTTCTCTGGACACATGTTCTGATTCTGGCCAGGACAGGGTTACTTTTCAGTAGACAGGAGGGGGCATGGCCAGGACCCAGAGGTTATTCTATACCACCCGACATCGTTGCTGGGGGTGGGGAAAAGGAAGTCTTCTCCAGGTCTCGATACTGTGGAGGAGGGAGCCATTGGATATTCTCTGTTGTTGACAGATTTCCATGTGAATCATCCGTTCCTTGTACCCTCTATCAGTAGTATTGTTGCTGTTACTGTTCGTTTTCTTAGCTCATTGCTCTTTTCAGTAAATTGTTCTTATCTCAAGCTTTTGTGCCTCCAATTCTCTTCTGCAGGGAGTGGGGGAGGAGAAGGGGGGAAGGAGCAAGCAGCACCTGGTTTAGAGTCTCAGTGGGAGCACTAAATTGGGGACTACCATTCCTAAGCCACAACAGCACAATATGAAAGTGTAAAAAGTTCCTCCACAGTACTAAGATCTTAGATCCAGAGAGACTCCAAATCTTTATCATCCCAAAGTCCTTGCAGGCAATAACACTTTGAAGTTGTCCTTAGCCTACATTACACTGATGTAGTACTCTCTGCTGGAAGCATCCTGCAGCTATGAAATAAGCAGGTGTGATTCTAGTTGATGTCCCCAAGCAATCAAAGTGTTGGAAGTGCAAACATCAGTCCTCCCAAATCTTAGGTTCCCTGTGTAAATTACTGGAGAAAAAGGAGAATATTAGGAAACAACTGATCTGACCATTTTCAAATGTCTACTGTAGAGTAAAAAAAAAATAATCTTCCTAAATACCCTTTTTTCTCTATTGGTTAAACAAGTCTGGACAACTAGTTCACTGTATTCTTCTACATTTGATAAAATCAGTCTTAGTGCTGATCTGCAGGGGATAACGGTGTGTCAGAACTAGTTTACAAACCAGTGTCTTCGATTTAGAAGATAAGGCAATAAACTCATAGACTATGTAAGGAATTTGAGATTAGGCAATGCAATTCCTTACTTTCTCGGAGGATTTCTGACCTTCAAACCAGTGTGTAGAAAGCTTATGTGAGAAAGCTGGATTCCGCAGGAGGCTGGGCTTTGGAGAAGCACAGGACATGCAAGGCACAGGCTGTGTTTGAAATCCTTTACTTCATCTGAGCAGAAGTGTCTGATGCAGGCTTGTGAGGAGATGTCTTCATCCAGACTGGAAGAATGCAGGCATGTACAAATTTCTGTCAATGAGCTTGGTAAGGATGACTCTGGACTTGGTCGTGGAGCTTATTTTTTTCCATCAGCATTGAACCACTTATTCATAAGGTGGATTTGTTTCCTTTTTCTTTAGCTGAAGAAATCTTAACCCCACTTCTCTCTTCCTTGGAGAAACCAACAGGGGTGTAGGATGATTTGGGTGGGCATCCCTAGTTTTTGGGCCTGACTCACAAGATGTGTTGTGAATTTTGGAGTAAATAGTGACTTATTTTAACTCAACATGAACAGTAGAAAGAAAATGGGCAAGGAAGTGGGGGAAAAGTGTTCATTTGCAGATTGCCTTGGAAGTCATATAGCAGTGATGGTCATGCCACATGATGGGCCTTCCCAAGGCATATGCTGTTCCCATCAGGAAACATCTGGGCTAATAAAAGCTGTGTGGTATGATCGCCCCGGGTCTCAGTAATGCAGAGGCTGTATCCATGACCAAATCATGGACAGTGATATCAGCCACTGACTTTGCAAGGAGCAATTTATCCCATATCAGCTAACTTTGTGATGAGTCTCTGCTGTGCCTGTGTGCAAGCATGAATCCATCTTTTTATATATATATGGCATTTTTAGGAAAAAACCAGTGCTGAATGATTTGACAAAACACTATTGGCATAGCTTGAATAACTGTCAGAATATTAGCCAAAAAAATAGTTCTAACATAGCTTTTAAAGCAAATATCATTTCCTTCCCTAAACAAAATCAAGAGATACAGATTTGTTATTTATGGAATAAATAAATGTGGCACAACTGTCTTTTAACTCTTGAGTCTTGCATATGTGAAAAATGGTTGGAGCGGGAGCAGAGGGAGTTGTAGCCTGTTATTTTTAGGAGTGCCTTGTGTTGCACTTCATTCTTTTTCCAGGGCTGTTCCTGGCTAACTTTCCCATGAGTTTTTAACCTCTTGCTCGTGTTCTCTTATGTAACAGGAAACAGGCTGACGGGAACAAATAAAACACAGCATATCTGATAGTTGCACTCAGAGGAGCGGTTGATTTAGTTAGCCCTGCCTTCTTTCCTCCAGAGTAGATACATTTTGAGATTCAGATGTGCCTCCGCTCCTCTCCAGTTGTTTCCCGGGAAGCAGTGACTTGTTTGTGTTCAGCAAGTGGCACCGAAGTACCGCAAATATGAGAAAACAGATGCATTTCTTTTAAGGTTGAAATTTGTAGTGGTGTCATGTCCTGGGATTGTGGATTTAAGTATCTGTTTGCTCTTTCTCCCACCCTTAAGGCAGGAGTTTTATGCAAGCTTCAGGGAAGAGATGACATCGGACGGATTGAGCTGGTCCAAAAGCTGGCGAGAGAGAACTGCCAGTTTTTGCAGGCGGATAGAAAAGCACTGGAGAAGGCAGAGCAAGTAAGACATTTCTTGTTTGGGTTTTTTGTTTCTTTCTGGTAGGGGAGGGAGATTTAGGTCACAAAACTGAAATAGCAAAGCTGATGGTCAGAATCCAGGGCACACATTAGTCATGGAGCTGTAGCTGCTCTCCTCTGGCATTTACATTTCTCTAAAGTGCGTTCAGGTCAATAATTGTCAACACACTTAAATTATTATGTTGTCATTAACTGTCAGTTGCTGTTATTAATATCTTATATGCATAGGATATAGCAGATGATTTCAGGGTGCTTTTTACCAAATTGTTGGGTTTTAGGGCATATTTAAATAATGTATAAGGCATATGAGTGCTTCAAATACTTACTTTAAATTATCTTAAAACTACTTTACTGTGGATGTGTTTGGATGCAAGTATTGGCTGAAACTTTTCAGCATGAATTAAAAAGAATGGTCTCGATAAGGAATTCAGCAGTTTGTGATTTTTTTTTCTTTTAAATTGTGTTTTCAATCGAAAGTTAAGCTTAAGAAAGCAGTGTTCTGTTTAATGCTTCTGAAAGCACATATTCAGATATTAATAACTGGATTGAAAATGCACTGAAATTTGACTGCTCTGCTTATAGCACAATGTCTCCTAATTTTGTTCTCCTAGTAAAGATTTCTATTCTGATTGCATATTCATCTAAAGGTGCAGAGGATAATAACTGCAAGAAAAAACAAAAATCCCACCTAGTCCTCATGCCTCTTGCCATTATGTATATGTAATTTATTCCATTTTCTGCTCACTGGACAGCAGAAAAAAGACGCGCTTTAGAAAAGAAATACTTTTCAGCTCATCTGCAAGTTCATTCCTGCTGAAATAAGGCTGCACAAAGAAAAAGAGAATGATGAAATCTTATTTCAGAGCTTCGTGCTGTTCTGTTCAGCAGCGTATAAGGTCCAGTCTGGTGTAGTTAAATGTGTAATTCTATGAGTAGGTGTGCAGAACGGAGGAGGGCAATTAGCCAGGCTAATTCGTCAAGATTAAATTCTTTCTCAGCTGACCCACTAGCCGTGGACATCTGGCAGAATTTCTGTCTATCTTTAAACTGTATTCACAAAACACAATTAAAAGTTTGGGTGCTTAAGCAAAGAAGATTTTAAACCAGGGAAGGTTTCTATTGTGTTTCAGGATTTAGAAGCAAGATTACAGATACGTGGGCATAGGTGAGAGGGGAGTGTTGGGACTGATACTCCAAAAATTCAATGGATATTTTTGCTGCTCTACTCCAGTCATTGGAAAGGGTGCTATGGCATCAGCTGCAGCTCTGTAGCTGCACAGATTACAGTACAGTTCCAAAAATGGAAAGGAAAAAAGCACTCAGCTTTTCTTCTCCTTTTGAAAAGCATGGTACTTAGCTATTGCTGCTATTTAGGAGATGAGTGACTTGAGTTTAGCAGGAGCTCAAGCAATTTGCTCATACCCATCCTGAGCAGTATAACACAGCAATTACTGCTCTCAGACAAGGATATGCCTTTAGACCTTTAGGATATGATTTTAGCAGTGACAGCAAAGAGAAATGTCGCCTGAGAGACTGCAGAAGCCCAGGTCATTCCTCATGTGCCCTTTATTTCTGGGTGGGAAATGTCTTAGAGCTAGTGCTGGCAATAATAAATCATGGTGTACTTCCTCCTCCTGTTCTGCACTTTGCTGATTGTTGTAGGGTGGGATGTGATGTGTCCTTCTCTTCCCATTGGCCCAGGCAGCCCATAATCTAAGAGAGACCTACAGTCCTTGCTGTGGGTGTGTTTGGTTAGCCCCCAGCTAGACTATTGATTTCATTAGGAATAGTCACCAAGAGGGCAAGGTTTGTCATAGCTTCTCAGTTTAGCTGACTCAGGTAGCTAACTTTCACTGGAAAAAAAGCACACATTGCTGTGGTGGGGCAGTGGGTCACATACGTTCAGGAAGCTGTGAGCTGCCATCCCTTCCTCTCCCTCCCTTCCTCCCGTGTGGTCTGAGAGCTGATCTGGCACATGTGCAGGTGGCAGGATTTGACTGGCTGGACAGGGTTCACTGCTCCAGGCAGATATCCCCTGTCTTCTCCAAGGAGAAAAGCAGCAGGCTGAATTGTAGTGAGTACTGTTTGGATCCGGGATTTCAGACCTTCCCATCTCATCCTGCTGCTACAAAGTGATGGCAGATTCATTGGCATCAGCTTACTACCCAGTCCCTTGGGCTCTCTGTAAATGTTAGAGGAACAACATGTTCAGGGTGTGGTGTCCTTATTATGTACAACATGTCCATCTTTCTTTTTTTCTTTTATATTTTTCAAAGCATAGCTTACTTTTACACTGCTTTCTTAGTAATACAGGGTGATGGGCACTCAGTGCAGGAGTAAAATGGAGATGCTCTGTGCATTTTCCACAGGACCCTCATTTCTCAGCAAGTATCCCTGCACTAAAACTTTCGCCAGCTTTTCTTCCTGGGGAGCTCAAACTGGACTTTCTTGGATGATCTGCCTTCCCAAAAGGGATGGCATGCAGTCTGTAAATGAGATGCCTGAACACCCTGCCAGGCTGTTCTCCCTGCTCTTGGAGAGCCTGCTATCTGGGCTGGCCTCCTGGCATCCCAGCTCAGAGCAGAAATGCTGCTGACTTGCAAGGTTATGTGTTTCTCTCAGCCTGGGCCAGTGTCACTGTTAAAAGCTGGGGGCTTTATAACCTGCCTGGAAGTAAAGCTGCTCTTTCCAAGATGGCCAATGGAGAAATTTGCTCGAAGCAAAGTTCATTTTTTCTCATCTAGGAATATGGAAAAAACCCAAAACCTCAACTTGAACGTGGGGTTAGAATTGTGCATATGCATAATTCCTCTCTACATGTACCATGTCCCAGATATGCAATGGGAAACGGAGTTGTGGCTCCTCTGGTGTTACCCACTGTGTTTCTAAAGCAGGTCTCTTCAGATTAGTACAGCCTCACATGGATTTCCAGCATTAACAGCAAATATAAATATAGTATAATTGGGTTTTGATGATTCTTGTACTTTTCTGTGAAGAGGAAAGGGTTCTCAGCCTAATTGAAGAGTTTGGTACAAACTACCCCAATAACTTTCCTGTACAGTGAATGAGGTGTGGAGTGTGATAGGGAGCTAGACTGGATGACTAGGAGGACTGGTAAGCTCTCCTGTCATTCAAATAAATAATCACCATCTTCATCTGAGTTTGAGGACAGAAATTAGCGACTCACTTAGAGAAGGTAGATGACATGTGGATGCACAAGAGGTTTTCAGGCAGATAAAGTATCTACAGGTGTTCTTTAAGGTGTAGTGTTGGAGATCTGTGGTCCACAAGGGGCGAGTGAAGCATGGATTGATTTGGGTTGCTAGTTTAGGAGATGAAATATAATTATTTTTTCTCAGAAAAAGCAGATGGTCTGGAAGCAGGAAAGTATGTGACAGCTGGGTGGCTCACTGGAGGAAAGCTTGGTTTGGAGCTATAGTGGGTGGGAGAAGGGATTCCTTTAGTCTGGCCGTGTTCTGGAGGGTGTAAAATTGGGGTGCATAGATATATCTATAGAATGATTTGTACAAAATCAGAAGTCCATACTGCTTTTTTTTCAGTTTTCTGATATGCTATCATTTCTTTTCAGATTTATGGTCTGAATGAAAAAAGAGCTTTGAACAACTGTCATAATTTAAAAAGTTCTATGCTCAATCTCTGTTATATGTGAGCCACTTAAGGGATTTTGACACTGGAAGCTGACAGTGGCCAGGTTAGACTGGTATTTTGGAACTGGTGTTCCTCACTAGCACACAGTGCCAACTTCTTCTCTGGTGAATATAGTGTTTGCAAAGTGCTCCAGCCATAACAGTGCCCACAGACTTGTAGAGAAAAACAAAAATTAAATTACAGTGATTTTTTTTCCCCATTCCCACTTGCTAATATGTTAGAATAAGGTGATTAATTAAGGCACTGAACCTACCACATGTGTTAGGTTTTCTAAAACTTCAGGTTTGCTAATGAGTAGAAAGTAAATAGTACTAAATAAGCTTCTAAAAAGGCAGATAAACTTCTTCTCTGTGCTTTTGCATTCCTACAATGAGTTTCAATGTATTGATAAATACATAAAATGAAATGATTGTCTAAAACACACAGAGATTACTTTAATATCAAATGCAGGCTAGAGTAAAAATAACTATGCAAGATTGCAGTTCTAATTTTATCATTCTATGCAAATCGTACTCATAAGCCTAGGGAAATGTGAAACTGGATATTTGTATTTTTATGTAATTTAAATATTTCATTTCCTTAAAAAAATTGCTTTGACAGAAAATAGATGAAAAATCTATTGAAATATCCAGCTATAGAACGAACCTACTTTTTTGAGAGGCTTGCTTATTATTAGCATTAATTACAATATAGAAAGCAAGCTGTGTATGTATTATTTCAAAGCCATTTGAAATAATTTATCATAGCTTTTTTTCCTCCAGCATACATTTGAGATGCATTTGAGACGTATTTGCCCTAAACCATAGTTTTTGAAACTCCTTTTAAGCAACTACAACTCAATTAAATAATGCCTTTATAATAGATTTGAAAATGTGTTGTACAGTGTTTCCAGTTATTTCAATGAAGTATTGCACTCTTTAAGAAAATCACATCTGTTTATAGTGTCATTGTCTTAGTAAAATTGTAAAAGTGCTTTTCACCTCATCAACATGGGGAGAATATTCTTTAGATTATAGTATCATTTTCATAGTCAGATCAACTGAATAAGATGTTTACAACTTGACAATAATGTTCAAAGAAAATTTAAGATTCTCTAGTCTGTTCATTACAGAAGTAAAGAAAATCAATTTCTTTATTTGACTATATAAATTATATTCTAGACTGAGGCTCTTCCAGTACTTCCCTGCATCAGTAAGGAGGGGAATATTTCTTAAATCCACACTGTAATCCCCTTACAGATTAATGTATATGTTAATTAGACTTACATACCATTTAAAAGTATATAAGTACATACAGCTTGAGAGTATTGATTCTGTGACTTAATTCAAGATGAAAGAGATATATTGTAGGAGGCAGGTATGTTTTCAGAAGGACAACAGATACTGAAGAACAGTTTTGTTAATTTACTGGGTACTAACTTTTGTAATCACTGGTCTCATTAGGAAGACAGATGATTTGCTCATTGAAGCAGGTTAGTGGTTGAGCTGAAGCTGTTAAAAGGCTTACAACAGAAGATTAACGATTTAGAGCCTTGGGTTGTATAGATTACTCATGACCGAGGAATTTCTTAGGAAAATTCCAGCCATGACACACCAAGGGTATTTTTAGGGTGTCCAGCTGGATGCCTGCAAGGAGACAAGAATGAATGTCAGTACATGTCCAGAGCTGCAGTTTTTGTTAGTTTGACAAAGCTGTGGTATTTTACTGAGGTACTCTTGGATTGAAGGTCAGTAATCAGGGCTCCAATGGAAAAATATTCTTTAAAACATTGACATCAAATGACTTCTGAATACAGTCAGTGACTGAAATCTATGCCTTACTTTCTAAAAATGTCATCACTTTTGTTGTATCTGCTCTGTCTGGGACAAACCTATTGGGTAGCTTGTGAGCAGGTTTACTGCTTTAGACTCTTGGCAGCTATTCTGCATCTCTTGCAGAGCTGTGGATCAAGGGGACACGACAACTGTAACAGTTTTCCAAAAACTTTCATGGCTTGAATAGCTGTGAGGTGGTATGGATGTCTAAAGTCATTTAAACAGAATGGATTTAGCATGTCAGCACAGGTGTTTGCTGTTTCTCTTTATACCTCTTAGATCCGCAGCATTGGCAGAGAGAGCTGTACCAGGGTAAGATGATAGTTCGGAATTTTGATTTAGTCTTCAATTATCAGACAAGAAAAATATTAGTCTATCAATGAGGTTGTCAGTTTATACCTCTGTGTTGAGCAAGTAATTAAGAGGTAAGTACGTGCTTTTTGTGGAGGTAACCTGAAGATCAAGTCTTGGGTCTGAATCAGGGGGAACAGGGACTTGAATCTAGTTCTGTCATGTTCTGGAGAGAAAGTCCTACTCCAGATGATCGATTTTTCAGCTGCTGGAATGAATGCATAGCCCCAGGTGATCTGTTCTTCAAAAGCCAACCACTTTATCTTCTGAGAAAAAAAGACTTCTGCAGGTCCTAGGCTTTTTTTATTTTCAGTGCAGAACAGGCACAGGCATCTTTTTGAAATGGAAAAAGTTTGCCAGAGATAAGGATCCTCCTGCTCAGATGTAGGACTGGGATCATTTGCATGCTAGGAAAAGCTTTGTTTCACCCTTTTGCAGCACTTTTGTTAAAATGATAATAAAAGTATTTTTATTTGCTACATACTTTCAAGAGGACATAACTATTCCTTTTGTTGAATTTATTTAATGTGGCCAGAGTTTTGAAGGAGAATGTTCTCTTGCCAGGAGTGCAAAATAGTGGTGAAATTATATGATCCTTATCCCTGTAAAAAAACCCCACTTGAGTCATGCTTCTGATCCCATGATATGTTGTGAGCATAGTATAGGAACACATTAAGTGGAAACCTCACTATTTTCCTATGAGTCAAGTAACATATTCCCACAATACTTTCTTTCCTCCAGATGCTCATCCTAGTGTTTAAAAGAAAAGAAAGCCTAATTTTCTCCTCTTTGATTTATTCTGTAACATTATACTACTTTGTATAGGAGGAAATTCCACATACACATTTTGCATGCTGGGCTTTCTTTAGAGTGGAATGGTGACTCATTCTTGTATGGGACAATAACTTTGCTGCTGTGCTGACAGGGGTAAAAAGGGCATATGGTATTTAGCAGGATAAAACCTGGGAGCCAGAACTTTGAATTTTTATTTTTGACTCCGTTGGTTATTTAATAAATAACCTTCTTCAAATCTTGTCACTTTTCTGCACCTTTGTTTACCCAGGTATAAAATGTGGTCTTAAACATGTGGGACCTTGAAGGATGCCATAAAACTTGCAGTGGTTAATGAATGTTGAGGAATTGCTTTAGGATCCTAGAGGTGTGGTTCAGGGATCCCAAGCAAGCTGGAACTGGGTTGAAATGTTGATGGCCAGGGGGATATTTTTAAAAATCCTGAGCACAGCTGAGGCAAGGCCAAGCAGTTGCAGTCACTACACAGCCTCTGGGTCCTCAAGCATCACTTCGGGGACTGTACTGCCCCAAACACTTGTCCCCAGCCCTGGGCTGGCCCATGTAGTGCTGCTTTGTGAAGAGAAACAGAGAATAATGAAGCTGGATCAGTTTCCCTCACATTGTGGGAATATGGATAAGGGGTGAGAATGAGATATGGTGTCAGGGATGACCTGTACTGGTGAGAGCTACTCTGCTGCTCCTGGTGAAACACAGCCATGCTCCTTAATTCCCAAAGCCTTGGGACTTACCCAATCCAGAAACGGAACTGGGTCAAATGAAATGTCCTTGCATTTTTTCAGTTGGCAGTATTTTAATCTGGATCCTGTGTTTCACCATGTGGCTTCATGAAGGCACACATGCACAAAGAAGGGGGTGAATGATCGGTGGAGGTCAGCATCCAGGAGTGGAGAGAGGACAGGAGTGTTGTTTTTCATGGCCAGTGGACTACACAGTTCTGGTGGTACCAAGACTGAGAACATGGTTCCTTGGTCCTGCCCTTGCTCCGTTTATCCATGTGAAGAAGCAGAGAAACTCTCTAAAAGCTGCAATCTGCAGGCTTTCACTGTCCTCTGCTTCTGTGTTTCTCTCCAGATTTTGAACCACTAACCTCCTTATGTTTCTAGACTGTCCAAAGGCTTACACAGAATTAATCTTATCATATTCTCCCTTTAGAGAACTAGAAATTACCAGTTTATGAATTCAAAGCACCTACTCTATTGTTTTCTGATATTAAATTTGCTGTTCTGTCCCTCTGTGTGATAAATACATTTAATGACATTCTGAATGTTCTTTTCTCCATTTTTCTGATTTATGACATCAATAAATTCCCAGTTATGCTGATAATACAGTGGATGTATCCTGTCATCTACTTCTGTACAGTTACTTCTACTCTTGTCCTGAGAACTCTGTATAACAAAGATGTCTGGATCTCTCTGTCAAGTTAGAGAATTTGTTACCTAAATCCAGGAAGATTAAAAAGAAAAGTTGATAATGCTTTGAATATGTACCATGCAAACTTAAGTCAGAAACTTCAAGCAGTTTCTGAAATTCACGGGAAGGAATTTTGTCTTTCACCTTTCAGTGGTGCAGAACTTTTACGCTATTCATTGTTTTACTAGACTTTTCTTTTGGAATTGAAACCAATCAAGGACATCTCATTTTGGCTCATAGTGTGGACCTGGCTGAAAAGAAATATCCAAGATAACTGGAAAAATTTTGGATAAGCCAAAAGCTGATGGCTGTCCACCACAGCTCCCTCTCTGGAAGTTGTCTGTGATTTGGTAGTCTGCCTAGAGATCAGAGTCATGTAAAAAGGATTCGGTGCTTCAAGACTCCTTTATTTTCTCTTTCTTTTTCTTCCTATCCTCCTGAATAAGTTCAGGAAGAATGTTCAGTTTCATTGAAGAGAAGATTTGGGCCAGTAATGCGGAAGATACGTGGCTAGTGTCATTAAACAGGTGAACATATTTCTTACATGTCAAGCTTTGCTTTGTTTGGAGTAGAAACTACACCGGAGCAAATTCTGTAATAAGATCTGCAGTCTGTGCTAAGGTCAGTGTGGTTCCAGGGGCAGGATGCTCTGGAGTTGATGAGGCCTGTGTCAGGACATCACTGGAATAAATACTGCCAGCATTTGTTGGCATCTGTTCCTGTAGGCATGCTCTGGAGACCACCTGGAGCATGCCAGTGTGGAGACTCAGCCTTTTCCCAGGGTTCAGCTGCCTCTCCTGTACCAGAGTCAGGCTATCTGCTCTGAGGGCATTTTGGAAAAGTGGTAGCTGTAAAGTGTCTATCTCTGCCTCCATTGCTGAAGCCACATACACAGCAGGAATGTAAAGACACCTTGACCTTGTATTTTTTTCAGGCTTCTTTTTCCCCCCAGGATTTATTTATTTTAATCATGAAACACCCTAAAATCTCAAAAAATTGTACTTTTGCTATGGCCATTCTGTCACTCACTGTGCCTGCATTTTAAAGTTTAATTCAGCTCCTGCTGATGTTAATAGATTTTTTTTTTTTTGTGAGAGCAGGGTGTATCCTGTAGGGTCTAATGCTTCTGTCATGCCGTAGCTGTGGAAGGTGGTGGCATTTTGCAAGATGTGCTTGACACATGGCCACCTGTGGGGAACGCTGATTTGGTAGCAGTTAATACACCACTTGCATCCATTTTTCTTGGTTCTGTGTGGCAGCTCAAAGAGCAAAGGAATGAAAACCCAGGCGATTAGTGGTATTTTTGCTGACTATCTTCCTCTAAATCAAAGCAGGTATTCCCGTCTCCTTCCTCGATTAGTGTTCCTACCGCTGTGTGCAGCACCTCCTATATTCTAATTCACAGCACATGAAAATGAGGTCTCAAGTGCATATGCACAGATTTCATTTTAACTACACAGTGAAAAGTTTTAATTAGGTGTTTCATGTGGAAACATGAAACAGGGTTTGAAATTAGCAATGACCTTGCAGCCTTCCTCGAATATATTTTCTGATACCGTGTGGCAGGCAGTTCCCAGCTCTTTTTGTCAATGGTTGGAACGTGAGTATCCGAGCGGGGAAGGCTCTGACGTGTGGGAGCGGCCGCAGTTGCTGGCTGCAGGAAAAAGTACTTTAGCCTCTTTTGATGACTGGGAAAATAATAGGATGACCTAACTCAGGAAGAGCATGAATAGTAGCTGGTAATTCCTTTAACAGCTTGCTGAAGATCAAATCTTAGATGGATTTCCAGGCTCTGTACAAGGATAAGCCCTGAACAGGGGGTGATGCTGAACTACACAGCCCTGTTTGATCAAGAGAAGGGCCTATAGCTCACATGCCTTTGTTGGCTGCTGTGCATCAGCTTTGTCCCCTGCCAGCCTGGCTGATGCTGCTTTCTCAGTTGGAGTGGCTGGACTGAGAGCACCGTCCCTTACTTCATCCCCATTTTTCCCGGGAGATGAGGGCTGTACACTTGTGTGTGTTGTATCAGGAGCAGCATTTCTACTCAGCCCGGTGCTGGGAGGAACAAAGAAAAACCTGCTCTTTTTGGCAGAGTAGGAGACAAGCACAGAATGCAAATGTGCGTCACCTTTTTGGTTTTGTGGCAATATCACAGTGTCTCTTCCGTTTTTAGAGGCACTAATATTTGTTCAATGAATACAACATTAGTTTAGGCCTTTTTACAAAATACTTTTGATATTGCAAGTGGGGAATTATTCACCACAGGAACCTTTAAGACATATGTGTGGATACAAATACAACTGTTAAATCGATTTGCTGTTTGTAATATATGCTGTTCAGCCATATTTAGCAAGCTAATAGAGACTTGATGTGGTCAGGGTCAGAGAAGACGCTAATCAGAGCTGACTGAAGTGGCCAGAATTTCAGTTCTTGTATGCAAAGCGTGGTTGTTCAGGCTTTGAGCTAAAAACCAGACACATTCAGGCCTGGGCTTCCTTGTGTGAATGGCAAACAGCTGGAATGTGTACTGACATGCTGGCTTTGTCTCCTCAGGTGAGAAACCTGAATCTTTTCAGTGGAATCCACACATTAATTCAGTCTGTCTAAATAATCTGTCGCCCTGTACGCAGTACCTATACCGAGCTAATAATTGGGCTATATTGATTTCTTTTTGGTTTCTCAGATTTTGATGAACTTACGTAAAAGAAGCATGTGGCTTCTAAACAGAACTCTATTTGCAGTGAGTTCTTTAGTCCTATTTCCCACAGAGATGGAAGAAGTAAATTAAGCCTGAGTAGGAGATTTTCCTACCTGATTTATCATTGGCATCACAAGAATCTTACAGCAGAGTTTGAGCAGTACCCAATGCCCCACTGGGAACCTATCAAATCTTGCGCATTGCAGGTGATGGCTTCCTGCATGTGGGGCTTTTCTCAGGATTTCACGAAGGATGTGGCAGAATCCTTCTCCACCAAAGAACTTGCAGTGCTTATGGTGCCCCAGTTCTCCTTCTGTAGAGACACCTGCCTATGTGTGCATGTGCTGTACGTGTTTAGTCATTAAACAGACTGCATACCTTGCTAGAAGCAAAAGTGATCACTTACACAGACTACATACGGAACCCTTTTTCGCATTGTAGAGTGAACCAGTCATTTACACACAATCTCAGTTGTTAACAAAAAGAAGCTGCTTTCTCCTGGTGACCCATCTGTTCTGACTTTCCTTGCCTCCTCTTCCTCTTTTCAGATTGCATCAGGTTTTTGTCGAGCAGATTCTGAAAAGTTTCAACCTCCTTTTCAGTTCTTCAGATTAAAACCTGAGTCTTGATCTCCAGAAGGAGTGTTTGAGTAGTTAGGGTGCACTCGCTGGCTGAGTGACACTATAGATAGGTTCCCTTTTTAACTCTGTATACCTGAACCACCTGAAACTTTCTTCAGGTGGCACATTTTTGATGTGGGATATTCAAATCAGGTACTTTCTTAAAAATGGCTCCTATAAATTCTTTTTTTTTCAGAGCGTCAGCTATAGCTTTCATTTCAGGAGATGCCTAAAGATCTGCCTCTCTTACTCATTTTAGACACTTCCTTGTAGGAATGCATGCAGGAACTGAAGGAACATGTTCCAATTTTACAGCAGAGCTGTGGGTATGTGTGCTAATTTGTGTGGGATCTACAGCCATCCGTAGAGCAGAGATGCTCTGCTCTTGCACTGGGTGGCCGTATGCTCCCTGTAACTCATCTGTTCTCACTCTCCCACCCTCAGCTGTCACACAGACACACATATGCGTATGTGCAGTTATGACTGTCTCTTCCCTGGAGCAAAACTTAGTTTTGTACTATGTAGGGAAAAAGGCTACAGTTTCACTGCACCATTTCCATTTTCAGCTGCTGTAGCAATGCACTCCAATTCTGTCCAGTATTTTTACTGGTTAATCAATTGACACATACTGTTTTCATTGCAGTGACATGTAAATAGTAAATATTTGCATTAGACAAAAGTACAGTAAATCATCCATATAACCGTTGTTTTAGAATGCAATTAGTTTTTAATCTGTGTGATGTTCAATATGTATTAAGGATCCCCTAAGAATAGAAAGAGTAAAAAAACCAGCGAATTACTCATTTAATTACGGTAGAAATTCATGTCTTACCTGCTGTAAGAAGAAATGAAGATTCAGCATTCCAACAGAAGTATGAAAAAGCTGTAAAAGTTGCTTGACCATTATATTGTCAAAATTACCTATAAAATCATAGGCATTTGCAAGTTTTCTTGTAATTCATTAATGCTGCAGTTTCCGGTATTCCAGTGCTTTTGTGCACGGAGAAGATTTGTGTCAAATGGTTGGATGCCCAGCCTGCTTGAAAAAAATCTTATTGATTTAGGTCTAATAATACATCCCGTTCCAGAGATTCTTCATTTGGGCAATTTTGTGAATGCAGCAGAACATGCAATACCAGTATGTCCATATCACTTTTGCTTTTGTAAGAAATAATTTGTTCCAATCATTTTACTTCTTTTTTTCCATGCATAGGTTAAGTGCTTGCTACAGCAAAACCTCTTTTCCTACCTTAGACAGTATATTTAATGAACTTTATCTGTAGTACCTTCTTACGAGCAAGGAGCTAGGAGCTATCTCTAAATAGACTAAGGCTTTTATGAAAATGAAAGCACCAAAGAGTTGCTTCATCATGGGAAATCACTGCCAAATGTCGTGTGAGCTCTTGCTTTCCTGGCAGACACAATGTAGAGAAAGAAACATTTTCATTTTTAGCATCCTGACATTCAACTTCTTGACGTCTAATGCTTTACCACTTTTTTGTATATGAATATTTTCCATTAAAATGCATTGTTATGAATTTGCTATATTGAAATAACAATTGAGATCATATAGAGATATAGATAATTAAAGGCTTAGATCATGCTGTACAGAAGCATCTTAATAAGATCAAATAAAAACCTGCATTTTATTTTTAGTATGGTCTAATGTTTAATAAGCTAAAGCTTAAAATCTGATGAGTTGGCAATGATTTTGTGATTTGATATTCAGAAAGAATGCATCCTGAATACCAAATGAATGAAAGTTACTGTGGAATATTATTGCTGCGTTTCTTATTTTGACCTTGAAAACTGGGTTGGTTTAGTGTTTTTACACTGCTAACCTTGAAACACAGTAATTGGAAAAACAGTGCTGAAGGTTAGCAGTGCTTTTTCTTGAGTTATCATAGGGGAACGGTTTGAAGTTTATGGGGGTGGAGAGAAATTGTCTTCAAGATCTTCAAATAGCCTCAAAGTTTTGGTGATGACAGCACTTTAACTTATCCTTGTCCTAAAAATGTCCTTCTGTGACAGTGAAGCCTCACACAGCTAAAAGGCAAAGTGACTGTAGAAAGGAGTTTAAGTAATGTCAGGAGGATGGGGATGCCCAGGAAGCTGCTAATCAGTGCCTTCTGTTGCTGCACAGACATATCCTCCTGCACCATGGATGTGTGTCCTCACAAAATATCCTTGGTGCAGCATTGTTTTGGTAGGTCGAGTGAGTAGCTGTGTGTAAAGATTATACTTCCTATGTCAAATAAATGCTTGTGAGCCCAAGTCTCATTTCCCCTTTGCTGGTTGTTAGCAGACAGCCAATGCACCAGTACAGACTAAGGGTAGATGAAGAAACATGCTTTGCACAGGGAGAGTGCCATCTGGAATAGACAGAGGTGTAAGACAGAGACAACAGGCTTGTGTTTTCTTTTTTCTCTTTACTGAGTGAGTAGTTACACTGTAAATTGCACATTCATTACTTACACTGGAGGAAAAAACCTAACATTTCGGGAACTTTAGATTGCCATCATTTGCATTTTAGGGGAGAAGAAGAAAATGTAAGCAACATCTGCTTAGGAACATCTGAAAATATAATTAATTTTATTAAAAATCTAACAGAAACCTAATGTTTTAGATAGGATTTTAAAGATTGTCTTCCCCTCCCCCTTCGCCTATTGTGGTCTCTGTGTTTCTGATTGCCACCAATGCCTGTGTTAAAATTCAAGGCATCCATAAGGCACATGTCCTCCTGACCTAGTGCTGTAGTTATGATGATGCATAAAATAAATCATTGCAATTACTGAGGCAGTCTCAAGCACTTAGTAACTCATGCAATTGCTTCTTGAAACATGACTGAACTGAAGAAAGGATCATTAGTTATTTCCCTGGAGTACTTGGATATTGTAACCCTCTCCACAGGGTTCTATTAGGGAGTTAAGACCTGGTCATTTGTTCACACATCTCATTTTATCTTTCTGTTACTCAAATGCTCTGTGACAGATGGTGAATTCCAGAGCATGTGTCTTCTTCACCCACAGCATCTCCTTACCTATCAAAGTTCAGGTCAAATAGCAAATGGCCAACCATGTGGGAAGGAGGAGCCCAGCAAGGACAAAGTAAACAGGTTTAGATGTCATTTCTGGAAGGGCTTATGAGATAAGGTGAATTTATGAGATATATGACATAAAAATAATTTGCTGAGTACGAGGGAAGAAGTTGGTTAGATGAGATCTCAAGGTTGTACATGAAAAAGATGTAGCTGTAGAAAGCTGTATAAATTGTTTAAAGCTATGATGGTCAGGAAGGAATCAAAGCTAGAAATGGGGTAAGGGAGGCCAGGATCAGAGATACATGAGAGTTTCCGTATTTCTTGGGTGGCATAATAGGCATTGTCAATGTCTGAGTAGTCTGTACTATTCAGTCTGAAAGTAATGGGATGTGATGAGATGAAAAGAGCGGGGTCAGAAGATATGTGTCAGTGGACAATTGCATCCTCCCGTGAGGCCTTTGTTGGCTGAAGAAACTACTGTGCATACAGTATGATACCAGAAGCTGATAAGTGGCGTCACAGTGTGTCACTCTCCCCCTCTCCCCAGGTTGCTCAGGAGGTCAAGAAGGATGAGATACTTTGAGGGGGAAGAAGGCGAGTGACCCAAGGGAGATTATTTGGGAACCTGGTGCCAATGCTGCTCCTTATGATGAATTTAAAAGTTTAGGGAAGGAGCCTTATGCGGGCATGATAGTGGCTGAAGAAGAGCTAGAAGAGGGCAGCAGGGAAGTGCAGTAAAAGCCTAGCAACTGATGGATGGGCTGAGACTTTATGGATGGGACTGTCAGTAGAGCAATATGGTTTGAGGGGTTGTTCTGGAGACAGTTGTCCCCTTCCCTGAGGAGGAGGGCAGGCCCTCTCAGGGTGGTGTGTTAGGTGCTGATAATATCAGAGCCCGGCAAGACATGCAGCAGCCTGGGTAAGGGTTGATCAGATGTCCTTGTTTTGGAGGCAGCAACATCCCTCAGAAGGGTGGGGCAGATGGCTGGAGGCGGTAACAGCTCCAGCGGCCCAGCGTGATGTGCTGCTGCATGTCTGGCAGCCTGCACGCTGGCAGTAAGGCTTTCCTTTCTAGTGCTGGTGTGAACAGTCTTCTGATGCAGGGGTAAAAGTGAGTTTGAGGTACGCTGTCATTTGTAAGGTTTCATGGTCTTGATTTAGGCAAATTCTAGCAAAACATTCAATATTCAATCTTTTTTTTCAATTATTTCTTCCTATTTGAAAGATAGATCTGGTTAAATCTCCCCATGCAAAAATAACATTTTGGATTACTTCTGTCAACCTTTTGCAGAAGAGACAGTGAAATCTGGACTGTGTCCCACTTGTGCACGTGTTCCTCCACCAAGGAACCGTTCCTTGTGGAGGAGGCCACACGAGCAGGCAGATGAGTGTTTACTCAGGATGCCTTGCATCTCATTGCAGATACAATGTGATTTACCAGTTGCCATGGTAATGATGCTTTTTTCATTCCAAAACTTGAATAAATGTTGAGGTTGCCCTTGGTATAACTAACTTACCTCCCTTCTAAAGTTGGGCGCTATTGTATTTCCTAAAGAAAGCAGAGAGGAGATTCCCAGCATTCATACTGAAACAAATTTAGAGCATGTAGGCGGTAAAGAAGCAGGTACATGATTCCATCAGGAACAAAATAAGAGTAAATTCATATGTTATTATTTAAAATCAGAATAAATAAATAAATAAAAAATGATAGTTCATAATGTGGTGTCATTTTACATTTTTTTGTAATTTTTGTTGTTTGACACTTTGCTTTTCTTCAATACATGAAAACTTAATTAATCATTTTATAGTATTTTTCTTTATGTAGGCATGCAAGAAAACACTTTTTTTCTTTTTCCTTTTTGTAATCCTGCAATAAAATGTCTTTATTTCTTGGGTGCAATAACCTTCACTTCTGAATTAATTATTGCTGACAAGAGCCGATTGTTAACCTGCTCTTTCCCACCTCCCTTCTTCTTTTATGTTTTACTTTTGCTAAATGTAGCCAACTAACATTGTATCAGAACAAACCAAAAAAAAGGATCCTTTAATTTGCTCCTGTGCTCCTAACATTAGAAGAAAGCATCCTGTATAGAAGCAGCCTAATTTTTCTCATTTCTGTAGTTGAATATTTGTTGACATCAGTGAGCATTTTATCCTGTGTAATAAATACAGAATCAAATCTCCTGCTATTAGGTGGAAGGAGTGAGTTTTATTTTTCCTTCTAACTTCTCTTTCCTTTTTTTCTCTGGCAGCTTTATTGCATGCTCTACACATTTCTGTCTACTTAGGATCTGTTATCAAGTCTGCAAGTGATTAGTGGCTTATCTATTTTTGAATGATTTAGATTCATGAATTAATTAACAAGAAAAGAACCATTAGAAAGCATTAGTAAAAAGGCTGGTGCTTTCAGACTATTTTGGAGAGAGTTAGAACTGTCATCCAAACCCAAGAAAATGGTAGCCATTGTGATTCATGCTTTCCTCAAAAGAAATCACTGCATTATATCTAACTTAGTTGAAAACAACCACTGAACCACAGGATATAAATTCTGCTTTGTGATGACTACTGCTGGTCTAGAAGTTAAATAAATTGTTTTGATTTTAAACATTAGCTTTGGGTTTGGGTTTTTTTTTCCTTTACTCAGTGCGTTTTCACACTTGCTGTTTGAAGACTGTGTTAAATGTCAGTGCGTTTGAGAGAGTTTGATTCCAGAGCTCTTGAGAATGAGCTTGAGCTTTATATAGTATTCTCTGTTTTAGAGTTTATCTTAAGCCTTTTATGAGGCCAGAACCAGCTCCTGACCTTTGCTGAGTACTCTTTTATGAAAAATTAGCTGCATCCTTCTGTGAGCATAATGCTTTGACAAAAAGATATGTGCCTTACAGTGATAAGTGTAATGAGCAGCAATAGGCAAGCTTTAACCTTCTTAGTTTGGAATTTGGGCTTATAATGGGAATAGTGAACATATTTAATTTAATTTAAATTTATTTTTATTGGAGTGATGGCATTGGCAGCATTGAGAGGTATTATGGACATAAGAAACAAAGGTTTCTCTAATAGGCAGTAAATGGATAAGACAGTTTTTTTAAATAATATTTTGCTACAGACCTAGTATAAATTGGAGTGAAAGACAAAGAAAGGCATCATCAATCTTGTCTGTTTGACTTAGAAGTTGTATATGTTCAGAACTGGTAATTAGAGCAATATAAGGCTGACAGTGTCATATATTTACTGCCATCCCTCTTCCATTCCTTCAGGAGACCTTGTTTATCGCTGCTTCCATTATAGAGGTTGTAAGGCCTTTGTACACGTGTCCTTACCAAGGTGAATATTAGTCTACATTAATAAACTAAATCCACTAATGTTAGTGAGCCCTGTTCTGCGGTTTTCATTCTTGAGTGAAAGCATTATGGGGGCTGCCAGAGAAGTCAAGTTCCAGCCCTGTTAGATGTTAATCAAGTTGTTATCTATTTCCCCTCATATTCAAGTAATTTCTAGAATTTCACCCTTTTGATGTTAGGATTATTCTCAAGTATAATTACTGTATATCTACACAGTTGTCTTCCATTTTTCTTTCCCTGAGCCATATGGTAATGGTAGTATGTCTTATCAGTCCTGGAGTATCTGGGTTAAGTCTGCAGTCCTTCTTGAAACCTTGGCACTCCTCCCTGGTTCCTGGCCAAAATATAAGTCCTGCAGTTTTTGTATCATTTCTCTCATGCTTTTTGCTGCTGGAAGACACTGTTCCAGTGTTGTCCAGTGTCTCCCTCAGGTAGCTGGGGGATTGAACTGTTGTTTCTTCTACATACTCCTATTCTGTTCTATTCTGTTCTAGTCTAGTCTAGTCTAGTCTATTCCATTCTATTCTATATGCAAAGGACATACTTGCATCTGGTGTTTGAGTTTTTGTCCTGAAGGAAACTTTACATTCTTGTAAATGATGCTGGTGAAATAATGATTCTGATCCTGGTGAAAATAATAAAATTGCAAAACTCTGATTCTGGTGAAAATAATAAAATTGCAAAACTCTCTTAGGGCAGAAATATAAATTGAATTTTCCTGACACTTACCTTGGGACCTGGACCTCCAGGCCTGTTGAGCTCCCAGTTGGCATGGGATGCAGAAGCCCTGTCAGCCTGGGGTGGGCAGTATGTGCAGGCAATGGAAGGAGCCTGACTGGCTGCTTTCTGTTCAAACTGATGTGTCCTGGCACAGTTTCAGTTGTAGTGAATTCATATTTTTTCTGTAAAAAAAAAAATACTTTCATTGGAAAATTTCCAATCAGCTCCACACTCCACCACATTAATCGCAAGGCCACTGGAAGGGATGGTTGGCATCTGCCCCTTTTGTTCTACAGTCATGTTTATTTGCCCTGGTGTGGTGCAGGCTTTTCTACAAATACCGATGCTCTAAGCCTGCAATTCTTCCATATACTGGTATTTTTTCAAGTAAGTCCTCTCCTGCCAGCTGTGAGAGAATGATAGCAATATTAATACCATCATCCCATCTTTTATCTCTCTCCATTCCCTTTCCCTTCCTTTTTTCCCCTCTGCTTTTGCATGGTTGCAGAGAGAAGGTCTCCTCGGTTGTCCTTGCCAAGGTGGTAGCTCTCTGTCAGGCTGTCAAACTTACCCACTAATAGCTATGAAGAGTGTGAGCTCCAAGAAAGGGAAAACTGAAATGCATAGCTTCAATTGTTGTAAGAAGACATTTTTCATTATCTGACAGAGTTGTGGAGCGTTAGGGTTACGATAACATTACGTCGGTGGTTGTGACACCCGTAATGTTTTTTTTTGTATTATTTTAGAAAGTATGCCCTTTTCCCTGTGTTAGAGGTGTTGCTTCCTTTTGTTAAAGCCTGATCCTTGAAGTGTTCTCATCTTAAATATATTTGGAGGAAACTGGGGGCCAGTCAGGGGGACAATTTGGTCTCCATTCAGGGCATTTCTTGCAGTTAACTTGCGCTGTGACATGACCAACACTGTGCCTGCGGCTGTAGTGCAGCACGGCACCATCAGAGTGTGCCACAGGGAAGTATAAACCAGGATTCCTGTTTCAGTGGTGGATTTTATGCTTCTGTTATTTCCCAAAGAATATTAAGGGTTTTTTTCTTTTTAACTGTAAGCCTTCTGCTAGTTGGACTCAATCATAAAGGTCTTTTCCAACCTAAATGATTCTATGATTCTATGAAAAGCTGCATGACGTTCCTCTTTTCTCACTTTTGTCTTTCTTTAACTACACAAACTTTTTTCATGTTTTTAAGAGGCCTGCACAATGAACCCCCAACCTGTCTTGTGGTACTACTTGAGAACATCATGCAACAGAGCTTTTTTTTTTGCCCTAGGGCTTAACTGCAGCCCTTCTGCTCGCATAAGGACTTGCGTTTAGCAGTGCCCTATTCCCACGAGCGGTTTCTTTCTTCTTAGTAATAGAGAAAGCAAAAATAATCCTACTCTCAGCAGTTTTGGGATTACAGGCAAAAATTGCGTTCCTTGATGTATGACTGTGTAGGGATATTAATCTTTTCCCTGATGCCTGTTGTCTGTCATCTCTGTCTTACCAGCACTGTCCTTTTGACCCCTCTACAAGGATAACTTGTTATTAACGTTGCCTTTGCTGCGGATGCTCAGTATGCAGATGACAGCACCAACAGTTTTTCTAAAAGAGCTTGCTCTGTGCATTATCAGACACAGTATTCAAAACTGGCTTCAGCAACAAAGGATTTTGATTTTTTTTCGCCGTGTTGTATCTCATGCTCATTTGACCACCATTTGCAAAACTGATGAATTCAGAGGGGGCTGTGTTGAGCTGAATGTTGGCTTTTTGTTGTGCACCTCTGAGACTGATAGCTCAGTGTCAGACCACTAGGAAGTTTTGGTACAACGCCTGGGTGCCTTTTCCTGAAGGAGGTGGTGGTCAAAAAATTTAGAGTGTTTTATGGTTTTACAGACTGGTCAGAAGTCACTGAAAGCCAAAACAAAATCACTGTGTGAGGCATTTAAATGTCATTAGTCAATTATACTGTGATTAGCCTATGTTTATGAAAGAATTTAACAACTGCAGGGGAAAACAAAAATATTAGCGTATGAAGAACTGGGGAAAAGATCATGACATCAGAAAAAATAATAAAAGGTAATATGTATATCCTATGAGCTGTATTTTGTAGTGAAATAAAATAGCACAGCCTTATGCAAGATTTTTTTTTTTTTTGGATACTTAAGAATTGCCATATGAAAAGCTGCTGTTGATGGTCCTGCAGTCCTGTAAGGTAATTTTTCCCTTGAAATTTGGAAAGAGTGGTGATCTTGCAGCTACAAAACCGGCCGTCCCATTGAAAATGTTTTGTGTTGTGGTATTTTAAATAGAGGTAGAGTAGTAACTATTTTTTATTTTCATCCTTCTAAAAAAAAAAGAGAGGGTAACCACCGCAGAAGAAATATTGGTCTCCTCTTTATGTAGTGGGGTTAAGCTGTGCTGGTGACTTTGAAAGCTTTTCTCCTGTTGTAGTTGAAAGTGAATCAAACATCTTAATGCAGATTTTGATCTCTCTTGAAACTCTGTGAAATGCAATAACATATTCTGAGATGGATTATCCACAGAGATCAGAGATATTGTAGTCCATCTCCACATTAATTGTGATCTGTTCATTTCCATTTTCTTGTCAAACGAAGGGAAATAGGCTGCAAAGAAGAGAGTAATTTTTGTACATCTGTTTGTACTTTGGTGACTTTAAATCTAATTTTGCAGTTTCCACAATAACAGATTCTAGGGAAAAACACAGTGAAGGGTAAGCAGGTAATCATCTTCAGTCTTGATAGATACTGTCTGAAAGAGTGTCTTATAAAAAGAGCTGTTAATAGAATATGTTTTGTTGTATTTCTTTTTTTTTTTTTTACTTTATTTTATGTTCGCAGTATAAATGTGCTTGTATTTCATAGCCAGGACTCATCTCATTGTCTATTACTAGCATTGGCAAATCTCTTACATTGTAACACCTCATTTTTCATTGCTTCTAGGAGTTGTTGCATCTTATCTGTTTATTTTGAAAGGTGTTTGCCTCAGACTATGTGATTTTTTAATGAAAAGTGCAGCCAGCATGGTTCAGAAGCAGCTAAGAGTGAAGTTAGGGGTAAATACTGTTTTGCTACGTTAAAAAAAATAAATTCTGGCAGTAGTTCTCTGAAAAGCTCTTGTGCCCTTATTCTTCTGAAGTGGGATATGAAATCCCTTTGGGGAAGAGTCTTTGGGGGTTTTTTGCCATCTTCATAAATATTTGCCCAAATCTGACCCTAGTTACAGGCCAAAAAATGCAGTGTGTACAAGCTCTGTAAAGAGTTTTTAGAGCTTTGTAGGTTAACATTTGAAGGCTCTGTAAGCTCTGAACATGCTTCAGCCTGAGCTGCAAAGGGTTTTCTGTACAGCTGTAGCTCTTGGCTGTTACAACCAGAATCTGCTTGTAGGATGTAATGAGCCAGGACGGAGATTTAACTCTATCACTTTTGGTGTGTCTAATCTAGTTCTCAGTGGGCAGGGTCACACTGCAGAGGCAGGTGCTTCCAGCCTTTGCAATGGGTACAGCAGGGTCCCAACAAACAAAGGCCTTTTGTCTTAGCTTGGACCCAGTCTCAGAGTGAAGTCTCAACATATGCTGAACAAGGCAGGGGTGTAGGGATGGAGCAGGACATAGTGGGGGAAAAAAAAAAAGTGTTTTATTCAAGGGAGCTACCTTAAATAATACAAAGAATACCAGTCAGTGTTTCCCAGTTTTTGGACTTGACCTTTCTGTCTTTTTCATTTTCTTGTAATTCTTCTTTTGCATGGATAATATAGGCCAGAGATTGATTATAGCATCCAAGCAAGAAGACCCCTGTCCAGCAAAACAATCAGTCCTTGGAAATGAGGATCTTGTTATTTTGTGGCTTTTGTCCTTCTCTGTCACCTATTTGAGAACTTTGCCTGCATGGCACTGAAAGCTTCTCTACACTTGTTCTTCTGAGCCCATTTCCTGACTCTGCTCTTGCATTTCACATGGCTTTCATGGATACATTCCCGTGTGCACAGGGAAGCTCCTTAGATTCGTTGAGGGGAGCAGTCTCCTCTTCAGAACACAAACAGCCCTGGGAATCCTCTATGTACACCTTTTCCTGTACCTCTCAAGGGCATGACCTGGCACCAGCATCAAAAGACAGAGGCAGAAGTGATTGACATTATCTGATTGCATGGAGTCACTTTTACCAAATTATGCTATGAAAACAAAATGTTCCTGCCCTCTATAACTTCTAGAGGAGGCAATTTCTTTGTTATTTAATGTGATTTTGAAGCAGATAGCTTGTGTAATATTTGCTTTGTTGCATGTTGCCAAGGAAGATTCTCTTTGCCTTTGCTTGGTTGTTTGGCAGCAGGAAAATCTGTCTGTGCACTGGATTTTTCATGCTCCATTAAGTTCATAGGTGCCTTATAGGTTACCTCTTAGTTGCTGTATTACTTTTTTACCCATTGAAACCAGCAGTGTGGGAATCTGTCTGGATCTGGGGTTTGCTGGGGTGGCTCTGTGTCTGGTCCCTTTTTAAAAAAAAAAGCAGGTGAAGAGATGTTGGACAAAAGTTCTGTCATTTGGAAGTGCATAGTTTGCATTGCTGGTGAGGGATGTTCCAACCTACCAGGCATTTCAGTAATGGGTAAGATAAACAAATAAATCCTTACACAGTTGTCCTGTCCTGTGGAGAAATTATGTGAAAATGGATTTTCTTTTCAGTGAAGCAGGCTTCTGAATATACTGTCTCTTGCAGAGCATACTGGTTTTTTTCTGTTAGAAAGCTGTTGGAAAGCAGAGCAGCTTTTCAATGCTATTTCTAGCAGTGGAGGTTTCTCATAGCAAGAGGGGAGGCAGTGCACTCTGGGTGTTCGTTCCTCTTTTAATTAATTAAAAGGCCAAACTCAGGAATTCAAGGAACACAAAAATATCCCTGATACCAAAGTTACCAGTTGCTTTGGCCAGAGATTGGGTTCTTCCCTGCTAATTGCAAATAACCCAGAAACCCAATGTCTTCCATAAGGAAGCTGGCTCACTGTGGCTGTTTTCAACACTGCCATAGGTACCTCTGCTTTCTTCCGCCTCTCTGCTAATTCAGGGGGTCATGTTCCTGCTCATGCAAAGCACAACTTGCACAAGTTGAGGCCTGCTAAGCAAGGACTTCCAGCTGTTTCATTCCTATAAGCATATAAATATTTATACCACCCCAGGGTTCCTTTCATGCTGAAAATAAAGGTAGCACTTGTCTGCTGTTAAAATATATTACCCGGGAGATAAATGCCTTACCTCAGTATTAGGAAGATGGATGAGAGGAGTGGAAAATTGGCCATAGTATTGCTTGGAAGATCCACTGAGTCCAGAGGGCCTTGCTGTTTACTTGAAACTCCTGCTGGGAACTTAGGTCGAGGTTGATAGTGCTGTGTTTAACTATCAAGAGATGATTAATTAAAAGCTGTAATAAATGTGAAATATAGTGGTTGACAGATGCAGAGCTAGCTAAATTTCCTAGTGATGGGTAATGTGCACCAGGGATTGATTACAACATCCAAGCAGAATGTGAATGGTGCTTTTGAAGGGACAGCTGAGACAGGGAGAGTGTGCACAAGGCCACATGCAAAGCGAGATGGCAGTTCACTTCTGTGGCATTTTGGTGCTCTACCCCTTCCTGTCACACCTCAAGTCCAAATGTATTCTGATCAAGGCTGCTGGGAGTAATTTCCTACCCTCTGCACTGGAGCAAAGTAAACATCAGATAGGCAGCGTGGGGGGCTCAAAGCCCAGATGACAGTGTAGTGTCACCCAAGTGCACTGTGATTTTGTGGTGGCCTTCCTGCCACAATTCTTCTGCCTGGCCATAACATGAAAGATGGTAACACTCTGAGCCACTGTGCCCCTGCATGGCTGGCACAGGTTGCAGGTTGTGTGAAGGTCTGAAAAAGTGCTGGGTTCGTTGTTAGCTGAAAACATGATGAGAATCTCTCTTGAGTCAGTCTGCTGGCTTTCGGGGACTCAGCTAGGTTGCTGCCTTGCCCTTCAGTACACGCTGCTGTCACTTGGGGGCCCCTTGCACCCTCCTTCTCATCTGCCACTGGATTTAGATGGAGCATGCTGAGAGCAGCCTGATTTTCTTCCAGCAAGAATTATTTCACGGACCATTCCAGGTCGTGATAAATGATGTCATTTTAGAGTAATATCTGTATTGAAATTAGAACTTGTGAAAATACATAGGACTTGCCTTTGTGTTTTGCTTTGTTCAGGTTGTTGTGGCTTGTTGTATAACTGAGCACAAAAATATGTCATGTATAAGTGGAGATTTAATGAAATAATAATTCTTCCCTTAAAATGAAATTATTTTTAATATAAGATAGCAAAATAAAGAAATGCTCTACTCCTCTCCCTTTTTTTGGAAATATTTATTATAGGTAATGAAAATCCAAATTGAACCCAAATGGCCTTAGTTCTGCCCAATTTTTGTCTTTCCTAATAAAATAGATTGATTTTTCTCTTCCTTGAAATTGCTAAAACAGGCAAGGACGAGGAAGAGCCTTACGAAAATCTCATCATTGGGGCACTTTATGCTGTTAATTTGCACACAAGTACCCAAAAGGTTTTTTGAAAATATTTCTGCCTAGTGAGATGCTGAAGGGGAAACACCATCTTCCAAAACAACCATTGTTAATGTCCTTTCAGTATGAGAGAGCTTTCGCCCTCCCAGTGCTCCCTGTTGACTTGCTGCCAGCTGCTCATGTATGTAATGTATCTGGGTGTGCTTAAAATCCATTCCCATCTATGAGGAAATAGATGGCTTGTACAAATACAGCACCATACATCACATACAGTCCCCATATGTGCTGCAGTTTGGAATGTCAGTGAGCACTGGAAAATGAGGATTGGGGCTATTTTAGAGGATGAAAATGCCAGAGATGAGACAGAGAAATGGAGCAATTTATTTGTTTGGATAAATCTCCTTTTTACTGAATTGCTTTAATGCTGCGCCTGTTTCTCGTTCTTCCTCTCCTTCTCTTTTGCTGCTTCTTTCATTGCAGTTTTTCAAATATGTAGGCAACAAAAAACCACGGCCGGTGAAATGGAAGATTACAATTATGTATCAGTATTCCTGTAACGCGGCTGCTCGGTAATGTCTCCTGGGAGTGTTACAATGAATATCTGACATTAATTGGCTCAGTACCTGTATGTCTGACCTTGCAGAAATTTATTAGATCAATTCTACATGTTCTTTACTGATAAAGAAAACTTCTTCAGGGCAGGGGCCGCATCTTTGCATGCCTGCACCACAGTGTCAACCAGAAATAGTAGTCAGATTCAGTGGGTCTTAGAAAAGGAAATAAAATAATAGAAAAGGAATCATAAAGTGGTTTCTCTCTTGTTATGCCAAGATAGCTCTGTTCTTCAGCAACTTTTAATCCATTCAAAGTCTTTCTCATTGCTGGATACTGTACACTTAATGCACAAATGCTGTTATCTCTTCTTTGAGTGGTACATATATTGCCTTCATATGTGTGTTTGACATACTGAACAATATAACTAAACCAGGTCAGAATTAGAGGAACAGCCCCTACTGGATGTACTTGCATTGAAACAGCTGCCTCTTTTGTGTTGCTCACTCTCCGGTGACCGAATCTGCCAGGAGGATCTCGCAGGGGGCTGCGCTCCGCTCTTCGGCAGGCGCCGCGTTTCAATGCGCCCTGCTCAGTCAGCAGCAAGCCCTCATCTCTTGCACTGCTCAGTCAGCTGGCTTTGGCTGCGCTGGGGATGTGGGCTGCGTGTGCACAAATGGATGATGGTTCAGCTCCCTTCAGTTTCAGGGAGCAGGGAGGGAGAAAGCCAGCGTCCACACCGCAGCTTAGCCAAGATTCACACACGGCGTGGTCACTGGGCTGAACTTTCTGTGGGGGTGTTTGTTTCCCAAGTTAAAAAGTTGTCGAAAAGAAGGGAGATCTGTACACGGAGTGTTTCAGGAGATGCTCAGAGGCACACATTACATGCCTGTCCTCTTGGTTTTATTACCTTTATTGAAGTACGGGAGAGAAGCTTTACAGAAGGTGTATTCCGCCTCTGTATTACTGGCGTGCTCGGGAGCACTTGCCGCTTTCAGACTATTGTTACCTGTCCCCTGCTTTGTTTGACTGTCTGGGAATTAAACAAGCCATCACCTTGGGCACACGGAAACCCGAATACTCAAAGCCTCCCTCTCACTGGCTTCTGTGAATTAAAATCCAACACACGGAGCTCAGTGCCGCTTACAAAGGGGAGCCCGTTCCGCCTCCCTGCCCCGGGGTGCAAAGTGCCCCCCTCCCTAATTTAGGCCTCCGGCAGCGGCCCCCCCGGGCGGAGGCCGCGGCTGGACAGCAGCCCCAGCCCCGGCGGGCACTGACCGCGCTCTCTCTGTCCCTCTCCCCCCTACGCACGGAAGGTGGACGATGGAGGCGGCGGCGAGCGGGCGCGGGAGGCGGCCGGCGCGGCGCTGGTGCTGCGGAAGGTGTGGTCACGCAGCCCGGCCCCCGAGCGGCGCGGGAGGTAAGGCT
>VZRJ01011558.1:0-119578 GCA_013397565.1 Ptilonorhynchus violaceus | reverse complement strand
ATCGCGCCCGGGCACCCCTGGCCGACGGCCGCTTTCAGCCGGACTTGCGGCCGGGGCGATGCGGGGGGAACCCCGAGAGTGGCGCGGCAGCCGGGAGGTGTCGGAGCGGGGCCGGCCCCGGGGCAGGAGCGCCGGCGGTACCGGAGCCGCTCGGCAGCCCGGCCACAGCAGCAACTTGAGCTGGTTTACCTTCGGCTGTGGCTGCTGCTGGGGTAGCGCAGGCTGCGGCTGGTTTTGTACAGCACCCCTGTCCCTGCGGGCAGGGTTGCCATCCCTCGTAGCCTGCAGCTGTTACTGTATCCGTCAGGATACTTGCAGTGCACCTCACCTCCTGGCCAGCTACTCGTTTTGGCACCACCCCAGTACTTTGGCAAGTCTGTTTCATAAAAATGGCTTATAAATTTCCTCATAGCCCAGGGCACAGCGTATCGCCCAGTGCTCTACTTGTGTGTCTTCAACCAGAGACTATTTCGTTCCAGCCTAGAGCAATTATTATATGAATCGGGCTACTTGACATGCAGTTTAATTTTCAGGTGGATCTCTTGGCTATATGCACAGCTTGCTGTCACCAAGAGCTCATGGAGTAGTTTATCAGAAGTGCCTGGAACCTGCAATTCATAGATAGTTTTAATGAAAGCGGCCAGGCTGGTAAGACTTTTGGAGGTCCCGAATGCTGAAGAGGAGGGCGGGTGGCTGCCAATGGAGCTGTGCATTTGGTCATCCCCACTGGCGTTAAAATGCCTGGTGCCTGTATATATCTTTCTCTACAAATGAGATTACTGAGAATAAACACACTTTAATCCTTTTAAATGTCTGAAAATATAAATAACATCTGCGATTCCCAGAGGAACGTCTCAGAACAAGTTATTAGTTTAATGTGGGACAATAGGCATGTTCCTGGTGTGTGTCAATGCCCCAAAGAAACACATAGAGTGTCTGGCAGTGATATTATTACAGTGCTCCTAGTGCTGCTTTTGTCTGCCTAGACATTAATATTTAGTGGTGAGAGAAGCTGGGGTTGTTTTCCTTCCACAGATGCACTAGACTAGTTATGGGTGTAATTTACTTGAAACAGCCATTAGACACTGTAGTGAGGATCCTTCCTTTTAAGCCTTTTAAGGTCAAATATTGGATTCAGAATAAGTTTTCCCATTAATGTTCATTACGTGCAGATTGGGGAACATCAGCTGCCAGTCTTTATAATCTGCTTCATCTTGTTTTATAAGATCTCAATCTTGCTGGAAAACAATGAGATTTTCAGTGGTGCTATACATTATATTTTAATGTTTGTAAATGCAAAGCACTCCTTACATAAAGTGTTAGATGCTGTATACGTCCTTCCATGTACTACCTTTTTTCCCCCTTTTGCTGTCTCTCCCTCCCATTACAGGGAGGCTGTTCATAAGCCTGGTCTTATTGTTACAGAGAGGGGCTGGTAAACTGTCCTCAAAACAAATGTTAAACCACTACTTGCTTGGTTGTTAGCAGATGGTAAAGTATTTAAAGGTTGATTAGCTTCCCCTCACCTCTTCTGCCTTATCCTAACTCCTTTTAAAAAGAAACAATTAGGCTCTGCCCTGTAGCCAGGGTTAACTGGATCCCAGGGACAGAACAAAGTAGCCATGCCTTCAGGTTTTTGCTGTCACAAAGATGTGTACTAAACCTTGCCCAGCAGCCCTCTGCTCCCTCAAGGGTAGTTTCTCATATACCATTTTCTTCTGACTTTATTAATCTGGTAATATAGAACTTCATAAAAATAAAAGACTTTGAGAGTTATGTTTTCCAGTGGTTTATGAGGGGGATGCCCAGTAATGGTTTTTACTAGTTTGTTTTGCAGACTAAGTGGCATTCGGCATGAGGAAGTATGGGATGCTGACTGTACATATGTACAGCTTTGTGTGTGCACCTGAAGGCATCTTTCTGCCGTTTGTGTGCTTGGGTTTGCTGGTTTTTGTATTTTTTTCTAGTTCCAATCTGGCCCATCTCAGAGAACGATCGAGTTGCAGAGCCCCGCAGGCTTGTGTTTTAGCAGGCATAGCTTCACAGAACATAAAAGGACGATGTTGTTGTACCCAGCTGCTGCTCCTGCTGTCTGTTTGCCAGTTCCAGGATGACTTCCGTAGCCTCTTGCTTTCCCTGCAGCCCCCAAAGCAGTTTCCTTATTTGTGTCTGTAAAGAACATGAGAAAGGGCTGTTCTTACATACCCTGGTGCACAGGGGCCTGTTGTTCTGTTTGACCCTTTGCACTGCTTCCCAAGGAGGGATGCTCTGCATGTTTTCATTATTACCACCCTTTGTATACCAAACCATAACTGCAGCCCTCCTTGGTTGTTAACAAAAAAATCCTCTATCCTGGGGCTTGCATGGTCATGGAGCACCACCTTTTATAGACACTGCCATGGCTGAATGGTGCACCATGGATTGCTCCCAGCCATCCTCCATTGTCTAGCCCAAGTCAGCAGATACCACTTGTACCTGAGAGAGTAAAAGATGTTTTGGGGCTAGTCTGGAAAAAATTTAACTGGGATCCAGCTCGATCCTTATGGCTTCCTTCACCTGCTGGTAAACCTGTAGTGAGATACGTTAAAAACTCAGCTTAGTAAACTCTGCTGTAATAAGCAGGTGTGGGGACCTGACATGAAGAGTTATTCCAGTGCCTGTGACATAACAGAGCATTGTTTTAGCAACTGAGGACACTTGAAGAGGACACTGCAATCTGCAAAGCTAGACTAGTCTAGCTCTGGTGACTTCTGTAGGCAGGATGTTTTGAAAGCCTGAGGTTTGCAAGACTCTTTAGGCTTAACATTCTTAGTGACTGTTTAAAGACTGAAGGTTTTTTGTGATGACCATGTCAGGGAGTATATGTGAGTTCTTGGGATATCACCTTAAATTTGGGCTTGCCACTAACAAAGGCTTGCCAGCCTTCCATCTTAAAGGGAGGGAATTTTCACCTCACTTGTTATAACCTGTAAGGTACCAGCCCCCAAGAAGATTGTTCTTGTTTCCTACCATGAGATGGATGGAAATTTTAAATTTCTGTAACAAACAATTTTTCTGAGCCATCTCTAGGGTTTTTGGAATCACTGGGGAATGTCTGCTGAGTGTGTATTTTAGAGTGCAGTTTGAAGTTTTAAGAATTGAATAGAGTGAAACACTTCAAATATGTCAATATCCAGGCAGAAGGTGCAAGACACACCTCTTGGGCTAATCCTCATTGAGGGTGGGGATTTGTACAAGTAATCTCCAAGAGGCCAAATCTTACTGCTTTGGGATCTCTAATCTCTTCCCATTGACTACAACATTTATTTCAGAATCATTATCCTTTTCTGCAAAATCTTTTATTTCTTGGATGTTAGCAGCATTTCCTTCTCTGGATATTATTCTGATGTCATCTTTGGAGTGTCCTCCGACTGGTCTCTCTTCAAACATACTGTCTTGCCTTGTGGTGGTTGCATTCAACCTTTGGCAGCCTCTGGAATGACCTAGTGATCATCACATCCACTGCTACTACTCCGGGCCTTCGCGGATCCCTCAGACCATTTCCTTCAGTCCATTGGGTCACCTCTGTCAGGCAGTTTAAGCAGAACATTGCTGAAGTAGAACTTAATCTCCCTCATCTCATCTGCTGACACCACATGTCTTTTACCTCTCTACTGTGGGATTCATTTTAGGGAATGAATAGAGAGAAGGAGAGATGGATTTGTGAAGGTCTTTGAGCGCAAGAGGCAGTGGGAAACGGAGATCTGGAGAAAGGGAATAAATGAGGAATGGTATGACTGGGGCAATGTGATGGTGTCAGTCTTAACCGATGTATCTTTGTAGAGGACAGCTTGAAAGGGATTGTGACAAGGGGAAGCCATGACATGTTTGTTAGACTGTTGCAGAAGTTAGGTTGGCAAATGATGGAAGGCCTGGAGAAGGATTAAGGGGACAGAAAAAGAAGACAAATCCTCATGACATAGCTAAAAGAGAGGCAGAAAGGTGTAAGTATGGTCTGGATTTCTTTGGAGCAGGAAAAGAAAAGGCTATACCATGTTGTGTTACCTTATCTGGGACTGTGCATGATCCTTGGATTAGTGGGAACTCTCCCCTCTCACACAGAAGCAGTTTTGCCTTCAGGATCATAACGTACCATCTAGGAGGGGCCTTCAGACCATGTCTGTCCTAGAAGTGCTGTGTAGCAAGGGTTACTTTTGTTTAATATCTTGTATTTCTACACTGCAGCGATGACACTGCTGTGATGTTGGGCAGTGGCACCCTCTGCGGAACTGTAGGTGACCTTGGAGGGAATGGTACTATCTTGCATGAACTGACTGTAGTCAGCTGCTAAATGACGTTGTGAAAAAGGGATAAAAGGGATACAGCTCTGCCTTTTCTAGATTGTCATTTGTTTAATATTCTGAGAAAAAAAAATCTGGTTGCTTTTTGATATGTTTTGTTTCTTAGTTATGAAGGCTGTTGTTAGGACTTTTGCCCACTATGCTTTTCACTGATGATTAGAAGTTGTTGAAAAATATTCTTCTGTGACTACCACACAGTCCATGTAAATGTACCTGATGCATGTGGACTGATGTCAACAAGAATAAATATTTGCCCAGCACTTTGTGACCCTACCTTCTAGCTTTTAGGATGGAAAGAATAAATGCCTGTTAACCTTTGCTCTTAACAGTCCTTTATAATGAAATGTCAGTCACAATTTTGAGGGATTTTGTAAAATTTCCCTGAAGTTTTAGGAAAATTTGGTAAACTGAGTGGGCTAAACACAGTTCACTGCCATGTCCATAGGAGGGGAATAAGAGTTTAGCAGAGCACATCAGCATAAGAATAGCAGAAAAGCTAAAATCGTAATATATCTCAGTGTTCAGTATGAGAGAACCTGGGGAGGTTCTTGCAGAGGACCATGACATTACGCAGTGTGAGTCTAAGCTATCTCAAATTAGACTGTCAGTAGAAGCAGGTTTAGAATAAATCAATAAAATGAATAGTAACAAATCACGAGGATCAGATGTTACTCCCCAAAGACTTCTAAAGGAACTCTGATATGAAATTGCTGAACTCCTAACAGTGGTGTGTAATCTATCATATAAAGCAGCTTGAGCGGCAGAGGAAGGTGGAAAATGTGATGCCAATTAAAAGAAATTGTTCTATTTGGGGAACATCTAAGTAATAAGGTTGTCATTTTATCAATACATTATTCCAACATAAACTATCGCTGTAGTCAGAAGAAGCAACTCAGCCTTTCCCAGCCACTCACTCCTGCCACGGGTGCCTCTGTGCTTCTACAGTCTGTCATGATTCTGCAGCAGACACAAGTAGGGAGCTGGTCCTAGTTGATACTGACCTAGGAAGCACTAAATTATTAGTTTTAGGACAGATGAGTCTCCTGATCCACTTAATCTGTCAATGACACAAAGTTTGCCTCTGAGGGTGTTTGCCCCACATGCTCACAGGGAGAGGGTGGCAGAGTGAGAGGTGTGCAGGTGAGGACAGGAGGAGAGAAGGACTGGTGTCTTTAGCAGCCGGACTTGCTTGCAGGAATATGATTAGATGCAAAACTTCAGCATGAAGTTATGAATTTGTGCTGGGAAATTGGGTGGCGGTACAGTAGATGCAGAAGGAAGAAATGCATGCAGAAATATACTGAGAAGAGGGAAATGTGGGACTTTTTTTTTGCAGAGCATTCAGATGTTCTGTATCCTGTAGAGCTGTTAAATGTTTGAAGGAATATGAGGATATACATGATCTGGTGTGTCTGTATCTTATATTCATGTTTTCAAAATGCTTTTGATACAATCCCTTGCCAAAAATCCCTAAAGAAATTTAAAGATTGTTTCAATCAGGAAGGAGATGCTCTTCAGGACTGATGATTACACAAAAGAGAGAAAATGAAGGGTAAGAGTAAATTGTCTGTGTCTAAAATGGAGGGAATTCGCCATTGAAGACTGGATGCTGATGAGTGTGGAATGAAGTCTGAGGTAACAGGACATGCTGATATTATTAAGTGGTTGAGGGTCTGATGATAAATAAAGCCATAGTTTCACCTTTGGTGGCCTCGCAAGATTTTATTCTTGTACACCCACATCTGACTGCCTGTTTGAGCTGTTGTGCTAGATCAGGAAGCTGATCCAACTCAAAAATAGTCTCATGAAAGTAGTAAGAATGGGGCAGTGTAGAACTGGGAAAATAAGTTGGGAGCAGGCCCCTCGAACCAGCCCTGTGGCTGAAGAAAGATTAAAGGAATAAAAATCTGTGTGACTGCAGGATAAAATTGCAGATGGGATCCAAGTTTGAAAAATGCAAAGTAATGTGTTCTTCTACCATGGAGAAGAGGAAATTCTTATTATACGTATTCAGCAGGGTGCTGACTTGGCTATTATCATGCAGAAAATAGGTCTGTGGAGGTAGTGTGGATAGTTCTTGGAAATTTTTGATCAGAATTGGTCAAAAAGGCAAGTGGTATTTAGGCTTATTAGGAAAGAAGCCAAGCAAGAACTGTAGTTATACCATTGTATAACTGTGTAATATGGAATGTATAATATGATTCCTTCTTCAACCCCAGCTCAGAAGGGTGGAAAATGAAGTAAAGGGCAGCAAATGTGATTAGAATTATGGGTTAAATACATCTAAGAATAAATAGTCTAGGTCTGGTCATCATGGGAAGGCAAGTTTGGTAAAGGAGGCATATGGTGATCTATAAGGCTATGAATTGTGTGGAGAAGGTGAGACATAAAGATTGTTCATTGTTTCTCATAATGAGGCGCATGTTTTGTAACAGTGAAATTATTTGGTTTATAACTAATAAAGAGAAGTGATTTTCTGATATAATGTACAGCTAAACTGTGAAATTCATTGTTGTGAAGATTCTGTGGAAGCCAAAGATTGGAAGGATTTAAAAACAAATTAGGCAAAATCCTGGAAAAACTCCATCGCTGCAGTGATGTCAATACAACTTTCCATTTGGAAAGTCTACACAGCCCTTTGCTGGAAGCTAGGAGGGTGTGTCTGAGAAAGATAACTTTGTATTTATCTTTTTCTTAGTTTTTTTTCTTCCCTTGGGCATCCTCTGTCAAAGACCTGGTTCTTTTTTATGGGAACCTTTGATCTGACCCAGCCTATTTCATGCAGCATGTTGCAGTTTGGAAAGAATTAATCAGAACCTAAGATTATAATAAGATAGGTAGGACAGCTGAGCAAGTTATCAGTTCAGCTGGCAGCAGAGTGTGGAGTTTTCTGCTGAGTAGCTTTGCAAATGACATGGTGGGACCTGAAGCTGGGACAAGAGAAACAGAAGCTCTGGGGATAGCATGAAGCTGGGACCAAGGCTGCCAGCAGTGACGCTGGCCTCTGCTCAAATGGGAAGATCTGACATCCTCTAACTGTCCACCTGCACATTGCCATGGTGCACCATCTTGGCTGCTGTACTTGGTTTGACCTGGTGCCAAGTAGGCTTAGGTATCTTAGTAGGAAACTACTTTTTTTCCCTTTGATAGGATTATTTTCTGTCACAGTAGTGAGCTGAATCAGCTTGCAGAAGGAGCACCGTGTCTGGAATTCACTACAGACAGTGTGTCACATGCTGAGGTGCCGAAGCTAATGGGAAATGCCAGTGAGAGGGGTGTGTCTAAGATGCTCTCTTGTCAGGAACTCAGACAGTTTTTTCTGAGAAATGAGGACATGGAGCCTGAAAGGGGTTTATTTGCACTTGGGCACTAAAACTTGTTTGGGCAAACTTTTGGAAAGGCAAGAGTCTGGGAATGCTGCTCCTGAATTGTCTCACCATTATATCCAATGACTGGGAAACTAGAGTCATCATGGGGAATGATAACCATCCTTCCTTATTTGTGATCAGGACTCTCTTTTTAGATACTGATGGTATTTTTTCAGTTCATCACCACAAATACTTTTAGGCTAGTGTAGGCACACATAGCAAGTTAGATGCTTTCAGGGAGAGAAAGTAACTGAGGTAACCATCAGACAAACACGTGGTTTCGGTGTGCCCAGGAGCACTGAGGCACACTGTGCACCGCAGGCACCTAAATACATTTTATTGTGCTCAGTGCAAGAATACCTGGTAGAGCCCCAAGTGTTTAATGTTCTGTGTTTGAGTCAAATTTGCAGAAGAAAAAGCTACCCATTCTATATGACAGCCAATTAGATCATAGTATTCTCAGTTTCTCAGTCTTTTCTCTGTAATGCTGTAATTCATTATAGCTAGTTGTCGCCTTTTGCTATGTGAGAAAGTGATAAGGAGCTGTCATGAAAGCCTAGTGTGAAACCATTTATTATGAAGATGTGCATTGTAGACAATATCAGGGGTTTTGATGATCTTGGTTGTTTAAGCAGAAAAGGATTGGGAAGTGTAGGTCTATCAGAAAAACATTTTTAGGGGTAAAATTAATTTTCTTTTGACGGTGGAAAAGGCTTTTAAGTCAAAAAAGGCAGAATATGTTCATTTATTGTACTACAAAATAGGCTTGGGTGATATAAGCATTTTGATGAGGTACCTGGCAGATAAGATGTTATGACACTGGGAATTTGGTAAGTTTTCTGGAAATGTAACCCTGGAAAAATTTAATCAGTTATTTGTAACATCCCTTTTGCCTTAATGGCATTGGAAGTCTAGGTGATATGAATTATCAAATCAATGGAGTAATTATTTCAAATATATGAAATTATATATTGTCATATATATATCTAAATTAATAGGTGTATTAAGTAGCTGAGATCATAAAGAGACATGTTTGTAAATTTCAGAAACATTTCAATAGATCTTTTCCCAGAATGCTGCTGTTGATAATTCCTAATTGTCTGGTGATGCTAAATCAAGAAGTGTTTGGAAGGAATAAAAAAATACTTGTAGGATTTTATAAAAATGCTTATATTTTAGTGGTAAAAAGAGTAGCAGAGGTTGCCTCTTAGTTTCTGCCTTAGTCTGAATCCTTTTCTAATCACTCAAGTGTGCTTGGTCAGTGTCAAATGTAGCAGAAATTACTCGTGTTCCCAGGTCAGAAGGTTGGGACTGAGGGCCATGCAGTTGAAGGGGAAAATGAGTCACTGCACAGCGATCATGCCGAAGAGATCTGTTTCATCAAGGGAGGTGTCGTCTCAGAAATACGCCAACCACTTGGGTTGATTCCCTGTCTGGCTCAAATGCTACGTTGGAGGTTGGGTCAGTTCCACAGCTGCAGGTGTGGAGATGAAGCAGGCCAGGTCCCTTCTGTCGCAACTAATGTCATACAGGCTCTAGTGAGCCATAAGAACACCAAAGTAAGTCAACATCACCCTATCAAAAAATCATAGCCAAATTCTGAAATGAATCTAAACCATGGTAACTCTTGCTGACTTCTATCTACTAGAGATCCATTCTGCTGCAGCAGTTTGATCAAACCAAGTGTGAAATATATGAAGGCAGAGGACAACCTCTACTCTGAAGGTGACACAACTTTTTAGGTCCTCTCAGTCCCCAGAAACAGCACTGTCTTCATGTTTTCTCAGAATGTGGCTCACTGAACCTGACTACAGAACATGTACAGTTATCTAAAAAGTGCTGTTTCTAGTAGATGAAAAGTAGGACCTGATTTGTAAGAGAGTAGCATAAGAGGAATAGCAACAGATGGTGTGTGGGCTGGCAGGTCAGTTAGCTGTGAGAGTAGGAACTGGAAATGCAAAACTGAAATATCAGTGTTGCTGCTTCTTATAGAGTGTCTGCACATCCTGTTCCTTCAGTGGGAGCCACACAACACACTGTCCTTCAGGAACCCCAACCATGGGGTCCTTCACAGATCCCGCATCTTTCCTGGCCATTTATCATTTTCACCGCTTAGCGTTGAGCTCCTTTCCTTCCTTCGTAAGACTGTCAAACCCTGAGGCAAACTGTGGAAAAACTGGGCACTGTCTTCAGTACTCTCTTTTTGTGTTCCTCTTCGATCACACCAAGATTCCCCACCTGCAGACCTAAGTAGGTGTGTTTGTACATTAATGACTCCTGTGTTGCTATTAGCACTTAGTGTGATGCTTGTTAAGTTGGAAGTTTGTTCTCAGGATACAGCAAAGCACTCCTTCCTAAAAGCAGAATATGCAATGATATTAAAATTGGAGATGGTGCTCTGAAATTCAGATTATATTGGGTTTTTTTGAAAAAAACTTTTATGGAATGGGGGAATTTTTATGTAAGAATGCTGAAAACATAAAACTATATCTTGATGTGCTTGCTGCATCTCTGAGTCCAAGAATACAGTTCACGCACTGTCTTCAGGGTTTGAATTCCAGTGTTTCCAGTGCTCCAAGTTGCTGTAATACAATGATTTTCTTGTGAGATTAACATTTTCTGAGGAATATAAAGAACGCCTTCATTCCCCGCCCACGGGGTGGAAGGATGGATTCACTGCAGACCTGTGCTTTGAGGTTGTGTATTAGGAATCTGAAAGAAATCTGTTCTTCAAAGCGGCTTTTTTCCCTCTTGTGAAATAAATTTACTCTCATGCTGTTAATTCCTCCTTCCCCCGCAATCCTTCTTAACATGCCCTAAGTTCAAACAGTTTCACGGTACTATGGAAGTAGCAGCCTTGGTCTTTTTGTGAGCAAGAGTGGGACTGATTTTGGCTATAGCAAAACTACAATTTTTGTTACTTCACTAAGCTCCCTGTCATGCTCCCTGTTACTACTGTTGGATGATACTTGGTTGTGCAGTGTACTGATGCAGTCCTTTTCTTTCCCATTTTACTGCTTTCTGTAAATCCCTGGGCTCAGAGGTCACTGGGGGAGATTAAGAAAAAAAGCCACAACCCAAGACCTATTTGTGAACCATTAATTGGTATAGATTTCTGCCTATTTCCCAGTGGGCTTTTTGTGGGCTCTTAAGACCTCCCTTAATAGCTGGGAACCCTGGGCTGCATTACAGCACCGAATGCCTCTGCTTGCTGTGTAGCTGAATAAATTCAATTGCTTGAGAAAGCCTGTATGGGGCAATGGCAAACTGGTGCCAACACACTCCAGATCACCAGGTGCAGCAGAGCTTGTCTCTGCCTGGCCCTAACAGTGGCTGCTATCTTCTCCATCATGTTCAAGGAAAAAAGAGGAGAAGGAGCAGATGTGACAGCAGCTGCTAAAGGCCAAATTTGCTGTGTGCTGGAAGAGGCTGGCAGGGTGTGGTTTGTGATGTTTTGCTAGGTTTTGATTTTAATGGGCAAGTCAGAAGATTGGCTGTTGGATGTAGGAATAGATGGTTGTAGGAGGAATACTTTTGTGGGAGCAGAGGGGCCTGTCTAAAAGAGATAAAGGAGCAGAATGCACTGAGCATAAATTCAGAAGCCCTGTGCGTTAACTGCAATTGGTAAGCTCATAATGCAGGCTTTAAATTGCTGTTGCTTTTTTAGAGGAAAAGATTTGATCCAGTTTGGTATCACTTGAGGTATACAACACTTCTTAGGAGAGTCTATGTGGCTGGCATTGGAGACAGTCCTGCTTGTTTTTTTAAAGTCAATTTTGATCCTTTCAAAGATTGAAATAGGAGTAGAATTACAGCACTTTGACAGCCAAAGGTTTTTCATGAGATGTCAGTTACTCTCATGGAGTATAGCTGGCACTGACAGAAAGAGCTTTTCAGAACAGCATCAGTTACTGCAATAAAGTACATTACTTGTCCCATCTTTGAGACAAGGTGAAAAATACCGATGTGAGCTGTAGCTGTGGTAGCAGCTCACACCACTCTCTCCCAAGCCAGGCTGAGATTATGAGATGACCTTGTCCTAGTTCAGAAATGCTCGTGACATCCTTCCAAAACCAAAATCATACTCCTTCTCTGAAGTGAAAATGTGATGGCTACAAGGACACTGAGTGCAAAAACATTTTGGGGTGAGAGTTTGGGGAAAATAGATGAATGTAAATAAAGTGGCAGCATTGATGGATCTAATTTTGATGGAAGCTAATAATAAAAAACTGTCTTTCTTGCAACAGCATTTGACATGAATTGTGATTTTACTCCTTTTCTTGAACTTGAGTTTTGATGGAGATATAAATTGCCAGAATGAAAGATGTAATCATGGAGAAATCATGCTGTCTGACTTGGGACTGCTAGAAGCTTTTATACCTCACATTTTATTGCTTTTCAGTTTCGTTCCTTTTTTCTTCTTTCTACACCCTGCATCCCCCTCCTGCCATTATCCCTCCTCCTCCCACTGCCCACAAGGCTCTGCCAATTCCACAAGCAGTCTTTCTTTAACCCTCTCCACATCCATTTCATAGAATGTAGGGCTGGTTGACCTCTCTCTAGGAACCGCTGCAGTTAAAACTCGAAAGCCAGATCCTGGTTTTGTTCTTTCCCAGCTATGAATTCAGAACCCTGACATCAATACAATAATGAAACCCTTGTTGGATTTCATTCCCTGCCCCACAGGAGCCTTGTCCATGGGATTTTGTTTGTTGATACTGTAAGTAACATCATGGGGGATGCACAGCCACAAGCTGGAAGCAAACAAACAACAGTGAAAAACAACCACAAACAAATAGCGTTTGTCAGATCCCAGTTGTCAAAGGGTTTTCATTCAAAGTCTTAAAGCAGCAGTGACCATGCAGCATTACCCCAAAGTGTGAAAACCACTAAGAATGGGCAAATGCAAACATTTTGCTATTAAGGTGACTACAGCTTCCCCTCTTACTGTCTATAGAAGTTAACTGTCTGCATTGCTGTCTGTAGAATTTAACTCTGTAACAGGCATCCTGGTACGTGCCAACAAGCAGTGACAGGGAGGCAACAGCTGGATGATTTAGCAATTCAGCACACTCACATGCACTCCACTTCCCAGCAGGCAAAACGACTCCTCACCTCCACCTTCAGCTACGCAGGCTTTGAACAAAGAGGCTGCGTGAGGGCAGCCAGGTAGTTCTTAGAATGGACAAACGGGTGCCTGCTGAGCCCAGCCTGTTGTGGGAGGCAGCCCTGGACGTGCTGCGGGCTCCTCGCTATCCTCTCCCTTGGATGTGCCTGGAGAAGGAAGAGGGAAGCAAAGGGACACTGTCTATTCCCTCCTTGCTCTCCTTGTGACCTCACTGTAGGGCTCCTGGGCCACACCAGCTTGCAAACACCTTGGAGACTCCAACAGTCCTGGAGCTGCTGATGGGCATGGAGCCCTTCCCCAGGGCATTGTGACACCCTGGGGAGCCATTGCCATCGTGGGACCCCTGAGGATTGCTGTGGGCAGACAAGGAGATTTTGGGATGTGATCAGCTGGGAAACCTGGGCATGTTGGACAAGCTAAATCTAGACCTATAGGCAAGGGAAGGTCTCTGCCAGCTGAAACTGGGCTTCTCCCATTGCAAAGCAGCAAGAAGGCGTTTTCCTGAGGTCTGTGTGGTCTGTTTTTCCTGAGGTCTGTGTGGTCTGTGCAGGTTGAGGGAAGTTTTGCTGCAGTCTCCAGCATGATGGCCCATCTCTCCAGGCAAATATGTTATGGGCTTCTTGTGCAGCTTATGTAAATATTTTGAACAGATTTTTTTCTTTGATGTGTGAGTACAGATTGTGTTACTATTAATGAGAATCTAATCTCCCTTCTGGGGTGAGGGTTTTGACATGCAAATGGGCCATAGGACATTTGATGTAACATCATAGTTTAAAGGATAGGAAATTTGTTCAGGGAGTCAAGGTTAGTAAGATGTAATTTGGGAAGTTACAACTTCGTTCTTGATTACAAAAATGATGAATATTTGATAACAGTTTTCTAAAAGCATCTGAAAAACATGAAAATGCCATCAGCTTTGCAAGAAACTGCTGTACTGGATTTTCTTGACAAATGGAGGGGATTCAGATCCTCCTGGAGCTTATGGTCATGTAGGTCTGGGATGAGGGAGTTTACAGCAAAGGTTAGGAACAGTTGCCTGAAGTGCTGTTATTTGTAGTGTTAGCAAGAAAGCCAGCTTCTCTTCTAAACCCCTGTGACTTAGGGGATTCCTGGGTATGCATCAGGGCAGAGAGACTAGGAAAGTCTGTCATTAGACCATACACAAGCTCCGTTGTGGTGAATATTTGTCAGAATTTTGTGTCCCCTACTGCAGAGAATGTCAGCTCTGTATGATCAAGCTCCAAATGGAACAAAAAATTTCAAATGGGAAGTGAATGCACCACTTCCTCTGCTAATCCGTGAATCCAGAGACGCACAGCATTTAGCTTGACTAATGATCTATTTACTTTTTAAAATTCAGACATAGGCATGTGCATGATGATTTATTCCTCCTTGTAATTGGATACAGTGATTAAATGAGCTTGCATATTATAGTTCATTGTCCTTCTGGGATGTGGGCTACTGTTTCTTCAGAACAGCAGCTCCTAATGGAATTGATTTCAGCTCCTGTGTATTTACTGTAATCGGTGATGTGTTTCTAAAAACTGATTCAGAAATTTGCTTTAAATATATGTTCTTATATATGAAGTATTCGTCTAGCTGAAGGGTGGTATGTAATCCTTAGAGTCTTCCTTTAGTATGCTTTGCTACCTTCTCTGACAGGCACTCTTTAGGAACAATAAATACATACTCACTATTTTGCAATCTGAAAGAAGCTATAGGAAGAGTTACACCTAGCAGAAGTGTTTACCAGGCTATAGCCATGGAAAAGTGATTGCAGTCTGAGATTGTCATCACATAATTGATGATTTTCCATGGGCTAGCCAGTGGTGATATAGAAAGGATACTGCTTCTTAGTAAGAATAAAATTTTTTTTATAATTGCCTTTAATGACTAATTGAATAAGAAAATCTGTTTAATGAAAAAGAAAGTAGGAAGTATGCTGTTAGGCCATTTAATTTGAAGAAGATTTGAAAAACTGATAGGCAAAGGTGGTTTGCAGTGAGATCACCATCTGATGCACATCTGATGGTGTTGGCCAAAAACACTGGTATTGTGGCATGGGACACTGTGTTCGTGTTCTCAGCCTTGGCAGGTAGCTCCCTCAACTCCTGAGCCCACGTCTGCCTCCTTTTCTCTATACACTGGAAAAATAAAGCACATTTTATGAAAGCTGTGCTGGCACTTATGGCCTAGAAGAGCTATAGAAGTGAAAGATGGCAGCAAGCACTAGTCACAAGCCAGATGCTGTTACATATAGTGGTGAAACATGGTCATGGAGCAGATGATCCAAGAGGCACCGTTTAATACAGTGGCTTATCTGTTATCACAGTTTGTGATTTTTACCTCTTTCCTTAACATTGCATCAGATTCACGTGTGCTTGTGCAGGAGGGTAGGGTTTACCTGTCAGCCAGGGAGATTCCTATGTGCCCAGTGAAGTTCAGAAGACACCTGGCTGCCTTGATGAAAGGCTAAAAATTGAATAATATCCATGAAATACAGAATGCATCTCTTGCATTAAATGCTTTCCCGTGTGTGGATGAAAAATACAGTATCTCATAAGACTTGGAAAAGAAAGATACAAAGGAAGGAAGCTGGATTATACCAGTCCAAAGCTATGCCTGAGAGTTGTGTTTTGCATCTATTCTTTTTGTGACTGAATCAATATATAGCACTAAAAATCCAAAATAATGGCAAAAGTGAATATCAACCTTTAGAAAATTACCCCACTGTGCTTTCATCTATAATTGCTTAGTACCTCCACTTAAACTGAAATAAGCAAGGCCATCAAATAAAAATCCCTGAATAATTACAGTACAGCTGAGTCAAAGATCTTAATGCTGAGCTCCCCAATGAGCGTAAATAGTTTGAAAATTATCAGAATAAAGGTGTTCTTTCTTAAAAGTGTAGCATTGAATTACTGTGTCTTGCAAGCAGCCAAAGTGCACAGAAACACAGTTCAGCTGCCACAGGAAAATATGCTCACGCAGGTGTTTTAGTACTTGCAAGCAGCTGAACTCTGGATAATATCTGTTCCTCGTGTCTTACCCCTGTGTGATCTTTAAACAGTGCAAGCAAGAACCTTTGTTATTTCTTTCATTCAGCTGTCAGCACAGGGTTGTACTGACAAACACAATAGTTTGAAGTGGTTAGGTGGTCTTAATACATATGCAGACTATGTGCAAGGCATTTTTTAATGCTGCTCTTCTTCAAGTTGTAATAATAAGGAGAAAAGCTGTCTTTAATTACATGTTAACCTGTCACTGGAATGATTTGGGTGTCTCAGTGTGGCAAGTACAATTTCAGGTTCATAATTTAAGGACCTATATCATATAAATAAGTCTACAGGTAGTGTAACACTGTCTTTTAATACCACCATCATGAAAGTCATCACATTTTTCTGGAACCCATTCACCACACAGGGGTGCAAAATGCAGCTGCCTTATGAGTGCTCTGGTGCTCATTGTTCTAGGTTTATGCTGTGAAGCTGTGCTTCACTGCCCTGGGGAGTGGGGAGGAACACAGGTGTGGAATTGTAAGATGCAAGTATGGCCCTGTTTGGTTTTTGAGTTCTCTTGGATGTCGTGTCACTTATGCCACCCCAGCACAAGGAGGTCTCTGCTGTGCACTGTAGGTGTTTATATATTGCAGAAGTTATTTCAGAGGTATCTGAGAAGTGTGTGTCCATCAGACTGAAGTATTGTACACCCTGGGCAAAAAGCTGGAGGTGGCATCCTTCAGCGCAGCAGTGACATTGCAGTATTCTAATGTCTGTCTGGGTCTCCAGTGGGGTTTGCAAGATGTATTCCTCCCTTCCCTGTGCCCCCTCCCCAGCAGAGCCTGTAACACATCACAGCCATGCAGCATCTTTGCTGGGCCTTTTGCCTCCATATGTCAGAAGATGTTAAGTGAGTCTCTGCTTTTGAGGTTACATGACAGCGGGCCGCAGCTGTGTATGCAAGACCCTAACCTAGTGTGTGCGACCCAATACACCAAAAATATCCCACCACTTGACCTTTCATGTGCTGGCAGAAGTGTGTGGTCTGTTCGTTAGTCTAGTGCATGCTATTCCCATCTCGTGCAGAGATTTGGACCAAATCAAACAGTTCTTGCTCAGATGGAAATGCCATCATTCCCTTTATAGGCAGTTCTGTCAAATCTACAGGAGCCAGGAGCGTTTTGCCAGTGGAGGCTTTGTCGTGCTAGGCTTCCCTGAAGAGACGCTGTGATGTTTACTGCACATGCTCCAGTGCCACATGTTGGGAAGCTTGCACTGCTTAGCATATTTATGATAATCTGGCTCCCAGGGGCAAACAAGATACTCCTTATATCTCCTTCCTCGGGCTGAAGCACAAAGAAATTTCCCCTTGCTGCTTTGTAGGGGGGAAAATAATAGATCAAAGCTTCCTGCTAAACACTTTTAAAAATACACAGTGCAGATCCACACATTTCTGTTCCCCTAAGGGACCTGTCCCTCTGGTTGGTATGGAAAGCAGTTAGCAGCAGGTGATGGGGATAACACAGCACATGGAAGTCTAGGCGTTGTGCCTGACCTGCAGAGCTTTAGATGGGACACTGCCACGTGTAGTTTGACCTGTCCTTTGTCCATGTCGTGTACCAGCATGGAATGTATTCTGGTCACTATGCTGTAGTTGTCATAATCTGCTGGTCTGGATATTGTCCAAATACAGTGGATTTTGAAGCCTGTCATTAGGTATTGAAGTAAAGCCTTTTGGGGCTAATGGACTCAATTTGAAAATAATGCCAATTAAGAGTTTTTAAAAAACAAACAAACAAAAAGTTATTTTTGGGTTGTAAACAGAAAATTTGGGCTCATGTTCTCAGAAATGTCACTGAGAACTAGGCTGTTTTAAAGCATTTCAAGTTGATGATTCCAGAAATAAAGGACACACAATCATGTTTTGAAGATATGATGATTTTTCATGTTTATATGTAATATTAGACTTGAAGATTACTGTTTCCTAGAAGTAGATTTTCCAATTCAGCAATGACAAAGACATGCTGAACTTGAAAGTTGGTTATTTTTCAATGCCATATAAGTGTTGGACACAGCAAAGATGAAAAGAATAGAAATTAAGTGCATCTTCCGTTGTGTTAAGTTTCTGAAAGTTGAATGTCTAATTTTCAAGTTCCCTTTAGACTGGAATGTGTGCTGAACTGATGGACCTGCCAAAGGTGCTTGAGCAGCCTTGAACACCTTAAAGCACACATTTGGTAGGACCAGGCTTCCAGTGGCAGAGAGGAGAGATGGTACAGACCCTTTCTGTGCACTGCAGTCTGTTGCTGGAGGATGGCTGTGCTGCCACCAGGCAACAAAACGTCCTGTCCTGCTGGCACCACTGAGGCAGTGACAACTCTCGGTGGCACCTGGCACTTGTGTCATTGAGGGGTCTGAGCTGGAGACATAGCATCTCTGGGTGCCTGGGAAGGAGGGTGATGGCACAGATGCAAAGAAGTTCACGTGCAAGACAGAAGCAGAAAAGTAGAAACTCGCCTTGTACTTGCTCATACTTTCACTGAGCCACGCTAGTGCCTGGGGTGCCAGGCAGTGTGCAAGCTGGAGGTGCAAACCCAGGAGGGCAGATCACAGCAGGCTGTGCTCAGGCAGCTGGTCTGCAGGCAGAAGGATGAAAGGGAACCATTAAATCTTTTATCCTCTGTCCTGCTGCTCCAGGCAATCCTGGCCTGGCTGGTTTATTTTAATCAATCGATGGAAAGAGAGGATGGGTTTTTCTCCCCAAGTGCTTTGGGAGATGCCTGATGTGAACAAGGAGTGTCTGCCTTCTGCAGCAAGGCTTGTGTGAGGACTTCACATTTCACATGTGCATTAAAATACCTGCATTTACTGTCAAGTTTCACTGCATGGAAAGCTCGAGTGTTTTAGTTGCAGCAGTCAAAGGCACTTTTTAAACAAAAAGTATCAATATCTTAGGGTGACTGCTATAGGCAACATTTCTAATGCTTCGAAATGTATAAGGCGTAGAGGATTTGCCCAATAATTTCAAGTAACCCCAACCATTATAGTGGCACATGAATCACCAGGGCTCCCTACTACCTGAGGGAAAAAAAGAGAGCTTTAGATTTCTATGTGGAAAAATTAGTGTCTCATTAAAGCTGGACAAGTTTGACATTTGCTCTCTGCCTGTGGTTTCAGGGCTTTTTGTCCCTCCAACAAAATAAGAAACTGCTCCAATACATGTGATAGCTGCAACTGGAATGCAACTTTAGGACGATCTTTGACCTTACCAGACATAATGTGTTTGATTCATTCTGCAGATGTTAAAATACTGCCAGAAATTTCTGGGAGATGACCTTACAAGTGATTCCTAGTTCTGACTTCTGTGCTCTAATAAAAAATGTGGTTGTACAAGTTAAATATCTTGCCCTTATGTATTTTAGTTTTCTAACCTAATGCCAGAAATAAATGTCTTGCTCTTTATTCCTTTGTGCATTGATTTCTCAGTGCCTTGGTGGTTAGGTGACACAACTACTATAATTGTTTTAATACATTAGCAGCAAATTATATATCGATGTTCTTTTTTTCGTTGACCTTTCTTTCTCAACATCATTTTCATTTTTTTGCTTCATGCTGTGTGCATGGTGGCATAGCACTATTAGAGGATTCGATTTTGAATTAAGGACTAATCCTGGAAGGTCCTGAGCACCATTGCCATCTGCTGAATGCAAGGGAGCTCTGGGATCTCTCAGCACCCTCTCAGACGTGAGCAATATCTTGCTAGATCAGATAGCAATTTGCATTTACTGCTTGTACTCGGGGACATCCTGACATTTTTAGTAAATTGCTGTGGAATTAGAGATTACTGAGAAACTTCTATCTTTGAAAAGAGTTGCCATCAAATCGCTTTTCTGTTTCTGCAGAACAAGCAATTTTCTGATTACAATTCAACTCTCAGGACCTGTGTTTGCATTGCTGAAAGGTTTCAGAGCATTGCATAGTATTATGTGAACGAAACCACACAAAAATCTACATGTAGCATTGTCTGCCTTGAGGTGTGTTATAATTTTTCTCCTTTTACAGAAAGAAGAGGAAGAGATGTGACAAGAATTTGTCAACTTACAAGCTTTCAGCACTGAGAGGCTGAAAAACATAAAAATGCTTTGCTGTAGCCCTCATTTTGTTAAATTTGAACTCAGTGACTGAATATTTAAAATAGAAAGATGTGTTTATTCCCTATAGAATAGTAAGTAATCAGCATCTATTTTACTCAGGCACAGGGCTCATCTGTCTGTTTGCCCAGCTGTAACCCCATCTCTTAGGGCTGCTTTTCTTGATGGTTGTGAGACATGCAATTCTTAATTATTTCTGATCAGTATGGTGTTGCTAACCCCATCAGTGAATATTTTCTTTTAAAAAAATTATTTCCAATATGTGCTATGAGGTCAGAAGGTGCATTAGTATTATTGATCCCAGCTTTTCAGTCAAAGACAGGAAGATAAAAATTCCAAAGGATTCAGCTGGTTTAGCTGTTCGTTTCTTTTTCCCAAATATACTCTGGAGGATGAGCCTCACAAAATATTAGAGAGAAGTGTCTGGTCCTGCAAGGTAGGGATGATGCACTGAATGTAAATGAGAGCAGAGTTGTTGATGATTATTAAATTTGTAATTCTCGCTAATACTGGTAAGTGTATTAACATAAGGGGATGTCAGGAACTGACCATATGGTCATCTTATCATCTTTGCCATAGTCACAAATGGGAAAAGGCATAGCTAGAGGATTTTAGAATTTATCTTGTCTGAAATACATTTATTTTTCTCTTCATCTTTGTCTTTCTTGAAAATATTCCCCCCAAGCACCAAAGAGATCTCATTATCACACAAAACAAAACTCAGAGTTTGCATCGATGTTTGAAATATGTGTGTGTAGCCCCCACTTGTATTTTGTGCTTCTGGAGACCAATACATTATACTCGGGTTCTATACTCTAACATGCTGAGAATGAAGAAGATATTATGATCTCTTTTTATTTCTTATATTTCTGAAAGATAAGTTGAGCTGGAAGAACACTTAGTGATTTCCTCTGCTTGGAAAGCAGGGAGTTTAGAGTGTTATATTTTTAATTCGGTTCATGAGTTTTCATTCAGTGTAATTCTCTCATACACATAGTGAAAACCACAACTGCTCTGTAGCATGACTAAGGCTTGCCACTACAATGGCAAGAGTAGTTTTAACCTATGAGTCATTGAGTGCCAGTGGCTTGTTCGTTCAGACTATTTTTTTTCCTCCTTTTTGTTGTTGTTTTGCTTTTCCTTCAATCTCCATACAGGTTTGGCCTCCACCAGCAAATCCTTGGAGATCCACTACTTTGCATAAAGTGGAAAAAGACTTGCATTCCAGTGCTTTATCTGTGTTTTCTTATAATCCGATTTAGTGTGGAATACAAGCCTGAAAAACCCTTAAATCTTTCTGTAATTCTTGCACAGCCATTCACAATGGATTTGTACAGTGCAAAGTCGAAGAGATTTGGGTTCAGAATAGTGATAAGTTAAAAAAACCAAACCCAAATGAAACAAAAAACCCCAAGCAGATTACCTGTTTTTCTTTGCAGTTTAACAGATTTCACTATCAGTACCCTCTCACCAACTAAACAGTACGACATAGACAATCTGCAGAGAAAGGAATATAGAATCTATACGCATGGGGTCTATATGTTTATACTCCTCTGTATAGAGGAATTTGCCTTTTGTAAGCCATGCAGTTATAAGAAAAAAGCTCAATGCATTGGCTATTTTAAATCCTGTTTTTGCCTTGTTTTGCATGGCTTTATTTTTTTATAGGATTTAAATAAGCATGTAATGAAAGGGAAGAACATGGAAATAGAAATGCTATAAAGTGGAAAGAATAGGGTCTGAAAAGTTGCTCTGTAAAGTCCGATATGAAAAAGAGAATGGTTCTTGTCATCTCAGCAGTTACAGTTTGTCTCTGAAAGTGGGAGGACTTGCTTGGCTTATTTTGCAGCTTTTGTTTATTTGTTGGGGTTTTTTTTCATTTTTTGGTTTTTTTTGCTGGTAGCCACTGAGAAGCAGCAACCCAAAATCTGTTCAGGATGTGGTAGTGTGATCCAAAAACCGGGACAAACTGGAATTTGTCATCAAGTTATCTCTTCTTGTCGGTATAAAGGGATTAGTGACTCAGGCATTAGGAATAATTATATGTGGTTTAGCTGGACAGAGTGCCTAATATTAGCAGTAGGGCAATAGGTGTATTCTAAATGCAGTCTGAGCTACTGGACATGTTTGTAGTGTAAATGTATATGCAGTATTGGTTTAGCTGTGCTGGTCTAAAGATGCTGGTTGGGGCACGTGCATGCTAGTGAATAATACGTGAACATATAAATAGCTAGGTGGGTAGTTAGAGATGTGTATCTATCTGTAACACTGGAATGTTTCCCTACTTTTCCTTCTTTACTCATTCTATGAGACAGGTTTTTTAATATTTGCTTTTTAGAGCTGTCCTCAAATAAATTTAATTAAATAAAATGAAATTAACTTTTACTCCATTTGACAAAGGCATTTCCTTTAGATTAAGTCTCTTTTCATGTTTATATTACAAGTTATCCATATGAGGCTACTCCACTGATGCCTCCACTGCAGTAGTTTAAGAAAATGCTCCGGTTTGAGAAGAGGTTACAGATGTTAGACACGGCAACACCGTGAAGTGTACTGCCTGTCCTGATTTGTTAAATGCGTGTCACAGATGATTTTTCTCTATAGATCTGTATTAATTTCTGTCCTAAGCCTTAGTAATTGATACCCTGCCTAGAGAAGAGGGTGGAGAAAGGAGAAAAGAAACCATTGGAAAATCAGATTTGGTGTGTAAACTCATGCGGGAAACCCATTCTTTCCTCGTGGTGTCTATAAGTGTACCATCACCTTGAGTTGGTATTTGTAGAGTTTTCTTCTCGGAGAGGAAGGGTATGATCTCTTAGAGAGGTAAGTGGGCACATGGAAAGCAGCAGGGAATCCTCTTGATTGTTTAAGTCAGTGGGAATAGATGATGTGTTGTTCATCTAAATACATTACTATTTACCGTCTCTGGGACCCTAGGTCTCCCCCACCAATATTGTTGCTATTGGCAGTCATCACCCTATACACACAATACAGAAGTTGCAACTTCTCATGTAGATGTATGGCTGGGTCCTTCAGTTACCAGCTGAAAGCAAATATTCCCTGCATGTTTCACATGTGTGAGAACATCCCATATCTATGTGCTGCTCTTTCCATCCCTCAGCCACCCTGAATGTGTCTTGCAGGAGGACTTGTACATTGCAGAAAAATGGACGAGCTGTACTAACTCTTCCTAGTAAAGCTGGTGTCTGTGCTTTGTTTCACTTGGGGAAAGGAGGGGACTGATAGCCTAGGAGAAACTGTCTCAGCAGAAGCTGGCACAAATTGATTATTTAATAACAAACAAGCACGGTGCCTGCTTTTTTATTATTTTTATGCCTATGGAACTTGCGCACAATTGGTGTGGTGAGATTACTGCCTAAGGCTGCCCCGAAAGAGCTGTAGGAACAGGAGACCATGGGACTCATGCTGGTTCTGTTGCATGTCTTAATGAAGCTTTAAAATGCTTGAAATTGTCTTTGAAATGAAATATTCCATAGCTGCAAGTTAACTGCAGACTTTGTAATAATTGCTTAGCCAAATAAAGGAAAATTGTGAGGAATAAAGAAAAGTTGGATTGCTGGCTAGAAGAAAAAGATTAAATAAAAAATTCATGAAGAAGAGAAATAAAAAAATAGCGTAGCATCACAGGCTTTTGCACGAAGACTTCCTTTCCAATAGCTTTTCTTTTCCTACTACTACTGTGCATTTTATTCTCCCTGCTTGCTACATATGCTAGAAAAACTTTTTCTATGGGAATAATAGGGAAAATGGTCACAAATTTAGGCAGAAACCGGAACGCAGAGTAAAATTTAAAAGCAGGGGTATGCATTTCACTGCCATTCTGAGTGGGGGTATGCTGGACTGTAAATTATTAGTGATTTGACTGGAATTGCCCTTTTTTAGTTCTTAAATCAACTGTGACTAAACAGAAAAAAACCCACAGAGACTTTCATTCATAATTGTCAGCCCACCTTGTACACTTACAGCCCTTCCTCATTCAAATTTACTGCTCTTAGTGGCCATTAGTAACAGAATGAACAATATGCTGTGAATAAATCCTCTCATGGTTATCCTTTCTCTCCATTTGTAGATTAAGACCAGCAAGTTATCATTTGTGGACACATATTAATATCCAAAAGTGTCTGACAAGTGTGCAGTTGTTTGTTTAGAGCAAATTATTTTTGAAGTATCAGTACACCCTCAGGTTTTATGTTCCTGCTATGACATGAAAAACCATTCTGGAATGAGTTTAAATTACTGGGCATTTAGGAAGAAAAACCAGAAGATAGTTACAGTGAACAGGGACTTCAGGGAAATACCTACAAGCTAGTTCAGACATTTTAAAATATGAATATTATTGTAAAGTCTTTAGGTGATGTCTGGTAATAGATATTTAATCTTGCAAAAGCACTTTCATTGCTTACTTGTTAAAGTAATTTAACGGATGAGTGATGCTATTAATGGACCACATGTATAATCCAGACTTTTTTCGTTCAAAACATTCCTCTAGGGTTTAAATTTCTAAATATGTTCAGAGGCAATTTGAAGAAATTTAGCCTATACACAAGCTGTGGGAAACATAATTTATTAACTTTTCTTCTTAGCATTTCCTCTGCGTTTAGAGGATAAAAGAAATCACTATGTATATATATGTGCAACTTAAAGCGGGCTGAGTGATATTCCTTGTTTTGATGAGGTTGTTAGAAACCAGAGACTGTAAATGGAAGGATATATGATCAAGCATGCAGAGAGAGAGACATGAACTGAGGACTTAAAACTAACTGGAAGTTATCTGAACAAATGTACAATTTTAGACTTCACTGTTTGGTTTTTTGTTTGTTTTGTTGGGTTTTTTTTTTGCATTAGTAATGTCTGTAACATAGTTCTTGCAAGAAATTTAAACAAAAAGCAAAAAACTGCAATCATAGCAAACCAGCCTTTCTTTCCATCCCAACACTTTTGGGTGCTGGAAGAATTGACATCTAGAAAACAGATTGTCAGGTAATAAAAATAAACCTGTAAGTTGTGTTTTAAATACCGGTTATTATGATTAAGTCACACTATTTTGAACAATTACAGAAGTTCATTGATAAGTATTGCAGTTTTGCTGCAACTAGGACTTAATTTCTTTTCTGAACACATGGCTGTGTTTTGGTGAAACTCAGATATCACCTACACAGAGTAGCAAATTAGGGAAATAATATGTTGTAAATTGTTGTAAATGTCTCTTTGACTTTGTGAGGATCACTGCACAGTCACATAGTTCAATAAAGAACTAAAATGTGTTTGTTGAGTCCAAGCTCAGTTGTTTCCAAATAAATGTTTGTGAAACCTCCAACTTTAATAGCTGTATTGTATCATCCAAAAGATGTGCAACAGAATGAACAGACGACCTTTCAGATGGAGAACAAGCTGTTCACCATGTCTTTATTTTCTGAGACAAAATACTCTTTTTATGCCGAGACGATACTTTCCACCATTTTTAACAATGTTGGGTAATATAAAGAATTTAATTGTTTTGCTTCTGAGTGGAGGGGGTTTTACCTGTGCATCTTTAGATCAGGGCTCTTTCTAGGCCAGCTGTGTTAAATGCATTGCGCTAGATAGATTTATTTTAATTTTTTTAAAGGACAAGGGGGGTATTTTGAATCCCATGCTCACAGGGTGGGATGTCATCGACTATCCATCCATGTTATGTCCACGTGATATCTGTCTTTGAATGATTTATGGATGAATTGTTATTGTCATCGTGCATCACAGCTATGGGATCAATAATTTACTGATAAGGAGGTCCAAAGCAGCTGTAATGGAAATTGGTCTTTATTATTGTGAAATTGCAGCCTTGATGTGAAAGGCTGCTGGATTGCTCTGAGTTGCACACTTGTACACAAGCATTAACCTGGACTGGAACAGATCACAAACAAATAGTGAGAAATTCAGGATACGGAAATCTGGGCTCGGCCCTGTCTTCCTCATGTGAGGTATGGTTTGGCCCTTAAGGTCTTTGCAGTTGTAAATCCACCACTCAAGTCATAACTGAGTATAATTGGTGCTAACTAGTACCAGCTAGTTATACTGGTAAAGTATTTTTGCTCTACAATATAACTGAAATAATTTCTGGTATTGTTCAGCCTCTGTCCATGTTCCTGTTCTTATCTGAAAAAAACAGAACTGTTCTCTTGTTAAAGGGAACACAGCATATTTGCTGAAATAGAAAGAAATACAGTGAACAGGAACCTCTCAAAACTGGAGGAAAATCTTACCATTTGGGGAAGAAAAAAACAAAACCAGAGAAACAAACAGAAACATTTTTATTTTGTCTTAAAAAGACCAATATAATTGTCTGTTTGCAGAAAACAAAAGATTTTGTTGTGTGAATGAAACACAGATTCAGTCCTAGATCATGCATGATATATGAGTAATTTACTAAAATTGAAAGAATTGTATAATAATTTCAGTTGGAAGGGAGCTGTGAAACCATCAGGTCCAACCCATGGTGGTTCGATAAGACCAGGATTCTCAGAGCTTTGCACAGGCAAAACATACTGATGTTGGAGATTCTGCAGGTAACCTGTCGCGATGGTTGAGCCTCCTCACAGCAGGAAAGAATAAAACCCTTGGTCTAGACAAAATTTCCTTTCTTATCCTGATGGTTGCTCCTTATGATTTTGTTGCACCCCTCCAGGAACGGTCTGGCTTGGTCTTATCTCCACTCTGCCATTGGGTTGTTAGAGACCACCATGAGATTACCCCTGAGCCCTGTCATCCAGGAGCAAACCCAGTGCTTTCAGCCTGGTGCTGTGTGCAGTAAAGGTTTGGAAAAATCCTAAAAATAGTATGACATGGCAATGAGGAATGAGAAAGTGACACTGAGATCCAAACTGACTGTTCGTCCTGACAACCTGGGGTGCTATACCTGCAGTGTGTAGGGGTGGTCTGTTAGCAAGTACCTTCAGGCTGGTTTTGCAATGCTGATAGAAACAAGGTGGAGGAAAAAACCTTCCATAATACAATTGAACAAACCTTAGAGAAAACTTCTCGGCACTTAAAGTGATGCTCACAAGACTAACCAACCAGCTAAAGATTTGAATATATTTATTTCATGGTTCTCAACTACTATGCATAGATGTTAATCACAATTCATGGCAATCACAATTTTCTCTCTCCTAGTATTAAAAGCTATTCTTCTGAATTTCCAGAACAAGTTCGTGCATGGTAGTCTTTGTTATAAGGTCTCTTTCTTACTGATTCCTGTACTGTCACTTATTTTGTGCATACTTGTGCTTGTTGGTGCTTTGGGAGCTGAGGGGGAGCTTGTTGTTAACTTTTTGAAACTTAAAATTTCATGTATTTTGTATTCTTTGGACCTTTTTTTTAAGGGCAGGGGTCCCGTTCCTGCCATGCACAGTAACAGGAGTAGATACTCTCTTCCTGCTCTCACTAATGTGTTGTACCTTGGGCTTTTTTTGTCTTCCTCTGCAGAAACTCTCCTGGATGACTTCCTTCTCACATACACAGTCTTCATGACGACTGATGACTTGTGCCAGGCACTTCTGAGGCAATATCCTTTTATTGAATGTTGTATTTGCAGGGGCCACATACCTACTCATAGTTCTATCTATTGTTGAGCCTTATATCAAAGTTGCGTGCCTGGTTTTGTTCTTTGCATATTGATAGTATTGAAATACAATCCTGCATGAATGTTTTGAGGTTACATGTAAAATTGGTGAGAAAAGAGAAAAATTATCTGATATTTACTGTGATAGTGTGCTTAGAAGGTGGACTGCACTTGAGATTTTGGCATCACACTCCAACGAATACACGAACACACTGGAGCAACTTCAGAAGAGAGCAATGGGAATTACCAGTATTCTAGGAAAAAAAAAAAAGATCTACAAAGAAGAATTGAAAGAATTGGGATTGTTTTGCTGAAAAAAGGGAATCTAAATGGGACAGTCTTTCAGGCACCTAGAAAGGAAGGGAAGAATCTGTTTCCATATCTGTGCCAGATGGGACAAGAGGCAGTGACATTAAATTGCTGTAAAACATTTTCATGTTAGATACTAGAAATTTTCGGGTGTTTTGCATTAAGAAAATAAACACTAGAGTGGAAAATGTGTGAGATGGTAGAATCTTTTATATTGGAGAATATTAAAAAGAAGAAACGAGAAAATATATTTCAGTGGTGTACTTGAGTGTCTTTTAGGGTGGACTAGTTAGGGTGGATTTGGATGGACTAGTTTAGCTGATTTTTCAAGGTCTCTTTTGCTCCAGTCCAGTTTTCATAAGATTTATGATACTGAAATTCAATTCAAATAGCTTCTCAAAATTCGGGTTATACTGTATTCTTAGCTCAAATGGGTTGTGGAGGAAGATATTCCAACTGGAAACATTAAATCCGAATTTGGATATAAGATATTCCAACTGGAAACATTAAATCCGAATTTGGATATGAGTTCCCCTAACCAGCACATGCCTATAACAAGACAAAGACACATTCATATATTAAAATGTTTAGAATTTGCATAGCTGAGGAATCAATAAACGGAAGGTTCCTTCTCTGAAGTTGAATGTTCAAAGGTAAAGTTGCCTCTGAATAAACCTGCATCCAAAACACACGCACTGGTGTATGTGCATACTTACCTAACAATAGTGCTTAAAAGATGTATTGGAACAGATGCCTAACTCATAGCAACAAAGCAATTTTATGTCTGTTTTTGTTTAAAGATAAATAAACCTTTCTAACGGTGACCAGGTAGAATTTAAAGTGGGATTAAAACGTCTCCAGGTTATGTTAATTCTTAGAATATCTCCATGAGCATAATACATTTCAGAATACACAAAGATAAAAAGTAAAGAATTTTACAATCTCTGCTCTTTTTATCATGTGATACAGGATGTAAGTCTTAACTCATTCTGAGATAAAAGAATTATTTTCATATATTTACAATGACTTCCATAAGATATGGATCAATGTTCGAATAAACTTGTGGCTATAAAATGAACTTGCCTTTTTTTTTTTCAATCTTTTTTCCCATCTTTTGTGGTGAAAACATCATCTTTTTACCTTATAAAAGAAAGAACCACGAAGGGACAGGAACAATGTACAAAGTGGGTATCACCTGACATTTGGTGTTTCTGCCCTATAAATAGAGAACAATTGTAAAAATAGTCTTTCACTTTTTTTTTTAAATTTTAATAGTGTTACTTCTGCAGATAGTGTAATTTGTGCAGGCAAAAAAGAAAGTGACGTCCTTTGCCTGTTTTTTTTTGTTGTTGTTAATGATGCTTTGCCCTCCTTCCCACAGATATTTGCGTTGGCATTGGTGTACAGGACAAAGGTTCATTCTCAGTTCTGCAGAAAAGATATGACTCAGCAGTGTGTAATTCCTTTTGAATTGATTTTACTTTTATAGACTCACCTCTCTAATCTGTAAAGGTAAAAAATCCTGTTGGCGCAGGATTTCCTATTACTGGCAATTTCATTCCTAAAAGTTGATGAAAATCCTAATGCTTTAGACAGAATAAAACATTTAAAACTGAGAAATGTAGTGAAAAAAATCTTTCATTAGCAAATGAGACTATTACAAAGTCTTTGCCACCAGTTAATCTTAAAGTTTCTGTGACACCTCATTATTTGTTCCTTAACCTACTGTACCTATTGTGCTAAGAACCACCAAGGGAAAGAAGACGACTCTGATGTGTCCTGTAGGAAAAGAAAAGTCTTGCATTTGGTGTCTCAGTGGACTTCTCTCTACAAAGACTGGTTGCACGAAGATGAGCATCTAAAACAGTTTTTAAAGGTATTGAAACTCTTTCTGTAATGCATTTCATCACTGTTTAATTACATACTGTGTCTAAAAAGCCCCAACAACAGAATCTATGAAACATATTTTTTCATACTTAGATCTTCTCCCTGAAATCGATAATAAAAATGATTTATATGAGTCTTCCTTAAATGCTTTAAAGATAGTCAGTTTGAACAGAAAACCTGTGTTGCCAGTACATTAAATTTCAAAAACATTACTTTAACATATGAAACATATAGAACTCCCATGGTCTCTAGAAAATAGGAAAAATTAGGAAGGTAAGAAATAAAACTACAAAGCTGTGGAAGTTCCTTGGACACACTGATCATGTCTGTCGGAACAGGGTCTGCAGTTGATAGCTAGAGGATCGTGGACAAAGAGAGTTTTGAGGTCTCTGTAAGAGATGCTATTGGGACTGAGGAGTGAAATCCTGTTCACCCAGTGTCTTCTGGGTGCATATGGAGAGCAACAGAGCTTTATGTATTTTTAATAAATAAAATTTTGTCCTCACACGTTAGCTAACCTCTTCTGATATATCTGTATGAGTTCCAAAAGCTCTTATAATTCCCTTGTAAATTTGCAAATAGCCCTGTTGTTGCCGACCCAAAATCTATCTGGTTGCTGATTTTTTTTTTAATATATTTTTTTCCCCTGCTTGTTGAAAGATGAGAGTATTTTAGGAGACTTTGAAGCATCTACCCCTTTTTCTTATGAGACTTTTTGTCTGCAACTGGAGATCTTCTTAAGGGCCTTCTAGTTCTCTTCAGTCATTCACTCAAGACAAAGGCATGAAACATTGAATGAAATGTGGAGGAAGTCTTGACCTTCCTCTTTTTTTGGTTTTGTTTTGTTTTTGAAGTAGGACACACTACATATGAAAGCAGAGACCTTAGGATTTTTGCTGTTTGGTACCAGATGTGTATTGCTGTACTGGAAAAGGGAGCATCATTTCAGCCATCAGCTATGTTTCACTGAGCTGCATCTGTCTTGATGCAGGGCTTTCTGGCCGTGGAGGTGTGTGACTCTGCGTTGCCACTCAATTTCTCTTCTTGAAGCTTCTGTGCAATATTAAACAGCAGTATGTTAATGATGGTTGCAGTTATACGTGCAAAACCAACATATAGGATCGTAGGCTAAAATCATTCACGCAGAAATCTCTGAATGTGGGCGCTAAAGCAAACCTGATGACTCAGCTCATGCATTTTCTTAGAAGAGAAAGAGAAGGATCTATGCACAGATTCTGAAAAAGTGTAGAGAAAGTATTTCCTAGAATTTGATTCGTGACAATGCCTTCCCCCAGAATTAGAAGTAAGGCTTATTTATGTATTAGTTTACAATTAGGGTGAGTTGTGGGAGTTTGTGGGAAACATCAACTCAGTTTAAAATGCATACAAATGTGAGGAAAGGTAAAGTAGAATATTTGCCATTTTAAAAGTCTTGATCTAATGAACCTGTTCGTTGTCATTCTGGATAAGTGATGATGGTGTGGTGTGTTGTCATGCTGCAGAATACGTTCTTCTGACCTCACCCAGATTTCATGTAACAGCCACAACAAGTGGTGTTTTATATTTTCCTGTTTATAGACAAAAGAGTATAAACATTTTGCCCTCTCACTTGGTACACAGTACTAAGAATGTTTTTCCAAAGGCAAGCTGAATATTGACCAGTCTGGAAATTTAAACAGGAACATTCTCTCCTTACAGGTTTTGCATAAATATAACGATGAAGTTTGTTTTAGTAGGGTAGTGCCTGAATTGACTTAGACCAGTGATGTGATGCCTTAGATTTATGTTTGAGTTATCAGATGTTTGCAGATACTGTTTTGTTTTGTAGACGATATACAGAAATGTGTTAGATGATGTGTATGAGTATCCCGTTCTTGAGAAGGACCTGAAAGAATTTCAGAAGATACTTGGGATGCATCGCCGTCAGTAAGTGTTGATTATACTTGTGATCAAGTCTCCTTTTATTCAGAGTGTAATTTATTTTTGTTGCCATGTTTCTATAATTTAGTAAAGTGATGAGTGATACAAGTAGCATATTCATTTTTACAAATCATCTCTTCTTTAAGCTAAAGCTAGATTATTGAATTTTCTCTGATGTTTGTTGGGCGGTGTTTGTGATTTAACATTCAGTCCCATCAATTTCATTTGGGATTACTTACAAGCAGAGCAATAATTTGTGGAGAAGCTGGTGAAAATTCCCTCAGAAGCTGCAGTCTGTGACTTCAAATGGTGCCTTCGTCCTCATTTTCTCTCTGCAGTCTGCAGTACTGATAAGCAAATCTCTTGTAATAGTCATTTCAGAGTTATTCTTTTACTAATAATTATGGTGTCTATAAAAGGTATTTCATTGCCATGTTTTTCCAACAAATGGAGTTTGTTTCCATGGTTTGGCCGTTGGGAAGTGGAAGGAGCTGTGCCCTTGAGGGTGACCCTGACTGCTGTGTTTGTCTACTCCAACAGCTTGTGGGCTGGCAGCACTGCTTTTCACTACATCGAGTATGCAAGTCAAAGAAATGTTCTCTGGCTGACTCAGAGCCATTAGTTTTTCCTGAAGGACCTCTGCAGTGACTATTTTGTGTTAAAAACTTTCTGATGTTGTAAACTTTGTAATAGCTAAAATTTCCTTTTCCTAAGATTTGACTGGAACGAATAATTGGGATTTTCCTTTTTGTTTCAGCACTGTAGATGAGTATTCACCTCATCGAAAGGTAATGCCAACCTGATTGTTGCTGATTGCTAGATAACTTGCCATCTCACTTTCTTCCCCTCTGCCCACGTCCCTCTCTTTTCTTGGCTTCTTAACTGAAAGTGACTGGTGACCAAAACCGTGACAGGACACATCAGTGAGGTTAGACCTGCAATGCTGCTTAAGGAACTTTTTTTTCCTTTGAGTGCATCCTGGATATCAGCTGTGTGAGCTAACCTGCAGTGGCTGTGACAGTATTAGCATCTTAACAAGATGCTTTGAGGTGTCAAAACTCAGGAGAGGCCCAGGATTGTGTCCCCACCAAGCCTGAGAGATGTAGTGACCTGGGCAAACCAGGCTGAACACAGGCATTGACATGGATGTCAAGTAAACAGAGCAAACGGTGGATTTGTTGTGACAGAGACAGACAAAAAGAGAGGAACATGAATCTGTCTGTGTAACTGGAGGGAGAAGCTGCAGCCAGAGGAAGCTGGCATACAAACTGCTCAGAGGTGAATTGCTGTGCTCGTCAGTTTTGCTGGGCTGAAGATGAAGTGTGTAATAAGCTTAAAATGTTACTGCAAAAATGTGGAAGGCAGAACATGAGATTGTAGTGAAATTGCTAAATAGGCTGATTGGTACAGAGGAAATGTATATAATAAGTGTATAAGAAATGGGCTCTGAACATGACTGCAGAAAACCTTGAATTGTGCAGGCTGCTTAGCCTTGGCATGTTCTGCTTCCTCCAAAATCCCCACCTTGGCCATTATTTAGTAAGGCCAACTCCCAGTTTACTGGTCCAAGAAAGGGTGGGTGTACTTCCTATACAGAAACCTTTTGGCCAGACATAAGGGTTGAATGCTGTATTCTGTGAGTTACTGCTTTGTAAAGGGCAGGGATGCAAAAAGTCACTGTTGTCTTTTTTTTTGTGTTCTTTTTTTCTTTTCCACTCCCTCACAGAATAAAACCTTTTTCCACCAGTTCAGTGTAAAGGAGAACTGGCTGCAGCACAGAGGAACCATGAACGAAACAGAAGAAAGTGAGTATAAATGAAAGATTGGAGGAAAAGCTCAGAAACTGTAAAATAGTTTCTCAAGGACTTCAACGTAAATAATATTTGACTGACATACAGCTTTTGAAAAGAACCTTAGCGGCACAAAAGAAGTATTATTTGGCTGTGTAAGTTTACCTTCCTGCCTCCTGATTTGCAGTGGATCAACAGTGCCATGGTGTCTGAAGGGGTTTTTGCCCTGTCCAGTTCCTCCAGCACCCCTGTCAGAGTCCTGTGTGTCTCCCAGGTGTGCTGGCAGCCCGTCCACCAGGCATTGCTTCTGCTCCATTTCATGCTCTCTGTGTCTTGACCTACATCTTAGTTGTGAAAGGTGAATGAGTAAGCCTGTCACATGAAGTGGGCCAGCATCTTCTAACTCTGGGAATGTGCCTTAGTTCCTTCTCTGCTTGAAAACATCTCTGCGTGGAGTGCAAGGTGCCACTTTAATGTCAGCCATTTCAAAATGCAATTTCTCTGCATCACTACTGATACTGTAACGCAGTGAGGCTGTCACCCTCCTGTAATGCCTGTACGAGGAAGGAGGCAGAGAGGAGGACACTGCGTACACGAGCAGGGAACAGGCAGAAGGACCTCCTACCTGGCAGCCTTGCTCTTTGACAGTATATCTTTATTTCTTTCTGGGAACAAGACTCTGGAAGTTCACTTGAAGTCAGAGTATTTTTAGTGCTCATTTGTGACAGAATAAAAACTGAGCTCTTTCAATGCCAAGTCGAAAGACTTGCACAGTACGTGCTGCTGATAGATAATCCTCTTTTTGTGCTTCAAATGTAGGGAGTTTTGAGGTTTATGTTGTCAAGGCTTCTTCTAAAAATGTTATTTCTGGATGAGAACTCCCCCTCATTCTTCTTTCAAAGCTGGACACAGCTTGTGGGTGACTGGGGAGGAAAGTGTGCTGGCACAAGAGAGGGGACAAACCGTGTGACTGTGGTGGGACAGTCACCAGAACAGGACCCAGCAAGGCCAGTCCTGACTGAGTTAAATTGCTTTTGTCTCACTCCTTGAGAGCATGAGCCATGGACTATGGCAGGATTGAAGGAATGAAATAGCCGAAGTCAAGCTAGGGAAGGGAGAGACATCTAATCCTGTGTGGTGGAGTGCTGTATAACCGATGGTGCTTGACCGTGCCACTTGACCAGAGGCATTTTATCCCCTAATGTAATCATTACCAGGGTGGCTTGCAGCCCATGGCCACTTCCTCTCACTGGCATTCCCTCGTTCTCGTAGAGGAGCAGCACAGGCTCCTGGGAGAGATAGCATGGTCCATCCCAAGAGATACCACAGGCAGAATATTGGAAAGGTGTGAGCGGGAGAATCACTATAGCGGTTGTGCTTGAGGACCTGACCTGTAGGTTGATTTAGTTCAGTGTTAAAGAAAGGATAGATCAATAGTCCATTTGTAAATTAACATTGCTGTCATTGTCCCTTTGCAAATGACAGAGAGGACATTTCTAACAAATTCACTTTAAGCAAGGTGTGTCACTCTGCATATGGAGTCCAAATGTTCCTGTCAGACTTTTTAAAATTTATTTTTCTACCTAATAATTTAAAGTGCAATTGGATGTCTCTATCTTCATGAGTTGTATCCATTCTGAAGAGAGATTCTGCCATAAAATGAACATCTCATTTACTGTCTGTTAGCAGAGACAGGTTAAAAAAGAATTATAAAATCATATTACTTTTCTTCCCCAATACTCAATGCTAAGTTCCTCCTTCATTCTCATATTAATTTTTTCTTTACGACAACAGAACAAAAAAATTCTCGAGGATAGCGTTCTTAATTGCTTCTGTCAGGGTCTCTGCTAATGAAAGTGCCCTGAAGCCATGAAGATTTGTAGGACAAGCAAAGAGTTATTGCTACATTCATCTGTCAATAAAAATAATTTTTAAAAATACAAGATTTCAGGAGAAGAGTTTCATCCTATATTGGCATGGTAGCAGCCACTCTATAATAAGAAGTGCTAGAGTAGAAAGAAATGGAAAGTTAATTAAGCACTGAAGTGAGTATGAAACCAAGAGCTGTGATGATTCTGATTAGCAGATGTAATTTTTGAAATATTTATGCAAGTCTGCAGCTCAATTTCTTCCTCTTTAGGTGTGGCAGCTGTATTTCAAAGAACTAGCTAGGGCAAGCTCGGCAAAAGATGTACACCTAAAATTCTGTCAGGCAGAGAGTGCACACATCCCTTTTTGTAGCAGAAAAAAGTAATCACTGAGCTGGCCACAGTGTTATTGCTGGGAATCTCCCTACCAGAGCCAAACCAACTCATAGATCTCAGTGGAATTGGTGAGCCCAGGGAATTTCTCCAAACCAGTCCCATTTATATGTGCTGCAAGTGATTCAGGAAATGAGTTGTCAGAAGTGATTGTATGGCTGTTTGGGCAGTCTCTGCTGGTGCTAAATGCTCTGGCAATGCAAGTAGTTTAGATGTCTAGACAGATAAGCAATCAGGAGTGGTTGAATACCTGGGAGCACTCTTCTTGCAAAGCCTCCTGTTCCAGGTGGAAGTGGAGGTCCAAAATAATTTCTTCAGTGGATATGAAATATACTGAAAGGACAGTGATTTATCTGAACCTAAAAGGAAGGCAGAAAAGATGGCGACAGCTGAGTTTGCAAAGGAGATAAGCAGTGAAGGAGGTTGTCTGGGTGGGAAGTCTTAAACAGCGCTGTGGGAGTCTGTGTTTCCATTTGCTTGCCTGTCTCATTTCCCAGGTACAGGAGGTGGGAAGGGGAAAACTGGTGATGTTTATGCCTAGTTTCATATCCAGTGTGTCAGGGTGCAGCAAGTGCCCTTTCTGCAGCAGCCAGGCAGCTGAGGCATTGCCATGGTCGGGTCTGCAAGTTTCTTCCCTGCTCTGTTGAGGTATCTCTGCCTGCAGCTGAGCATGTCTTTCTTCCTTTGTGCAGTTTTCTGCCGTGTGTATATAACGGAGCACTCCTATGTCAGCGTGAAAGCTCAAGTGTCGACTTCCGCTCAGGAGATACTGAAAATTGTGGCAGAAAAGATCCAGTACCCGGAGGAGGAGTTGGCACTGGTGACAGTCTCATTCTCTGGTGGTAAATAACTTCCCTTTATCTGATTACTTACCTTCTATTGCATCAGGTAAGGGAGGGCTGCCATTTTCTGATGCAATGATACAGCTGTTCCTCTATGGGCCTGCAGCTGGATGACCATGGGAACAATGAGGAGCTGCTTCCCAGAGACTTGTTTCCATGGCAACAGCTCATTCTTGGGTACTGTGGGATGTAGCATCTCCTGGCTGGGAAGGGAGTGTAAAGAACTCTCAGTCTCCAGCAGTATTGCAAGGTTTTATTTCTTTTCCACAGATGAATCTCCTACCTTGGAATTTAAATTAATTTTGGAGGCAATGAGGCATGGTTTGCTTTAAAAATATAGAAGGGAATAGCAACTACTATATGCCTGGCTATTTCATCACTTATGGCTCGGGTAATGAATATTCTTGAGCAGAAAGGAGGAAGACATGTGACTGAGATACCGAGAGCAATCTCAGCAATATTTTGTAAGCAGTCTTCCTTACAGCTGACATCTTTTGCCTATTGTTTTATTGTTAGTCCTTGAACAGAAGCGCGTATTTTCTTTTTTAAGAAAGACTAGACTGATCATGGAGTGATACTAGAGACCAGCCAAAGTTCCAAGATCTTCTTTGGTGTTTGACAGGTCTCAGGCTCCTTGGTCAGGTTGTTTTGCTCATTGTGGTGTCTTTTGGACACAATTTAACTATGTGCATAGAAATGTGAAGCTGTATTTACAAAAAGGACTAAGAGTATAGAATATCTTGGCAATATTCTCAGATAACATTAGTTGGTGTTGATCCTCTAAGACAAAGGATGCACCTTTAAAGTTACAACACTCATTGCTAATTCTTTGTCAGTCTAGTTAAATGAAATACACACAAATGCTGGCTTGTTCTATTTATTTATTTGATTCAGAAGTGGAAGGTCACATTTTTTTCCTTTATGCTGAGCTCAATTAAATAAACATATTTTTGAGTGCACTGGTGTGGGTAGCAGGGAGATGATGCCCTGCTCTGGTTATTGAGAGCCTGGGCATGGATCAGCCATCGGGAGCATTACTTGTGGGTGTCCTGGCTGTCCAGCTACATCATTTACAGGCATACTCTTTTTACCCTTGTGTGTACCCAAACTCACCTCCAGTGCATTTCACAACACTGCAAAATCACTGTGCTGCTGTTGTTTTTCAGGTCTTTCTCTCCTGTTCAAGAGCAGGGCAAGTTTTGTTCTGATAGCAATAAATCTGGTTCTAACTGCCTGCTTAGCTGAAGAAAGTTAACCATTCATAAATAATGAAACACACATATTGGTTCCCAGGAAAGCCACAAAATAGAAGTGGTTGCCTCTTGGTTGTTCAATGAGAAATAATAAATAAAATGCAGGTGTGGTAGGAAAGTAATTTGTACATGACCTTTGTAACCCCTAAACTATTATTTAGTTATGTTGCCTGAGTTAATTTGAAATACAACAATTTCAGTATCTTTTTCCTATTGCATCCTGTGTTGCAAGTAATAAACACCAACCCACTATGCTTTTTTTTCTGCTTTGTTTTTTTGCTATTTGTCTGACTTGGAACTCTCGCCTTCCATCCACTTGAAGGGCAGCAGTATGTGCACAGGAGAACCTGTCTTTATTGTACTCCAGTAATGGATAAGCAAGCTCTTTATTCAAAATTACCTTGAAAAAACATAGTAATAGTTCAACATAATGTATCTGTGTATCAATGGATAAGTGAGCATGGATAAGATGGAAAACTCTCTGAAATTACGTTTGGCTCTCAGACTCGTTTTAATCTTACTCTTCCCTCATGGGCAATGCAGAGTCCAAGGTAGCTGTCAGTGTGCTTGTAGGGGTTTTGAGTCTACCATGTATCGGGTCTCCAGAGGATTACTTGGAGCCCACAGGAAGAGACAGTTTTCCCAGGGCAGTTTTTAAGCTGTGTTCAGGGTTTTGCTTTATTTTTTCCCTCACCTTTCTCTAGTTCATCCAAGATTCTGCAGAGCTGAACCAGTACTTTGGAGTGGAGAAAAAAAAGCCTTTTCTCTTTGCTACCAGTTTGGTGTGTTTTACTCAGCTATTTCTTAAATTGATTACTCTAGGTCTAGAAGAATTACTATAAATACTGTGTTATAAAGGGCTCTTCAGCTCTGCTCTGTGGGGTGAATTTCATGGAGTTGGGATCCTTTTAACTTCTTTTCCTGTTGAATGGCTGTGGCTACTGATTTTATCTCCACCCCTGGTTTTGTCTCCAGTGACACACAACAGCTCAGTCTCTGGAGGCTGAGACACTCTAACAAAAGTCACTACATTTACAGTAGATACACTGGGTTAGAAATGTTCTATAAGGCATAGAAGGTTAGACTAGGTAATTTAAGGGTTTCTTTCTGTTCTATGTGAAGTGCAGGTTGAAAGCAGAAGCAGGAAGCTTTTGTGCTCTAGTCCATCAGAGATATCTTGCCTTTATTGTGCCTGAACAGGGTGGAGATGATGGGTCCCCACAGAGACTGAATTTGATGCTTAGTTACCTTCAGAGATGTTAATGTGGCTTCACATATGCAATTGTACCTTTATTTCTCATATACAGCTTTTACTCCTGTTCGGAAACTTGTGTTTTGTTTGCTGTTTTTACAGAAAAACATGAACTACAACCAAATGACTTGGCTATCTCAAAATCTTTGGAGTCGTCCAGTCGTATGTTTGTATACCGAAAAGATCTGACTGATTCTTTGGTAAGGATCAGTATTGTATATTTCCCATTTTTTGTTTGTCTGACTCCAAATCAAAACTTTAATATTCCTCTCAGAGGGCTTTTCAATGCAGAATTTATTTTGTCCTTCCTTAGTAAAGCTTACTGAGCTGCTCTGTAGCTAAAAAAAAATCTTTCATTAACAGCCGTTATTTGACTGAACAGTAATGGAATTTGTTCATCAATTTTAAATAAACCAAAGCTTCTGTACAGCTTAAATCTTTCAATCTACATCAGCCTGGAAAAGTTGACCTGTGTTTGTACCAGAATGGATGGGATGAAGAGCTCAGAGCTCTTGTGACTCTTTCCTCTCCACCCTGCCATGTGCCTCTGTAGCAGTTAGGGTGGCTGGTACATAATCACACAAAGTGGTGGACAAATTCCATAGAATTACTACATGTGGAAATAGATGTCGTGTGAGTTCCACCAGAATTCCTGGGCATTACTGGGACCCCTGTATCGTGGCAGCCACATGGTCAACTGACATATACACACAGGTGGTGTGTCCTCTTCCCTTCCTTCTGTCTGTCTGTCTCTCCATCCTCTTGCTGGGGCTGGAAAGGTGAGCGGATCGAGAGGCAGCAGATCTCTCTCATCCTTCCCTCTGTCTTCAGAAACTGGGACCGCAAACTCCATCTCTCCTAATGTTTTCCCAAAACCTCAATGAGGCAGGCACAGCCAGCCACTCAGAGAATTACTCTTTCAATAGTTTTCTGCTAATTATGCAGATGTTTCAAGGAAAGAGGAGGGACTGTATCGCAACTGCCTTCTACATGTTGTCAGTACCTCTAGGATCTGTGCATTCATCCCCAGGATGAGAAATGTCTATTTACATTTTGTTGGATCAATGTGCCCCGAAGAGCTGACATGCCACTAACATTGTAATCTGTCATCCCCATTATCTCCAGCGTTCAAGCCACCTTTAAAAATGAGAATATAACAGGAAGGTTTCCGGTGCAGACAGGTGACAGCCAACCTAGTTTCGTTAGTTACATAATAAAAATTGCAAAACTTTCTGTAACTGTCAGAAATATAGCACCAAAGTAATGGCTTAACTGATAAGAATAATCTTTCATCTTGGCAGATGGTTCATGTGCCAAGGTTCAGACTGATGAGGTTCAAAAAGCCAAGAGAAATGCAAAACTTTGAAAATCCAAGCTAATAATGGAAATGTCAAATGACCCTGAACACCAGCAGTACCACAGCACTCCACAGTAATATATTAAGTAACTTCTAGGAATCAGAATCCATAGTGTTTTACTCTTTGTTGATTACATTTGGGGTAGATTAATCATAAAATGTATGGATTTATGTTATTTGTAAAGGTGGATTGGAGGGCAAGCTATGCGTATTTATTCTAAATCCGATGTGTTTGCAGAATGATTCTTTTATATCAGAAAATTTACCGATGTCTTAATTTAGATTTTATTTTCTGATAGTTTCAGGGATTTTATTTTCATTATGCTGTCTGCTTGGTCAGTGGTTTATATTCAAGGTTGAGAGAGAGGGAGAGAGAAAGGGATAGGGAGAAGGCCTCGTTCTCCAATAGCAAATCATTGATCCTATTGACCCATTTCCCATTTCCAGCTATTTATTAAATAGGTTATAGCTCCTTGATTTTGATTAGTGGGGAAAAAAGCCCTCAGAGTGCACTTAGAGAAGATTACTTACTCAGCTCTGTTTGGTACCTTAGTCCAGTAACTGTTTCATTGCAGAACTTTTGGCATTTGCTGAGGATTTTTTTGCTCTTGGCTGTCCGTTTAGAATCCATTTGCTGAAAATGAGGAATTGCAGCAAAGATCTGTGAGGATTTTGGGAATTAACACCTGGGATCTTGCCTTAGAACTAACGAACTTTGACTGGAGCCTCTTCAATGCAATTCATGAGGTAAGAAGCACCACATCAGCTTCCAGGTATATTACTCCCATACAGCATTGTGCCATTGTGATGCATTTTGTAGCACTGGTATTCCTTGGTTCTTGTTTCGCTGTCATGACGGCATGATTTGGCAGCTCTCAGTTGTGGTGACAGGTCCAAGAGTTATGTTGCAATCCTTGGGACTGAAAAAGATTGTCAAGGGCTTGTAACTTTCCTGTGTTGAAACATCTCATATGTTCCCTGTATACCTGATGTGTTTTATTGAGATTTGCCTCAAGAGAGTAAAAGACCACAATTATTTTCCAAAAACTGTGTGAATATGTTACAAATGCAAAATGTCCTATGCACTTGATAGTGTTTCAGTAAATACAGGATTCCACAAATAGTTGTCTTTCATATCACTTTTAGCCACAAAAGAATTCCCAGTTTCAGCAATTTAGATGGTCACATTACTGTTCTTCTTAGGCTTCAGTGAGATGAAAAGTGCTGGGCAGGCTTTATTAAATGGGATAATGGTGCACTTCAGGGCCCACTGGGTTGTTTCAGTGACTTTGATAGGTTCTGGTTTGAGTTGCTGAGTAAAACACACAGTTAACAGAAGAATTCTCATCAGATGCTTTCCTTTTCTTTCATTTCAGGTTGTTTTATTCAGGTTAGACACTTTAAATTTGGAGGTGGCCAAGTTTGGGGTTTTTTTTAACAGAAATCAAGACCCACACTTCTGTTGATTAAAAAATCGGCTAATTTATAAAGAAGTTTGAATAGAAATTTTTCAGATTCTGCAGTTGTTTGATATGATTGCTTTTTCATATTGGAACAGAAGTGATGAAATACAGAAATAGATTGTTTATGTCTTATACCTGGCTGTAGCCAGAAGTGGAACTGCAGGAATTCTCACAAGAAAAGCATATCTTGCAGGATGTCAGTCCACCTGCCTTCTATAACAAGTCTCTAGATTTTCCTAGGCCAAACCTGTGATTGGCTCATGGTAATGAAAAAATAACCATTTCTGACCAGATCTTGTTTCAAGAACATACTTTTAAATAACTTATAGTTCACGTATATTTAAACTGTTTTTATGTCCCTAATGATGATGTCAATGTGTTTCAGCAAGAGCTGATATACTTCACGTTCAGCAGACAGGGCAGTGCTGAAAACACCGAGAATCTCAGCCTTCTTCTTCAAAGATGCAACGAGGTCCAGCTTTGGGTTGCCACCGAGATACTGCTCTGTAGCCAGCTCTGCAAACGCGTACAGCTAGTAAAAAAGTTCATCAAGATTGCGGCCCAGTAAGTTATTAGAGTTGCAACAGAAATCCTTGAATTCACATGGTTTGTTTGGCAAGAAGTAGGTGGAAAAGCAATGAAAGAAAACTAATTTGTCATCCTGTGTTTTGATGTTGTAGTAAGCATACCTAGATAAAACAGTCCATAAATAACAGCAGGTCAAAACTCAACACAGTAGAGTATATGCTGCTCAAATCTCCCCTGGCAGCTTAGCTATTGTGTCTGCAGTGTCAACTGCAACATCAATATCCCCAGTGGTGCAGAAATAGCTCCTTTCCTAGCTGAGTAACCTGAGGACCATATGACAAAACCAGATCAGCAGCAAAACAGTCACCAAAGACTGCATGGAAACCAAAAAACTCTATTATAAACTTGAAAGTCCTACCTCTAAAGAGAAACTTAACTGCAGTAAGCTGTTGCCCCATGTAATCCTCTCTGGATTTTACTTACTGGAGGGGTAGGTCTCTTCATGTATTAGATTTTACAGTCTGCTCTTTCACTGCTACTGAATAGTACTGGCATTTATTCTGTGCCTTGCAACAGAATACAAATATATACTACACACTGATTTCTTTTCTCTATAATCACTCTTTGTCTTAGTAACCAAGGAAATGGAGCAATTTAAATATGTGCAACCATGCTCCTCACCTCTCTCTCCACGTGTTGGTCTTCTGCAATATTTGAATATGCATGTTCATGACAAATGTATAATTTGTTCCCTTCATCGACTGGGTTGATTTAATTTGCAAGGCACTTACATACAAAGGACTGTTCTCTGCTGAAGCAGTGCCTTTAGAGAAATTAATTCTTCTAATCTAATCTAGTGTAACTCATAAATGTGATCTGATTTAGTTTGCAAGTTGTGTGGTATCCAGTAATATGTTCATTTTCTGCTGTATCAATGGCCAAGTTTGGTCCAATTACATCAAAAAACAGTTGGTTCTGTGTGCCTTGCTTGCACTACAGTAATTTGCATCCCAGGAAAAGTTCCATGTCTGTCCCACGTGAGTAAGGATATATTTGTTACCAGACTAAAATGTTGCTCTATTTTTATTGATTCCATTCTGTCAAGTGAAAAGCCAAAGTTATTGAGACTAAATACAGTTGTCATTAAACAACAGAGAGGCTCTCCCAGTGTATTGCAGAAGCACCCATCACTGGAGCATGTGGGTGATGAAATAAATGAGTGTGTATTTATCACAGGAATTTTTTTTATCATAAAAGCTGCTTTTGAAATGAACATATCATTGTATCTCATCAATTTTGGAAGAGTTGATGAAACAGGAACAATTAGGTTGCAAGGATGGTGTGCTAAGCACAGGACTCTCATCACAAGACATGAGCCAAGCAGCCATGCTGTTTTGTTTATGACTAAGGCAGAGAGGTAGGGAGCTAGGAACAGCTCTGGTTGCTCCCTGTTCTCTGCTCACAGATTCAGCCAGGAATTTTTGTGATTTTCTTCTTGTCAGGAAAGCACCAGGACTACAATTTCACTTTCAACATCTGTATGCTTTGCTGTTGAGAAGTGCCCGAATAAAATAAAAGCATTTTAAACAAATGTGTCAATCCATAAAGGGGAGACAGAGTTTTTGAAACACAAATCCATACGCTTCTGTTGATGAGTAGTGTAAAAGAGAAAACAAGTGGTTCAATAAAGAAAATTAATTAGCATGTTATTAGAAATTAACATCCTGAGGAGTTAAAGAAACGAGTCAATGTAAGAATAAACAGATTGCAACAGCAGCCTTTTTGGTCCCCAAGCAAGCAGTGGCTGAGTGTAAGAGATATCCCTTCTCTCTACAGCTTGCTGTGAGAAGTGGGCCCACCCAACAGATGGTTTATGCAGGCTGCACTGGACACCTTCCTTGTTTTGAAATAAATTGCCTTTGAGAGCTGCCTTGCTTTAATGATAAAAAGAGTCTAAGCAACAGAGTTAGGATTAACTTTAAGACAGCTGAAGTGAAGTGAGAAATACGCCATCTCAAGATAGTGCACAGTGATAAGGGCAGGCTTTATAAAACTTGTAACAAGTGCTGGCGATTTTCCAGGTTAAGGCCTTGGCACGTACTTTTCCCTGATGATAAATCCCTGTGAAGCCAGTGGATTCATTCGTACTTAAAATTATCTTAAAAGAGGATTCTCACTCTCACGCGCAAATATTTGTAGTTGTCTTCAAAAATCTGCAAGAAAAAGGGGAATCTTTTTGTTTGAAAAGGACTCAATATTTCAGGGTTTTGATTTTCCTAATGGACTAAAAAATGGACTAGAAATATGCATGGTCTGATTATATATAGTAAAATGTCAAAAAATAGATGTACCAAGCAAATTCCATAGGAACCTGTACTGGAACCAGTACTAGCCACAACTGGTTTATAGGGATATGTAAATTGAACATTAACCAGATTTTCAGACAATAAAAATGATGAGGGATTGCAAATGCATTGGAGGATAGATAGGAAAAAAAAAGAATTATCTAAGGAGTCTAGTGGCATGTGCAAACAACAGTAGGATAAGATTTAATTTAGATAGATGCCAAGTAATTCAGCTACGGAATGCTAATACTGAGCTGAAGAAATAAATGCATGATTGTAAAGAATAGCACTGTGACAGAGGTCCTTGGGTGATAATAGATGACAAATTAAAAGAAAGGACAAAATGTGATGCTGTTCCAAATAAATAATTTGCTGTTTGTTTTATGCTTGCATAAGAGAAAGGTGTAAGAATGTAGGGCCAAAACAGTAATTATATTTCTCCTTCCCTCCCTACTTCTCACTATATGAGAAAGTAGTGACGGAAAGAAGGAAACTCATGAGTTAAAGCAAATTATAAAGAATTCAATGAAGGATAGTAACAATATGGAAAAGCAGATTGCAGGCCACAACCACAAAGAGAAATTGATGGAACCTATGTTGTACAATTTACAGAAAAGATGAAAAAGGGGATGAAAATATTTATTATACAATGGAATAGAGGTCAAGGGATTATTCTGTATGGTAAAGGACAGCTGGGAGTAACTTGAACACTGAAAAGGGAAAATTACTTTTGACAGCAAAGGGAAAAAAATAACCTGCCAACAACAGGGTTGATGAGACAGTAGAACGTTTTCTAAAAAACTTCTTAGAGACCCCATCACCTAGACTGCAGGTGGTTATGTGAGGACATTTAATGAGTTCATTATGTGGAAGATGATTGTATGTTAGTGCTGAGGGTTGAAATGAGACTCAGTAACCTAGGGTACCTGTGCCTTCCATTTATCTCTGATTCTGAGTATACAAAAAATCATGTTTTTATTCCTCAGCTGTAAAGCCCAAAGAAATCTGAATTCATTCTTTGCAATTGTTATGGGTCTCAACACTGCATCTGTCAGCCGGCTGTCTCAGACCTGGGAGGTAAGACACATCTTTATATCTTTTAGATGCTGTCAAAACCACTTCTCACAGAAGTTGTATACTGGTGAATTACCTTTTCTTTCTAATTATTGGTTTTTCATGCTGAAATCAAACATGGAGTGAGTGTTGTTGGAGAAAATTCTCTGTGACCTGAAACCTTAGATATACAGCTATTAAAAAAAAGCCCTGAATGTGTCCTTCCAGAGTTTTAAATAAGAACAAAGCATGGAGATCTTATCCTCTTAAAACAAAATAAGTCAGGTAAATTATTCTGGCATTTTAAGTAGATGCCAGAACAGAAAGTCTTGCAAAGGTGGCTCCAAACAAGCAATACCTTATTATGGAATAATTTAATTAAAAAACCAAAACAACAAAGTAGACATAAACCTTATTTAATTCTCCTTTATCAGGATTTTTGCAGCTGCTCATCTTGAACAACAAAGTTAGGAAATGAGCCATGAATAAGAAGCATACTGGAGGTCAGAGATTATTTGCTTAAGAAGCTACTGGTTGCTGCACAGAGCATGGGTGTGTTTAGAGGAAGGTCCCACTGGGATCTGTATTTATATTGTGGATCTTTTGTTTCCATCCAGGTAGCATGCAAATGAAGTTATAGTGTCCATATTGAGTAATAGCATCTGCAAGCTTACTGTATCTGCTGCTGAACCAAATACTGGGGAAGGAGTAATTGATTGGGATGGGGTGAGGCCTTATCCCTCCTTCATGCCCTCGACACCACAAGTGGGCAGTACTCCAAAAATATCAATCTGTAATACAAAGTGACAGAGAAGGGCTGTGATCTCCCACCTTGGAGATACTCTTGAGCACCAACAGCTGAAACCAAAGGACCATTAGTAATTTACACACCTATCTAACACTGTCCAGGGCGAAGTCTCCCCCCTTAGCTGAAGCCATGCATATGGAAACATCACTGGTATGTCTGCAGCTTTGACACACAGAGAAACAAGGACAGGGACTGTTTACAGGAACTCAGGCAAGGAAGAGCTGGCTTTAAGAGATAAAGTAAAAGTTTTAGAGAAAAATACATATCTGAGGATGATGATACAGAAACTCCTTGTCTCTGATATTTCTAAGATGCCTCTCTAGGGAACATTTGCCCTGGCCTGGTCTTAAGGGTTGCCTTCATTGCATTTCTCTGGGCTTTGGTAGGAGAGTGGAATGGCCTCAGAGGCAGTGATATAGATTTCTCCTGCACGGAGACACGCAGAACTCTGCTGTGTGCTGAGGCCTCTGGAGATGATGCACTGCCGGTGGACTTCTCTCAGGAAGAGCAGAATATGTTGCTTGTCGGAACAAAGAGTGCATCTGAATATGTATTGCTGTAAATATGTCACGTTTCTGTGTGTAAAATATTGTTCAAGTCACATCCTTCCTTTTTTCATTTGTAAAACTTCATTGCACTGGAAGTTTCAAAAGCAGAAGGTTATTTGCATTAGTAATGTGACTTCTAGAAAGTAGAGCAATGTTTTTAAATTAATTATAATTACTTACACATGTAAATGAAACAACCTAAATTTAAACAGCCATTTGGACACTAAATTGTATTGGCTCTGCGCTTGATTTCTTAAACAAGTAGTATGCTCCCAAGCATATTCTACTTTTTATTTCTACAGTATCCAGTGTTTTAATGAGCCTAACTTTCCCTGATTTAAGATATAAAAAATATGCAATTGCAATTCCATGTTCAGTAATTTTAGCATTTTAATCATACAGCACATCCACTTAATCTAATTGTTCTAAAGCTCTTTTCTCTCAGTAGTGTCACTGTGGCTGTCAGGATCCAAGGACAAAGACAAGACAGGATTTTTACTAAGAGAGGATATCTTTTACTAGCCTAACTACTGTGGTTGGAAAAAATAGACAGGCTTTAGGGTCCACACACCATTTTTCAAGTCTGAAATACCAGCAGCAAAATTTAAAGTGCAAAACAATTGTTTTGAGTGTGAGGATGTGAATCTATTGAAGCATTTTAGAGGCAAAGGAAGTGGATGCTTGTGGAGTAGAGCAGGTGTTGGCATGTGGAGCAAGATGGTAGTTTGTGCCTGGGCTCCCTTAGAAACTGTTTTATGCACCTCTCTGTGCAATTAGGATGAGAGAGTAATCAGTTTATTAAGGAAACATCCCACTCTGGCACCAGTATGTGCCAGTGTTAACACTGATCAGCACTGGGGTGATGTATAAAACAGCACTGAGTGTGATGCCACTAGAAACCATGTTCTAGGGGAAGATTGTTTACTAGAAATGATTTAACCTGGATGTGATCAATTTCTGAATTCTCAGCCTGTGTTACTGCTTCTAACTTGTTATGGATATTCAGGTAAATGCAGCAGTCGTGGAAGATAGGGAAGAAAATAAAAACAGCTGCCAGCAAGCAGTTTCCATAAAAGAAGGATGCAGGTCCCCGCGGCAAGGTTGCAGGGCCCAGTGCCTCACTGGCATCACACTGAACATGGTCTGTAATTAGGGCTCTGGGAGCTGAGGAGCAGAGGTTAACTGCATGTTGGTACTTTCAGCAGGCACTTCACCCACAGCAGTCTCGTGGAAAAAAATGCCTCAGCATTTTTCTGCCTAGATCAAATTCTCTTTTTTTTTTCTTTCCCCCTCTCTGTTTTCTGCGCTTCAGAAAATTCCTGGGAAGTTCAAGAAACTTTTCACTGAACTTGAAAGTTTGACGGTAAGTATGTTGTTGACAGCAGAACATCGCTTGCTTTACCTGCCTTCCTTCTTCCTAATTTATTTAGAGTCTGCCTGTTATTGTCTGGGGCAGGACTTGTCATGTCAGATCCGTGATTTGCCAAAGGCCATGTGGCTCTCCAGAACTTGGAGGTGGTCTGCAAACACAAAAAGGAGAGAGGCTGTGTTCCTGAGAGATGGAGGAAGGGCAGAGAGAGGAAAAATGTAGTATCAGTTCACCAGCATCAATTTGGAAGCTGTTCTTTTGCTCTGGTAGCTAATCAACCTTTATCTGAAGCAATGTGCTGCAGATCAGGAGAAAAAGAGACCAGCTCAAGTTTTGAAAAACAAATATCAAAATCCAAGGCTTGAGAGTCTCTGTCAGCATTATCAAAGCTGAATAAACAAATGTTTCCTCTGCCTGTCATGGAAGTGAGTGCATGGTAAGATCAGTGCTTGGCACAGGGAACATGAGATTCAGCTTTTACCGGCTGTCACGCTTCTGTACTTGGAGTTCTTTATAAATGAATGTGTTTTAAAGATTCTGTGCGATCTGGTGTACAAAAATGTTTGTTTATGTGGGAAATTGAGATGACTTTTTGAATTGCCTACACAATGCCACTGAATACTACCTTATTTGGAAGTCTTCAGTGTGTTCCATGGATCTTAAAGTTTTTGGTGGGATTTTTTGTTGCTGCTTGGTGATGTTGGTTTTGGTTTTTTTAAGAAGAAATTAATCGGCAATACATTCTGCAATACATTTTGTGCTGTATAGTGGGAGATTTTGCTAATAGAAATTTGTGGGGAAATTACAGGGCAGTCCAAGTGAATCTATTCTGCAGCTTCCTCTCAGTTTATCACTACTTCATAATTGCTTTCGTTCCTTTCACTGTTTATGCTTCCGGTTCCGTTTAGCACGTCAGCTAGCTTAGAAAACCTTTTGCTACCTTGTTTCCCAAAGAAACCTTTTATATCTAAATCATGTCCAGATCATAAGCCCGTAATGGATTTAGAATTGCTCTTTTTATAGCCTATTGATTTTTCTGTCTATTACTCAAATGGCTTTGCAGGACCCTTCTCTGAATCACAAAGCATACAGAGATGCATTCAAGAAAATGAAATCTCCGAAAATCCCTTTCATGCCCTTACTTCTGAAAGGTAATGTTAAAGCTTGTCTGCTCTTCATTGTTGTTAATTAAAATAAGTGTAAGGTGATTTTTCCTTCAGGTGGTCTTAAGATAAGAATGTGACAGATATAGTGGTATCTACAAGATAGTACTTGGTCTGGATAATAAACAACTTCCTTTTAAGACAGGCGGAAGATGCCAATTTTTACCCAGGTTTTAAAACTTCATACTGTCCTGTCAGGCATGGATAGAGCTGTGTGCCATTGCTGTGGCCACATCCTCTTCAGTGGACAAGTGAGGCCTTGCAAGGCCCTGTACGGGGCTGTCCAGCTGTCCTGGGTGCACCCATACCAGTGGCCATGGTCACACTGCTGCTCTGTGATGCTTGTTGGGGGATGCCTCCCTGCTTCTCTGGGATGAACCTCCCTGGTGTCACTCTGAAGGCAGAACCTGCCCTGTCTGTCTGTCCTAAGAGGAGGGAATTTTCAACTCTCTTACAAGTCTGAAAGAGATAAATAAAATCTTACTATCTAAATGGTTTTTAAAAAACCTATTTAAATAAAGTACAACTACTTGCTAATTGCAGTGAGCTGGGCAGCTAATTAAGTGGCAAGTATTTCAAATGTTCCACTGTCTTGGGGTCATTAATTATTAATTGCTTAGTCTTTGAACATGGCAAATTCATTTGTTTGTTCCTGTATTCTGAAAGTGTTCTCTTTAGGCTGTTTATTCCAACCTGCTGGTGCTGTGAAATGTTTGAAGGCAGTTCTCCAGATCAGTCAGTGACTGTTTGGGAGCCATCAGACACTTCCCCTCTTTGCACACATCAAAGGAGTTTGCATTAATTCAGATGGATACAATTATCAAGGCTTCAGAATCTGTATTTTTAAAGTATTCTGGAGTATATCTTGTCTGCAAACAAAAGCAGCAAACAAGTCACTTGTAGCAATGATGTTTGTGCAGCACTACAATATGGTGTATAAGAACACGGACCTAAACAGCAATTGTGTCATTAACATGTGTTGGAGATAGCAACAAGACTTTGAAATTGATGCAGTAATTTCCTTCAATACAGTGGTCCATAAAGAGATGTTGCCAAGGTTGGTAATTCCCAAAGTATTGCACTGTGCAAAGGAATTTATTCCATATCAAGCATATTTGTATTAAGGTCATTTCCAAGACCAGTAGAACAGGCATGAGTAACGTAGAAATCATTAATAACTCAGCAAATTGCTGTATTTCATCACAAGAGGAACAAAAGTAGTTTCAATTAAAAAAATGAGAATTCTTAAATTATGAAAAATAACTTCAGAGTGTCCTTTTAAAAGTTAATTAAATTTAAATGTGTAGCACTCACAGCACACAGACACAGCTTTTGAAAATGAGGCAGATTTTTCAAATGTGTAATAAAATACTGTGATATACCCTTACAACCTAGTTCCGATGCAATTTTCTGCTCCACTGAATTTATCTAGACTCTTAGTTGTTGGCTGCAAAGCAAATTTCTGTTCCGTCTGCCCTCAGAGATATACACATTGCTGTCAATGACTTAAAAAACTGTGTGGAAATGATTTATATATATAAAAAATTAGATATCGATCTGATATCAATATCCAATTATAACGGACAAAGACTCTCTAACTAGGTAGTTAGAAAGTGTATGTTTTATTCAGCGCTGGGACACGAGGGGATATTTCCCAAAGGCATCGTGTCGACCTATGAAACAATACAGAATCTATTTATCTACAAAAGTTTTACATATGCAAGGTATTCATAATATGGATACCGCCCCCTCCCCGCTTCGTATTATAATTAGCTGTCATATCATTAAGCATGCGCTGTCTTCTCTCTAAATGGGTCTGGGGGATGCTTCAGGGGTCGCAGTGAAGGCATTTCGAAATTTTCTTCTCATGAACTTCACGTACTCTTAGACCTTTACAATAGAAATATGACCTTAGTACAATTCGTTCTGATTATAACATCCTTGGATGGGCACTTTAAATAAGGGAATTAATAACTGTCCAGTTCTCCTCAGATCTCTATTCATGGGTACTTGTTACAGATACAGCTGAACAAACATATCATGGCATACAATTAGTCAAAAACTACTCCAAGCCTAGCCTTCTAAATAATTATTAACTTTTAATTAATTTCATGTGAATCTCACTTATCCAACCTATGCTACCTGCTCTAACAAAACTAACTTTTATAAAATACTTAGAATCTAAGATTTTAGTGTTTCAGAAATTTCTGCTTCCAGTATAGGTTTTTCATTAGAAGTGATGGACAGTTTTTAACTGCATTGATATAGAGACAAGTACTGCCTGTGTCCTGAAGTTGTGTCCTTGCTGTGTTCCTCTCCCTGGGTGCCCCAAAGCAGCCCAGCAGAGGAGGTGTAGAGGGTTCTGCTCCCTCCTTTCCCTCTGATTTTTATGATGCAGTCTAGGGGAAGGAGAGGTGCTGGATGCAGGTATCCATCATATGCAGCATATGCTGTACTTTCCACGTGTCCAGGCTGGCATCCTATCTGCCCCAGTCCAGTCACCCTAGGGGCACAGGAGCTCTCCATCACCACCACCCCCTCCCCACCCACCCCCCCAAAAGACTCCNAGTCCAGTCACCCTAGGGGCACAGGAGCTCTCCATCACTCCCACCCCCGGGTTTCCACCAGCATTTGAAGCCATTTAGCATTTCAATTCCAAGCAATTACAAAATGCCCCTCAGGCACGGAGTGAGCCTTTGAAATCCAAGGAAATAAATCAGGTGGGCTGTTTTGAGGGAGGATGAAGGTGGGAGGCAGATGGGGGGGGTGTGTGTGACAAAGCGTCTCTTTAAGTTTCCAGTCCTAAAATCCCCCAAGATCATTGGGTCCATGTGAGCATCAGAAGGAGTCCTAGAGATGACCACAGGAGAAATGCAAATATACACAGTTAGACTGGTGGGCTGGAGGTTGGCACCTCTGCTGAGAGGGAGATGCGTCCTGTTTGCTGTGTGCCATTCTCCTGCTGGCATACACAGCTGTGACTTTTAAGGAATCCCATCTCATTGCAGTAGTGTTGTCTCTTCATGGCACTCCCAGGTACCCACACATCCAGGAGAGAGCTGATGGGGGCATGGTGGTGGTGCTCCAGCCAGTATTTTCAGTAACCTGGAAGGTGCACTATCGGAGTCAGAGCTTCCATCCCCACAGGGAATCTATTCATGTTCTTGGTACTTCATGTCCAAGCTAGGTCTCACTTTTGACCTGATACACATTAGAAAAACAAAGAAAATGGCCTCGAGCTACTGTTTTAATTATAATCTTAACTTGGCAACATTTATTTTGCCTGATATTCCCTCCCTCCTGTTCATTACGCTATGTTCAGTTCTCTTCCTGGAGCCAAATATAGACCTTTTCCTTTTCCTCTGACCTTTTGTTGACCTTTGCACATTCCCTCCAACAACACTACGTAAACGTGTTTTTCCCTAGCCATGATGCTTATTTCAAAGCTTTGAACTTCACTTTGGTGACCTGTGTTTAATGTCTCTGGCTGGCCATTGCTGTAGCCCATGTCTCTGGGGAGGACTTCACAGTTGTCGTGTCCCACAGAGGGAGATGAAGGCGTGTCAGAGCCAGCTCCAGCATCTGGTAGCTCTGCCCCTAAGGATCTCTGGGCTCAGGGACAGAACAGACATGCCATGCAGGGCTATCCCTCTGGATGCCCTCCCCTGCTCCCAACCATCCTCTGTATGCTATGCACGCCACAAGTAGCACAGACTAGGTTTAATAAGAAATCCTTGCTCTCACTTGAAAACACTCTTCTTACGATGTGTAAGTAGTGTTGTTATCTAATAATCTCTGCATGTCATCATTAGGCCAGGCTTTTGTTTCACTGTTACAGGATATTGTGTCAATCCTTAATAGAACACTTCTTTTTTTTTCTTGTTTAGTAATTTTATTTATTTGTATTAAACAACAAAGACATGAAAAGTAATTTTTTTTTTTTTTTTTCAGATGTAACATTCATCCATGAAGGAAATAAAACATTTCTGGATAACCTTGTTAATTTTGAAAAGCTGGTAAGCTAATTTTGTCCTTCCTGTTTTTCAAAAGATTTGTGTTCTCTTCTTCCCTTTCACTTCCTTGTCTTGTAAGACTAGAAGGTTTTCTTCTGGCTGAATCAGGAAGAAATAAACAGGGGTAAAAAAGAGCAAGCAAGATAAAACAGCCAACAGTCTATCTCCCCTGCCCTTTTCCTCTGCTCCTCTCTCTTCTCAATCCTTCCTCCTTTACTTCTGTGTAACATGGCTAAGCCAGTAATGGCCAACATCACTGCCACACAGTCCACGCCTCTTTTATACCCAGTGAGATCAATTCCTTTGCACCACCTCGTAGACTACTTCTTATCAGCTAAGTTCTCCTGTTTCAGCTTTCTCTGAATTATATTTGCTTTTTTTTTTTGTTCCTCAAGGCTTCTCTAGTTTATCACTTAAGGATGGATTCCTCTGGTTTATCACCTGCCATTGCTATTGTAATTTTAGTGTTCTTAAATGAAAGTGAAATTTTTTGATCTAGGTTAAATGAGGAAGAAAATAATGCCTGAAATATGAATTAAACTGACTGTAAATATCACTATTGTAACTTTTATGCATGAGGGCACTTGCTGTCATTGTATTTTTGGCCACGTTCACTCTAGACATCATATGACATCTACTCTGGCATGATATTACTGATAGAGGTTTGAGTTGCCTAATTTGTGTTTTGGTGTTGTGCCTAATTGGATTTTGGTGGTTTGTTAGGGTTTTTTTGTTGTTGGGGTTTTTTTGTTTGTTTGTTTGTTTTTGTGGGGTTTTTTGATAATATTTTCATGAAGTCACTTGGTCTTTTCAGCCTGGAGGAGACCTCATTGCAGTTACAACTTCCACATGGGGGAAAGAGGAGGGGCAGGCATTGATCTCTTCTCTGTGGTGACCAGTGGCAACGAATGGCCTGAAGTTGTGCTAGGGGAGGTTTAGGTTGGGTATCAGGAAAAAGTTCTTCAGCCAGAGTGTGGTTGGGTACTGGAACAGGCTCCCCAGGGAAGTGGTCACAGCACCAGCCTGACAGAGTTTGAGAAGGGTTTGGACAATGCTGTCAGGCACATGGGGTGACTCTTGGGTGCTGTGCAGGGCCAGGATTTGGACTTCATGATCCTTGTGGGTCCTTCCCAGCTCAGCTTATTCTGTGATTCTGTGATTCTGTGTCACTGAAATCCAAAGTCTATATATCTGAACAGTGGTGGAGTAGAGAAACTTGGATTTTTTTTTGTTGGCCTGTAGTATTTGACCAAGAAACCAAAACATTCTTTGCAATTGCTTTAGGTGTGCCACAGGACTGTTAGTCCAGATGGCTGTGCCTGGTGAATTTTGCCCAACTATTTTCTCCATGTGTTTACAATTGTTTGAGAATGAACGTGCAACCATGGAATTATTAATGAACCAGGTGTTGAACTTATTTTCACATTCTATCATAATGTATGTTGTCTTTCAACTTGCAAGCAGATGTAGACTCGGACTTTTGAACCTCAGTTCCTTTTTTTTTGTGTTTTCTATTTGGTTTCTGTACCTTTTCTTGTTGAAGAGTTTACAAGAACACTGATTTGCATTTAATGAAAGGTTTTCTTGTCCCAAGTCCATTAACTGTTTGACCTTTAGGTGTTTGCATAAAACTCATTAGCATGTTCTTCTTCATTGCCTCTTGGAAGTACATCCAATTAACATGTAAATTAAACTAGCCCTTGATGCACCATGATTGTTACTAAAATCCCCCCACTGGCCCATATATTTATTTAGTGAATATGTAGGATCTAATTCTTGTTTCAGTCTTAGCAGACTGTGTTCGTTTGTTTGTTTGTTGTTAATCATGTATATGTTTAATGTATGCTGGGCTTCCTGGGTGAGAATCCCTGTCCTTTCTGTCTCCATTGTATCTCCAGAGGCAGTGGGAGCTTTGCTAATTGACTTCAGTGAGCCAGGATTTCACCTTTTCCATTCAAATGGATAATGGGCATTTTAAATGGCAGGGGAGGAGAGTGTGAGGTGATGGTTGTGGGGTCAGGGTTGTTCAGATTGACACTTCCTCCAAATTATCATTCAGATCACGCTCTCAGAAACATGCTGTCTCATGCAGCCCTGTGCATATGAATGCAGGCAATAGTGCAAGCTTAGGAAGTAGGGGCTTAGGAGAGATTTAAATATCAGTGTAGTGGAAACTCAGGCAGTACACTGGTATTACACTGACTCATTTGGATGTTAAGGGATTTAGTCAGTGGGCATGAACTGACAAGATGCATCACACATGATCACGTATACATCAGTCCATGTTTCTTTTCTGATTATAAGGGCACAATGTCCTCCTTGGTGTTCTGTACTGAACACTGCAGTGCTGAGCACTTTCTGGCCTTTGCTGAGAAAAATTAGGATTGACATTGACTCCTGCTCAGTTTGAATCAAGCTACTGAACCTCACCTGCAAATTTGCTGTTGCAGAAAAAGAAGAAAAGAATTATTCTACCGTAGCAGATTACTGCTTTGGGGAAGGAACTTACTCACTGTCATAAATGAGTAGAATTTCTACTTATGAATTTCAAAGCAAGGATGGTTTCTCGTGTCTCCATTTGGATCAGTATTTTGAAATATTTCATTTCTGCATTAAACATCTCACCTGAAGGAGGGCTTGTCAGACTGAACCATTATTTTTTCCAGCTATATTAGTTGGTTTAATAAAAGATCTTCTTTTTCCCTGCAGTCCCTGCTTCTTTTGTATTCTTAGATCTCAGCAATCCTACCATGACTGAATTTGATTTGACCTGACGTGATTGCAGTGGATACAAAGTTAATTCAAAATATAAAGAAGAAAATTTGTAAAGATAAGAAAAAGAAATGATCTTTTGTCTCAGGAATGTTACTTAGCTTTAGCAAAGGTGAAGGGATTGCAGTGGTTTATTTAACTGCATTCTGGGTAAAATCTGGTCTATAAAAGTGTTAGATCAATATTTAGTACCGTACTTACTTCCTCAACTAAATCTGAAGGAATAAATGGAAATATAGTCTTATACTGTCACATCTCAAGGTATTTCCGTGGTATTTTCTGAGCTGCTTCACTGATGTGTGGCTTCTTCAGGTTTTTCTCTCCAGTCAGCCATCAGCCATATCTTAGCAATGACATGCCTTAGCCACACTCCAGCAAGCTCTAATACAGGTCAATGGCCATTACTGTTGTCGGTAACACCTGCTTACCTAGAGCCTTGAGCTGTAAGGACTGTGTACGTGCAGCTGGGGGTTCTCAGCCCCCACCCCCCAAATATCTGTGCAACCCCAAGCCTGAGTTTTTGCTGTCCTCAGTTAAAGGAGTACTAACAATAATGGGTAGCTGGTAAGCTGAAAAACCACAAGAAATGTGCGTTATTCATCACATTAACAAGTATGCAAGCACCTGTTTAAACAGTCAGGAGATAGCATTTGCTTTGCAGATACATTGGCCGATTTTCTGTATTACTTTTGAATCCCAGAGAGTCGAAACCAGAGAGAAATGCCTAATTAGGATTCTAAAACCAGAGGATTTGGGATTCTGCTTTAAGTGTTACACAAAAAGATACTTCCCTTAGAAGAGCATCATCTCCAGGAGCCAGTCTTGGGATGGACCCTCACACTGACTGACTACAAAGGAGAGACAGCAAAGAGTTACAGTGTGGTAGTGGGGTCTCTCTGACTTCTAAACTCCAAATGCAAAGGGTGTTGGCTGGAAAACATCACAGTAGCAGCAATGGTGGAAGTTGTAGTACTGCCAATAGTCACACTATTGATCGTGAAATCTAGTTCATCTCATTAGAACTTCATTATAATCAGTGCAAGGATATCAGCACAAGAGATTGTATAATTTTATGGCAAATGAAGCACAGCAGGTAACAGGAAAAATTATTTTGATTTACTGATGAAAGGAATATGAAGTTTCCATTAAATGTGCTCTTGTGATAAGCTTTTTCTGTGGAGGAGCCTTGTAAGCCACTCCCAGGGTGTTGAGAGATGAGCTGTTCTGCATCATTCTGGTCTTAAACATACTCTGCTCAAGACAGTTAATCCTTTCCACATCTGATAATTTTTGAGGGAAAAGAGCATCAGCCGCTTACATGACCTATCAGATCATTCCTGCTAACTGCAATTTGCTTCAGTTACTTACTAGATTTGGTGAAGAATTGCCACAGAAACAGTCAAATTTTGAAAAGTAATGGCTTAAGAACTTTATGGGTAGTATCTAGTGAAAATAAGCTCCCTCCACTGATTTGCAGTGAATAATCCCAGTTTTTGTAAATTGAAGACCTGAGCCTAAATGAGAAGCCGAACTTTAACCTTTTATTTCCTCTGCTTAATCTAAGTGAACATCCAATATCCCTGTTACCACCAACTTTTGTTAATATAGCATACCTACAGGACAGTTTTATTTGGTACATGCCTGTGGAGATGTCAGGGTGCTTGCTCTGCAGCATTTAGGCTGCTTTTTTTGTGCTGGTTAGACTGCAGAAAACTGCCTGGCTGATATTGGTGCCTGAGTGTGGTAGGCATTACACTAGTGCATGCTGAAGGGTGTAGTTTGTGCCACAAAGAGGCTTACAGTCTAATTATACAACATGTGGAGATGGAGGGAGAGGCTGCAGAGTACAGAATACCTTGGATAATGCACTAAGGCTGGGTTGAAGTCTGAAGCACTCACCCAGTCCACAGGACTTCCTTGCTGAAGGCTTTCAGTTTAATAAAAGTCACTGAACAAAAATGAGCAATCGTTTGGTTATTTTTCATTACCACTTTCCATGGGTTCCTAGGGAGTTGTTCTCATTTAATCTGTATTATATCAATAAGACATCTAGACTAACCCTGTTTCATCAAATGGTATCACTAAGATAAAGAGCAAAGTTTCTCCTGCTGTCTTCATCTTCTACCTTACTACAGTTGCTTTTTGCTGTACAGTGTAGGGCAAGGAGATTTTTCAGGCTTTTCTGATGACATAATCTGTCCCAGGTTTTTGCAGTGATGTTTTTTATCTTGTCTTTGCAGCACATGATTGCAGATACTGTTCGGTCATTGAGACATTGCAGAAATAACCAATTTGGTGAGTAGCCAAAATTTCCTACTTATTTTGCCTTTGTACAGTCTTTGTTGGTTTTTTGTTTTGTTTTCTTTTTCCCCTGTTTTCTTTCCAGTTGCTCAGGTTTACTACAGTAGCAGAATGTGGTCACAATTATTTAACCAATTATTTCACAAGCTGGCAAGAGATGGCATCATTGTTGGAAGGTCAACATAGCAGAAACCACAGCCCAATGAAGCTTAGTTTTCAAAATGCTTCCAGGAACAGCTTCCAAATTTAAATAAATTATTTTCCTGGAAAAATTGCCATCTCTTCAAAACCCTATGTATGATCTGTGCCAGCTGCCCTTAGTAATGGAGGCCCCTGGTATATGCTGCTGTTTCGCCCTTTCCCAGCTATAACAAAGTTAGCTCAGTCTCCTGCCAGTCTGTGTGTTTTGGTAAGGAATTCACAGCTGCCTTGGCTTCCAGTAGCTAAAAGATGGTACTCATCACCACAGCTTTTCACTCAGCTCTTCACCAAGAGCAATTGTTTGCTTATTTGGGGTTCTTAAGGACATTTCACAAAACTGTAGAAGTGTTGAAGGGATGAAGATCCTGTGGGTTTCATTAAAGTACTTGAGTAGGAAGAAGTGAGGGGGTTGTGTTTCCTCTTCTAGGGGAAGCTGCAAATATAGATGTGCCTGCTTTAGACACTGGAGGATCTATGCTAAAGGGAATGGTTGCGAATGCCTCAGCTGCACAGAGGACTTTTTTTTGTTTGCCTTTTTTTTTGTGGGGGTTGTTTTTTTTTTTTGTTTCCGCCTTATTGGCCACCAGAGAATCCAACCCTAAGGGACCATGCCAGAAGACTCCAGCTGTCTTTGTTCTGCTGCTTACGGAGGAGAAACCTTGTTTTTCTCCTTCTCAGTGTTTCTTATTCTCTGCAGAGATGTTAAATACAGGAAGGGGATGCAAAGACTACTTTAGGAAGCAGTTAGTTTTTAAGCCAAACCCACTAAAGATGTCATTTATTGAGGCCACTAAAACCTCTTTTTCAAAGAGAAGTTCAGAACTGTGCTGCAGCCTTGGGGAAAATAGAATTGAATAATATCTTTTTTCCACTGAATTTTCATCAGCTGTCGGTATGGACTCCAAAAAAAAGAATAATAATCATAATTTTAACTATAAATACAGGTACCTTGGAGAATAATAGGTACTTTTAAGAGTTTTGTTAAACATTTGTGCTATAGAATTACCACGTGTATATATGGTTTTACTTTTAAACAAAGGCTGCTTAGTATTATGGTTCTTGTATTATTTTGAGAGAGATATATATACACGTATAAGAGAGGGAGAGGGGGAGAAGGAGCAAGATGTGCCTTTTGTTTTTATTCAGATACTGAAGGAAATATTGATAAATCCAAACCATGCCTCTGTAAGTCAAAATGTCTCTTATTTGGCATTATAAAGAGTAGCACTGGTTCCTTTCAATGATGTGAGGGGTTTTTGCTACTTCCCTGCACATCTCTCATCTCGTTTTTGCCTTTTTATTTTTCCAAGTGATTTTGTAAGTGTTGCAACATAAATCCAAGGTTAATACCTGAGATTTATCATATAATCTGGTGGTTTGAAGTAGGCAATTGTTATTTTATTTTACCACACACTTGATTTATTGTGAAGCTGGCATTTAAAAAGCAGCTTATACAGACATCCCTGTAGGCACTTTTTTTTCTTAGATTCGTTTAGGCATGAAATGAATTCACTGAATATTTATTGAGACTTTATGGACAGTTTCCTTTTCTAGTGGGCTTATTTTGCTCTCAGGAATGTGAATCTTTCTACTGCATCAATTCCCAGATTGGCCTAAGAGCAGCAGGCATCTCACTGTAGGAAGGAATTCAAACAAAACTAAGCAAGGAATATTATTATTGTTTATGAACTGTATCGTGTGTTAAGGTTGCAGGCCAAAGTGTTTCTGGATTAGAAACTGGTTAGGTTCCAAGTAAGACTGAAATGCCTTTTTAATGGAAATAACACATTTATATCCTAAATCCTGAAAACAAATAATAGCATTTCCAAAGCGAGGCAAAGCAGCCTGAGAAAATAACATAATTAAAGTTTTTGTCATTTGAGGCGTTAGTGAGAAATACAAATGTTTTTCAGCATGTTCAGCACAGCTGCTGGGATCCTATTCCCTCGGAATAAAAAGGTCAACTCTGTATCCTGACACAAATTTATCACATTGTCCTGTTCTCTCCAACATTGCTCAAGTTAGATGGCTGCTCTGCAAGAGCTCTTTAAAACAGCTGCCCAGGAGCCCTGTTAGCAGCCACGTGCAGAACTGGCTGCATTCACATCCCGTGTTACCCACACAGCATCATGCAGTAGTCTTCAGGAACAAGTGGGATCGTTTATTCCTGGAAATGTTTTCATATAGCTGGAGAGAGTGGAGAAAAGGATGATAATGAAACAAAGGCGAGGGAGGAAGTGTGTTAGTTAAGCTGATTGGTTCAGGGAATTTTGAGGGGTTTTCTTTTTCAATTTATGGTAACATTATTAAAAGTTCCTTGAGGACATGGATTGAAATTGAGCTTTCCAACCTTTGCTCATTTGCCAGCAGTCAGCAATGTTGCTTTCTCTGCCTGTCTTGATGGATCTTGTGGCCATAGGCTCGGCTTTCTTTTTTCTACTTCTGCTAGTACCAGCCATGCTGAAAGGCTTCACAGGTAGAGAGTTCCTAGAAGCCCATGTTGGGCATAAAGCTTGTAACAGAGAACAACTGCTATTCAGGCCACCCTTCAGTTTGTCTATTACACAGCTAATTCCTCTTGCTGTGTAAACTCCCATGAAATGACAGCATGACTCCTGTCTCTGTTACTAGATCAGAAATCAAAAGCATAACAGATCAAAACACGGGGGCCTGTCAGAGCAGCTTTGAAGAGCTTTCGTATCCATCTGCTGCACTGTCACCTTTCACCGGCTCTGGAGAAAATCATCCAGGGCCTGCTGTCTTGTGGACTTGTGTTAAAATCTTTTAAAAGTTGCAGACTGGGTTGCCCACCCCTGCTCAAGGTCCCATTGTGCTGCCAGAGCAGCACAAAGGAAACCTTGAACCACCCTTACAGGGTTTGGAGTGCCTGTACTGCCAGCAGAAGTAAATCTTCCTCTCGGGAAGAGTCAGCTTCTTGCCATCCACATGACCCTCCTTTATGCATGCTGGCTGCCCAGAATTGCTTGTTTCTTTTTTTTCTTCTCTCCTTTTCTCTATCTAGCTGTTACCTCATGCATTGGACTTAAACAGCAAGTCCTTTGGATTACCGGCTTTCTTGTGACTCTCTAGCACCTGACAGGTGAAACAGCAGTGACTTTGTAAGACAGGACAGAGAAGCAGGCAAGGCACAGCCTTCTGATGCATCCCCTTTCTCCTGTCTTGCAGGCAATGAAGTTCCTTCGAAAGAGCACCACGAGCTGAAGCCGTATGTCCATCACCTGCATGTCATCGACAACCAGCAAGCTCTGTTTGAACTTTCTCACAGGATAGAGCCACGAGTGTGAGCGTACACAGCTTCGTATAACCTTGTAACTGCAGCACTTTGAATTAAGTGAATGTTTATGCCAAGCATGTTGCTTCCCTATATGAGAACAGTTTACTGAGTTTTATCAGTAGCTCACACAACATGCGCAGGAAAATCAGGCAAGAGCCAGCAAAGGAGCTGCTCACAGGTTGCAGGGCAAGCTTGGTGCCATTCCTGCTGGTCACTGGGACTTGAGGGAGCGGAGCAGTGTCCTTTGAGCTCAGGAGCTTGGTTTCTGTGAAAATATTGTTTGGTCCAGTGTAGCTTTCAATGCAGATTCTGCCAGTATTAGAAAGAAAATCATCATGTCACAGCAGCAAAACATTTCAGCAAGCAACATGCCGCAAGAGGATTGATTCCCAGTTCACCACAGTATGTACCTCACTAATTCAAGGCTGCCAAAGTATTGTTGCCAAAAATAATGTGCAATCTGTGCAGCTCCCATGAGTCCACTGGAGCATCGTGTTTGAGATAAGTGTGAGCAACCAAGAAAGGGAATATAACAAGGCAGCACAAACAGATGAAACTCAAGAGTGTGTTGTGATGTGGAGGTCAGCAGTAAACAGGTCACTCTGTTATGGCTCCTTTAAGAATATGCTTTATAAAACACACACTGTAAGAGCCAATCCACTTTTGTTGCAATTTATGGACACAACTGTTTGTATACTGAAAACATGTTATTTTCTTCCTTTTTAGTTATCTCAGATTTAGCACTGGCTCCTGCAGTTAACGTGTTATAAATTATTATAGCAGGAGCTTTGTTTTCTGCTTGGATTACAGCCTCGTTGGTGCCTATTCAGAGGCAATGCCTAGATCCATGTACATTTCTAACTCCCCTCCTGGAAATACCATTTTAGCAGGTAAAACTTCACCTAACTTGCACATGCTTCTAGTTTTTAAAGAACAGAAAGGTGCACTTTACAGGGTACCAGCATAATTACCTGCATACACATCAGGCTCTCAGCATCAGAGTCCCTTTACTGCTTTTGTCCCTCTCACACCCCTTCCCTAGCCAATTCTCATGTAGCCAAAAGTAGTGCATCTAGTCCTGTACTGAGGCAGCATTTCTAAAGTCTTGTCTGCAGCTGACCTACATCTCAAGCACCACCATGACCGTAGCTCTAGTTTTCAGTGCTAAGAAGTTGCCCTGAAATTATCTAGTGAATGCCACAGGCAATGTGCAGGGTGCTCTTTGGCATGTGTTTGTGCACTGGCTCATAGTGATGGCCCCTTTGCAAGGCAGGGAGGATACATTGCATTGCTTTCCCATCTCTGTTGTATGTTTTCCACATGAGGAAGACTTCCAAGAAAATGCTCCTTTACTAAAATGTGGGAATACTGAAGTAGCATGCTCGTCATCATTGTGTTATCTCTGGTTTAAAGGGATTAAAAAAAAAGCAGCTTTAACAAGTAGTCTGTGGGGGAATCTGTAGAATGCACTTGGTTTTCCCATTTGTGAAATATTGTATAGATCTATTGTAAAGGAAACAGATGTTTCAGAAATGTATTTGCTTGTACTTTGTTATTATCAAATACTATATGATTTTTTTTTTTTAGAAAAAAAATCTTCTTTTTACCCAGTAAAAAGAAAAAAAAAATAAACTCTTGCTGGCCATGGAGTAAAAATTTCCTATGTTCTTCTGTAGATGTGACTGCACATATTGTAAATAACTTTTTTGTGCAAACAGACCAAAACTGTTCAGATGAAGATACTAGCTGTGGTGGGCTCCTTTTTGCAGTGTAAGAACAAAAACCAGATACAATTTGTTGCTTGCGTTTTTGCAGTTCTTCCTAGAGCTACAGCACTTGGAATTCCCACCCTAGCCACATTACCTGGATGGTTTCCTGGGTTTTGAGCTCCCTCTTGTGAATTTTTTTTTACTGTGGCATTATTTTTAGGAGCCTATGTGTAGACCAGCCTGCATGCTCCAGCTCGTATGGTGTAACACTCTAGTCCACAAGTTGTTCTGGAAATCCCTGGGAGAGGGAGCCTTCAAAGGTATTGTGGGTGAGAAAGTGGGGCTGTTTCTCAGTTCACTGTGTTTGGCTCTGTGACAGTTTTGGTAGTTACCGTGGATGAAGCAGCAGCTGTGCCAGAGAAGAATAAAAGACAAGAAAATGAAAGAAGGGGAGGGAAAAAAAAAAAGAAGAAAGATGACTGTGCTGAGGCTTAGATTTGAAAGCCTGCTAAAGCTACCTTGAAGGCTCCTTCCTCTGCCAACTCAAAATGAAGTAAAGGGATGGGTTAACTCATACCATTAGGCCTCGAGCCAGCCGGGGTCTTGGCTTTCTGCACTGCTGTAATTTCACACTAAATCAGGTGTTGTCTACCCCTTGCAGATGGCATAAAATCAAGTCTGAAGGCACACAGCCAGCATTAACCTTGTTATCTGTGCTGTGACTAATTAGACTACTGGTCATAACTTTACAAACTAGTTTTTATAGTGGCCTGTGTAACTTGGATATAAGTTTCAGGTCTGAGGGTCCAACTTGGCTGCATCAATTTCATGTTGACAATATGGGCCTTATAAAACTGTTACTATAAAGGAAAGGTAAATAGCCCAAACCTGTAGCTAATATGTCTAACTGAAAAAAGGCCCTTCAGAGTCTTCATTCCACAGGTGAAGTATTGCAGAGCTTTGCTGCAGACTGGCAAGCAGTTTGAAGGTGTGGTGGTCAGGAGAAGAACTAGGAGTAAACCCTGTGATAGGGAAGGACAAGACTATACAGCCTCTGCCAGGGTCCAGCACCGGTGATATTGTGTGATCTTTTTACATCCTTCAATAGCACAATTAGGTTACATGGTATAAAATCTATAAATCTTGTAAATTCAGTTTATCACAATCACATCTAGGGTTAAATACTCTGCATATTCTTTTTTTTTAGTAGCTAGAAGGAGTAATTAGGCAGAACAAAGAAAAGAGCTGTGTCACTTTATACCTCTGATGTTTTTGCAACAAATTTAGTCGCAACAAATTTAGATGTTTTTCTGACACAGCTTTTTTATTCCAGCACTGTATTGGATAGCAATAAATTTCATTTGCATAGCAGTGGCAAAAAAAATGTGTTATCAGAAATAATAAGATCTGTGCTGCTGTAAAATTACAAAGAAAGATGTAAATACTAAACATTTTAGCAGAGTAATATTTATTTGCATAGCCTATTTATTGTCCTCTTATACACTGTTGAACACTAGGATGAAGTCAATGAGCTGAGGTAAGAACAGCTGCCTGTTCTCTCTTGAGTGCCATAATGGTGTCAGCTTGCATTAAAAGTAATAAAATAGAAAACCCCAAATCAAGGTATTTACCTAACTTCTCAGGGACTACAGCTAGTAGTTATCCACCGTTATGAGACCTGGTATGTATGAAATAATCTGATTTACCAGAATCAATGTTGCCAATGTTTTCCTTTGCATATTTCATGCTTGTTTGCCTCTGTACATATTATTGTGTCGTGTATTTATGAGAGCTAGTAAGCAATAATTTATATGTCAAAATGGCCAAGCAATACAAAGTTAAAACTTGTAGAAGCAACTGTTATGTTTATCTTGCATTTTCCAGTGTTTTTTAATATTGCTTTTCAAAATATAAAACCTACCTTAATGAAGTCTGGTTCATGAAGTCCTTCATGCCTACCACACATACTTGTTGTTCCCATATATGGAATATTTTACTTCCAGTCACTTAGTTCCACAAACCCTCACTGCATTTGTGAGATGGATGCAGACTTGCACAGAGGCTGAGGAGCCTGACCCCATTCAGAGCTGTTCATCTGTCTCTGGTCAGTGGGACTTGCTGGTACCAATGTTTCAAAGCAGGAATGATGTTAATGGGGCCTCAGCTGTGCCCTGTCATCACAGCACAGTCAAAGAGGGGCCTCGAGCCACCATGAGAAGTCCCTGTGGGAGAGGGGAGGAGTAAATCTATCTTCATATCCTCTGGAGTCTGCTTATTGGCACTTGATCCTCTTACTGAGGACAGCAAATGCTTTCCCCTGTCATCAGTCATCCCTGATGGTGCTGTTTCCTCTCCTTCCTCTGGGCTGTTCTGCAGCAGGGAAGGCAGAGCTCAGGATAGGCTGCAAGAGTGCTGTGAAGCAGCTGAGGCTTGCCCTGTCCTTCCTTCCTTTGCACTTGCAAACCCTGGGAGCCAGGAAGCCAAAACTGGCTATTTCAAACAGAAATAACGCTTGGTACTTACACCGTGATGTCTGTTCAAAGGGCTTTACAAACAGGCAGTACTTAATCCTCTGAGTGCCTGCACCTTAAGTAGTCTTAAGCCTGACCTACAAAGTGTTTGTGCCAGCGTTAGTATACAGACAGTATGAATTTTAATATTTAAAACAAGCCTAAATTGTTGACACTTCTCTGTAATGATGTTTAAAGATACATTACAGACAGACATCCTTTTCCAGATCCAGTTGCACAATCTGAAGAATTTATGGTCCCAGCTGTTCATCACTGTCCCTTCATTGGATATCATTGCTCTGCACAGTGTAGCCCAGAAGACTGGGAGAGAACCTCCTAACCTCTTGCAGTTACTAAGCCACACATGGCTGCATGAAAGCAGCTAACTTTCCACCACAGGGCTCTCCTTCCCTCCATCGGCATTGCTGGGAGATTTTCACAAGAAGAGTGATGATTGACTTGCAAATGGCAGAGGGTGGAGCTGAGGACAGCTGCCTTACTGCTCCAGTTGTGCTAGAAAAGCCACAAGAAGAGGCTGCTGTGCTGCAGATGTTGTCCCTTGTGACCATCTTGCTAAACTATTCCAACAAGGGCTCCTCTGTCCCTTGCCACCAAAAAGAGCTTGATTGGCAAAGGCCCGCCATTTGAGCTGCTCGAGGCACTGCGAACTTTAACTGAAGCAATCAGAGAGGCCTGTGATGAGCCATTCCTGCAGGAGCTGTGTGACCCGAGAGGCAGCAGGTGGGGACAGTTTGCTGGGTGCCAGCACAGCCCTCTGTGCAGAGCAGGACTGACCGGCATGGGGGCAACTGCTCTACCCAATATAGAGGTGATTTCCTCTTCGCAGGAGGAAAAAACCACTCAACCTGAAAAACCAACCTCCAGAATATTTGCTGTGTTTCATGTCCCAGCAGACTTTCATGCCACCCAGAGCATCTGCCCTGGAGTCCTGCTCTCTTCTGCTGTGGGGGTGACAGCAAAACCCAAAGAAGGTAAGTCTTCTGGCTCCACTCCAATGTCCATCTTGTCACACTGGAGACTTGTGGGACGGCACCCTACGTACATGGCTGCAATAATGCTGTGAAATGCTTGTAGTTGTATCAGTTAAAAGAATCAAGCAGTGTCGTTAATAAAACTGATAGAAGTCTCAGGGTAGAGGCAATTCACCCCATTAAAAAAAAAAACCACAACCATTCTAGAGAAATCAGGCAGTTAAAATTCAGGGAAAAACTTATTTTAGGGTTTTTAGCTGAAAATATGATTCAGTGGTATAAGTTTAGAGAAGTACATGAGCATGACATGAAGATGCCTTTAAGCAGAATCAGATGAACTAAACCATACTGAAGAACTGTCACTGGGATGGGCAGTCTGCCTTGAGTAGGTGGGTCTTAAATGATGGTTTGTGCAAGTAGATGGGTTATAGGTTGCTTGATCTTTTGAACAGAATTTCCTGCAGAAAGTTGTCAGGACTTCTAAAACTTGCAGCTTCTCTTTTTTGTTCTGCTGTTGCTGACACCAATTCAAGTCCTTTCCTGTCTGCAGCATAGAAAGAGCTGGTTCAGAGAGACTCCTAGTGCTCTAGGTAAGCTTATAAAGAAAAATAAAGGAAAGGAAAAGTCTTGCCATTGTCCCAGCTGAGTGTGGAGCTGCCTCTGCAGGAAATGGGTTAGATGGGAGTGCTACTTAGCAGGGGAAAATGGCACTGGCAGAACCTGTCTATTTAACCTAAGTGGTGGAGTGTCCCTTGAGAGAGGTACTGCCAGCTGTGACAGATGGCTTGAAAGCAAAGAGCTGTGGTTTGCTGGAGGGGAGTTTACTAGCAAATGTAAACAGGGATGTTTCAGACCTAGAAATGACAAAGGATGATGAGGATCAAGTCCCAGAACAAGCACCTCCTTGGTAGGTTTTCTGATAAACCTTGGTAGAGATTCCTGATAAATGTTTGTGAGAGCTCTTTGTAATGGTAGGCAAAGGCTTTGTTGCTTCATGAGTGAGGAAGCTGTTACTGAGGTCACTGTGGGCTTGCCCCCAGCCAGGCGTGACTGTCGGCAGGGACGACTGTGGTACAGACAAGTGTCTGCTGAGAAAGTCAGCTCAGCAGCTCCAGGTGACAATCCTCCAGCCATAAAGCCCTCAAAAGTTTGAAGTCTTTAAGTTATGTCAAGCTGTTTGAAAAAACTTTCATCAAAACAAGGCCAGCTGCTGTCATAGGGGTGTCTCCCTTTCATTCAGAAAGACTGTGAAGTCAAGTTGAACTTCTATTGATTTCTATTGGGTTTTAAAAACCCAGGATGCCCAAATGTCTGCTGTCAGGCTGAGTGTCTGGCTGCACTACAAAACAGAATATAGTCTCTCTATCCAACTTGAAACACTTTAAAGTGGCAAATAACCATGAACTGCTTTATCTGCTACTGATGCTGGGCTTCCTACAATGCCAATCCCTCTCATCGTGGTGCAGTGCCAGAAGAGGACCGGGCAGAGCTGCTGGGTGTTGGGTGCCCTGTCACACTGTTGTGGCTGACACCAGCTGCCAGCATTGAACTTGGCTCAAGGCTACAGTGACATAGGTCCAGCTTCAGGGCATATTGTTGGTTGGAGGACACTTTCTAAGTCCAAATAAGTGACGATGTGATAGCAGGAACTAGAAGAGAGGCATAAGACACGATGAGGAATGAAGTGAACAAGTCCAACATAGCAGAGGCAGAACAGGGGAGTATTGTTAAGGGAAAATAACATGCAAATCTGAAGAAAACTCACACGAGTTTGAAATTCATTTAGACCCTTGTTTACTGCTTATTTGATGAGGTTTACTTAATTTTAAGTGAGATAATTCACTTTGTTTTTAAATTAGAGTTTCTGCTGAAGAGTATAATGTAGTTTAGTTAATCAAATTTAATTGTGTGCATTTTGGTAACTTGATTGATTCCTCAGAGCAATTTGAGTGACTCCAGGGAACCTGGTCCAGCTTTGTACAAGTGCAAATGAGAAAAGACTTCAGCTAAATGTTACGTTTTTCCGAGGACATTGAGAGATAGTAATGTGGTGAAGGTTGGTATCATTTCCCAGAAATAAATAGGCAAGAAACTACTGGAGCCATGTGTTACTGCAGGGTGGGCAGGTTTCTTACTGGGGGTATTTTTGCGAAGAGCACGTCACCATCCTGACCAAGCAAAGGGTTTGGTTGGCTATGGCTGCGTGGTGTCAGCTAGAACAAACTTTTCCTGCAGCTAACCTGCTTTTAGCAGTATCTTCCCTTTCAAAAGCTCAGAATACCATTGACATCTAGTGGTGAAATCCTGTTCCCAGAGAGCCAGTTTATTGCATCAAAACTGCCTGTGACCTCGAGGAACTGCAGGACATAATGCAGCAGTGAGAGGCTCCTCTGTTATCTGCGTGGTCCAGCAACCCCAGTTTATTAGGTTTGTTGACTCAGATTCCTGTTTAAGTGGACTGATGGGATTATCTGTTCAGCTTTTTTTTGTGCACATTTCACCATGGATTTAACTTTCAGGCTTTATGATGAGAGTGCACATTCACTTAGGACAGATGCTAATGGGAATAAAGACTGCTGCCTTCTCGTCTGTCAGTAGCCCCTGGAGTCAGCGTCTCATCCAAAGCTGTTGGCTGCAGTGTGAACATTTGGTCTGGGGCGGCTTCTCCAAACATGCTGCAGAGTTGTCCGGGTGTGTTTGACAAAAGCAAGCAAATTCCCAGCCTGCAGGGTTAACGGTGTGAGGCTGAATTCACTCTTTTGTGAGCCCAAGAAGTGTGTTTCCTTCTGAAGGTCTCTTACAAGTGCTCCTGGAAGTCTGGTGATAGTGTGTGGCTCTGTTCCCCATATCAGTGGCACCCCCAGGAGCACAGCTGCAGCCAGCCAGCTGCAGCTGCCACATGGGGGCACAGGGAAACTGCAAATATATAAGATGGGAGCATTTTGGAGCCATATACAAGGCAAGCCTCCTCTACATAATAAACCTCATATTTCAGATACACACAAAACTTGAGTATTTGTGCTTTACCGTACTGTTGGTCCAATGAGTTGATGTCTGTATAGCCTGTGTCAAAGTTACAAGATGCTTATATAACCTGAATTATAACTTTCTATCTGAATTGTAACTTTTTTTATACCTACATAACCTGAATATACCTATATAACCTGAAAATACCTATATACCTATATAACCTGAATTAGCCTTTTATACCTATATTATAACTTTTTATACAATGTAATAGTCAGTATATAATTAATTAGTTGCTTAGTGCTTAAATAAGCAGAAACTCACCAGGTGGATAGTTTCAAGATAGACAAGTAAAGGTATGAATTAGTCAAGTACAGCTACACTAGAAAGCTACAAGGCATACTGATGAAAAACTGGCAGAGATAAAGCCAATTACCCACAAAGTGAAAGAATTCAGACCGGCTGGATCCAGAAAGGACTATTTCACCACAACTGCGCGTGCTCTGAAGACAAAGTTGAAAAGTTCAGATGTGAGGAAGACCTTGAGCCTTCCTCAGTGAAGACCCCCAAGACCACCTAAACTGGGGAGGCGCAAGCACAGTGAAAAAGAACTATTCATAGCCATGCCATAAAAATATGTAAATTATTTCCAGCACGTATGTGATGATGTTGTAATGACATAATGATATTCAGCAGTACCTACTGTATAAATAAGCCACGACACACGACAAGGGTGGGTGAGTTAGGTGGAAATATCCCCCTCACCACTGGCGCTGTAATAAACAAATACCTGTTCAATAGACACCAGTCTGTTGGGTTTTGTCTTTGGCCTATCTTTTCGGGCATCAGAGTGCAGCTCAGTATGGGTTTCCCCAGAGACTTGTCACTGTGATATTGCAACTATGGCCACAGTGACAGTCTGGGGTCCGTAACAGGGACTGCTGACACTTGCTCTTTCATAGACTGGGGAAGAAGAGTGCTGCTGAACAGCAGCTAGAAGTAATATCGATAGAACTTACTCACTTAGTGCCTCTCAGAGAGCTTTGAAGGCAAATGGAAAATGCTCACCAGTTTAGGGCACCAAGAGGCAGAGAGAAGTTGCTGTTTCACAGCAACTTCAGAAAGAGAGAGACAGAGAGACTTAGCCGAGGTCACATGGCACTAGAACACCATCCAGACTGATCTTCACCCATCCTTGAGCACTTCCAAATCATTGGTGCTTCCCCTGTAATTGCTCACCAACCCAGTCATACATTGTACAAAAGTCAATAAAGGTAAAAGAGGCAAGAGCTTGATGGAGGCAACTGAAAGCTGAAGGGTGGCAGGGCACAGCCTCCTCCTGGATGGCTGCCCAGGGCCTCTCTGTCTCCAGAGAGCTGCCCAATTTTCTGCTTGGCAGAGCAGCCGTGGTGTTGCTCGCATGGGCTGCCTATTCTGTGGACTTTGAGGCTTTACATATCTCGTTTTTAGGAAATCAGTGCGACTTGGACAATCTTTCTCTTCTTAGGCATTGGTGCTCATCTCAGCCAGTGAGCTCTCTGCAGCTGCTCCTCCTCTGCTGCCTCCTCTACTCTCTGTGCTGGCTGATAGTGGCTGGATAAGCGTGCTCTGGGGAACTGAAGTGGTTTTGTGGGTGGGGAAGGTGATTTGCATGGAGATAGATGATGCAGTCCACAACTGCAAGCACGGAGGGGACATTCTGGAAGCTGGAGAAAGGTGCTGCGGCTTTCTTCGGCGCCTTGGAGTAACCTGTTTCAGTAGACACAGAGCCTCCTCTTCCTGGGGGCTGTTTCCACTGTGGGGCCTCCTCACTTGCCACAAGTAGGCAAGTTTCCAGTCTGCCCTTCACATTTTCCTCAATGGCTTGTTATTGACGGTGGTTTATTCCCTGTGTCTCTTACTCTGCCAAAATACCAGCTCTTAATAGTTTGGGCTTTACCAGCAATTAGCTTATTTGGTTTATTTTTTCTGTGAATCACTTAATTGAAAGAAGGGCGGCTACTTTTTTATTCCTGGTTTGCAGAATCTCAGGCTGAATGCCAACAAATGCACACTATGACCAAAACGCAGGTAATCTGACGTAGGAAATTGTGTCCTGTCTTGTGGACAGGGCTGCACCATCAATTGATTGACAGATGAGGGAACTATGCCACTAAATTTTACTTTTGAGCTGTGTTCTCCTTTATGTCAGCAGTCACTTCTGGAGTCACAGGCAGTATTTGTGGGAGTGAGAACTTGCTAGTGGTACAATTGAGGGGAAAGAAGTGATTTCAACCTAGTTTATAAAGAAGAATATCTGGGCTTTTTTTGCCCTTATTCCCTATTAGGTTTCTAGGTACTTGAGACATATTTGACCAAACCTGTAAGAGTCAGGAAAGGCTCAGAAATAAATATATGCCTGTGAGAGAGCTCAAAAAGCAGCTGAGAGAGATGAGGAGAGGTAAAACAGGAGGCTGCAGCACTGCTCCTCATTTCTGTAGTGCTCTGTGGCCAGCAGGAAGCCAACTCCTATCTAATGCAGGTCAGTTCTTGTCCAGTGGAAATTTTGCTGGTCATAGGAATCGACCTGTGGGCACACTTGAGCAAGGTACCATTGGTGAACCTTGCTTTTCATCCTGGAGGTTTAGTGTCTGGAGGTGCTAGAAAGGCACTGATCCAGGGTCTTAATGTAATTCCTGCTTTTACCACCCTAGGCAACTAATTTCTTCAGATGTTTCTTTGTTCCACATCACAGTCCTTTCCTCCCGCTTTTTTTCCAGTCTTGTCTTTTTGTACACCCTGCAAGGAGGGTGAAGTGTCTCAGGCAGGATAGTGACCATTTGTGAGCTCTGTACATAACAATGATATCCTATTGCTCCTGCTACCCCATTCCTAACTGATTACTACCAATAAAACAGCAGTATAATTTTTTTTTATATTTAATTGGGGGTGGGAGTAGTTTTTGCTTTCTTCTCTCTTTTTATGTCTTCAGCCTTTATGGAGAAGAGAGCTGTTCAGGGCAACATAAACTGACTGTCAGTCCTATTTCTATCCTGGATATTTTAAAGGTAAAGACTAATGTTTGACTACCTTATAGCATCTTTTCTGAAGCTCACTTAAGGAGTGTAAGCAAAGTGCTTTAGGAAGAAAGGAGCCATGGTGGTTCTAAATGTTGTTCGGCCAAGCAAAACAATTTCAATATGCTACAATGGCACCATCCTGAGGCAGAACTTCTGTTGCACAAAGCAGATAATAGTACAAGTGTGCTTTATGATGAAGACATTGGCTTGTCTTTTAATTTATAAAGAGATATTTCAAGCTCAAGCAAGTTAGGAAGGAATCAGATCAAGTTTCCTGCCTTGATTTCAAGTACATAACATGCAAGAGAGCTCAAGTAATGTGAACTGAAGTTTGTGTAGTGGTTGGTTTGAGTTTGTATTTTTTTGTACGGAAAGGAACAGAAAGGCAGGAAAAATCCCATTTCAGCTCAGTGTTGTTGAGTGGAAGAGGAGTCTCACAATGCCATCTAGGGGCTCTCTTCCTTGAGAGAAGACTATCTATGCTGAAGTTCCCAACGGCAATGCATTTTAGCTGCTCTCACCTTTGCAAGAGCAGTTCCAAAAATGGATCTGTTGAGCCCCTCTCATATGGGAGAGAAACATACAATATTTTAGAGATATGATGTCAAAAGTTATAGGCACTCATGTTAAATCTGTGGGAGACCTCGGGTAAGTCCTGCATTTGAAAACCATGTGGATCAGCATTTACTATTTCATTAATCTGGTTGCAAACAAGGAAACAGTAATTTTAGTTCTGTCAGGGAACTGGATCAGACTTCTCTCTTTCTTCACTTAACAGCACGGTTTTCAATGGCCCGTTTCTCTCCAGTAAAGGTCCTCACTTTGTTCTGCTCTTGTTTCTATGGCCTGGCTTCACATTTGCTTGGCTGAAAGCATATGTAAAGTGAAAAATCATTTGTGGATGAGGTAACTGCCTATGGCAGAATTTGGTTTGGGAAAATGGCATCATCATAGCATGTAATTTAAAGCAGAAGTGCTGGAACACAGGTATTATATCAGATACAGCTATAGCAACACTGGTAGCAGGGGTGATGTGGGCTGTGATGGTTAGACTAGAAGTGTGTAATATCACAGTAAGACATAGGCATTTGGCATCCTGGGCCATTCCTCAGCAACCATAGCAGAAGCTATTTTGGGCTTTCTTTATTTTTATACATTAATGGTTTCCCCTGCTTTAATTGTGTGAGGAAAATATCAGGCATCCTTCAGAGAGGCATGATATTTGGGGTATTTGTGATAACCAGTGTGATGTTGCTGAATAGGTGTAACCAGCAGGTTCCTGATGGCTGCTGGGCACCTTCCTGGGACCACATTTGTTCCTGAGAGCCTCTGTACTCCCAGCGCCTGTGTTGTGATTAGGGCATTACCAAGAACAGGCATGCTGGACATGGCAAAAGGGTGCAGATAACCTTCTAGAATGAGTGTCACACCCTTTCCAACATGTTTTTTTATTGACACTTGGTTAAAACAGAGATTTTCTTTTATTACCAGGGATTTAAGGTTAGATTCTGTGAGATTATACACACACACTTGATTGATCTTCCTTACAAGGAAATGGAGTGGAGAAGTAGCCTGTGATATTTGCCTATATGAATAGTTAAATTCTCTGTCAGGAAACATTTAACCTTGAGCTTAATATGGGATAGACTGTATCTGAAAGAGAATGAAAAAAGATTAATGTTCTGAAGTGACTCACAGCATGCTGAACACTGGAGAGAAATTTGTCAAATGGAACAGCACAACAATGACACCTTCTGTAAAACACTAGAAATGTCATGTCTTACTGTTTTGGCTTCTTCCCTTGCAAATTCCTGACCTATGGCTGGCAAAAAGCTGAAACAGGTATCTCTACAGGGAAGTGCTTTCCCACCTGGGCTGTACAAATGCATCCCAGGCTGTCAGGTCTCAAGCTGTGAAAACAATTTTGGTAATCCTATTCAATGTTTGTGGTTTTTTCCTGTCCAAAAGCACGCTTGCCCAAATGCAGTGAGAAGCTGAGATCCTCACCTGAATGGCTTCAATTTCATGGCAGCATGCATGGGGGCCCAGGCCAAGATTAGAAGTACTTCTAAGCCACGTATTAAAAATATTCCGCTGCATTGTATTTCCTAAATGAATTTGTTAAAAGGAGAGAGCACAAGAGGGAGCCAAACTCTGCATCCTGCAAAGGCTCTTGTCTGTGTGTTGGGAAGGGATAAGGCGAGCCTGGGGCTTGGCCCCTGTGCTCCAAGCTCTGCCCGTATTTGTTCAGTGGCTCTCGCACCAGGTCCTGTGGACACCAGGTCAAGCTTCCAGGACTCTTCAGCTCCAGGTGGTGTCCAGGGACTTGGGCCACGAAGTCTAATCTTGTGTCTTTCCCTCTGACATCAAGGTAACCGGCAGAAGAGCATCCCATTCAGGCCAGGCGAAATGCAAGGAGGTGTAAAATATGGCTTTGATCTCCTTCCCGGTGAAGAGGAAACACAACACAAATGCCCTGGTTCATCCCTCTGGCTACTATATTCTCGTGGTGCAGGTGCTGGGTGGAGAGCACGGGCAATGCTGGAGCAGGTTTATTAATTCGATAACAGGACTACAGGTGCTGTGGGGCGTGTGGGGTGGCAATGGCACTCACTCTTCAGCGGGGTGCCCAAGAGCTGTGGGTGTGGGGACAGGGGAGGCTCAAGCCTGAGCCCTCAGCTTCCTGCTCTGCACGTGGTCAGAACCCACATTGCTCAGGAGATGCCCTCCCCAGTGTCTGCTGCTGCACAGGTGGCCTGGCTGACAGCCAGCACCGATTTTGGAGGCAAGCCTTAGCTTTAAAGCATCTGGAACTTTTACTGGCACTAGTCTTAGCTGAAAATCACTCTTGCAGTGTATAACAGAGTCAGGAGCTGAATTTCTGCACCCTGAACCTCAGACCAGGGTCTTTACCACAGGTCAGCCCTTCAGTTGCCACATGCATCCTGGAATAATCCTCTGCAGCTTCTGCTTTCTGTAAAGGCTTCACACAAAGTCCTCATGTGCCATTTTGCTGGGTAACTGAAAACGGCATGAAGAGCTCTGTTTAAGAGTGGAAAATCATCCAGATTCCTTGATATTTGGTGCAGTAATTATCAGATATCATGAGGTTAACCCAAGGTTTCAGTATTTGAACAGCCACCCACAGGGTGTTACAGGGTGAATACACACCAGGATACAATAGAGAGTGGTTGTATGATGAGAATATGGGCTGTATAATTCAGGGTACAGTGGGCTATACAATTCAGCTGTATCATGCAGCTCTTCCAGCACACAGGCATCAGAGTGGCAGGGGCAGCTCTGCTCTGTTAACATGACTTCTTCCATCTGAAACTTGTCAAAAGGTTTAGAATAGAGTCTCTAAAACTTCTTGCAAGTCAGTAAGTGCTTCCTTATTTTTAAGAGAGAAAAAATAAGAATCTGGGCTCTGCTCCATATCCTATATCCTCAGGAATTTTTTTTTCAGTGTAATTTGACCGACTACAGCACTGTTAGTTCAGATCTTTTTTTCTGTTTACTTTCCAGATAATGCTCCTGCAACTGACAGACTGCACAATTAAAATGTAGATTACTTAATGATTTTATTCATATGCATTAGAATTCTTGAAGACTCTGCACCATTGTGCCCCAGGTAAACAGGTGTCCCCTTGCACATCAAGCAGCATTAGTTGGGTTTTACCTCTGTTTCAGCGACCTGCACCCACTTGAGTGTGGCAGGTATGATGAGAATTAAGGTGAAAGCAAATTGAGAAGAAAGCATTGTTTGAATGGTATTTCGTGCTAATGTATCAGATGCAGTGTCAGGAGCAACTTGCTGTCGCAGCTACTACCTGAAACTTTATATGGTGTTAGCTTTAAGTACCCAAAGGGCAGGGAAGGTCCTGGGCAGCAGGTCCCACATCTCTTTGGCATCTTCTGTTCATTTTGTTTTGGTGTGGTGGTGGTGGCCTTGGTTAAGAAACACTGACAATGTTTGCAGGCCAGCTTGCAGGCAAGGATAAGATGGGGTTAGCAACATCTGTAATGTTCTGAATTTTGCTGGAGATGCACTGTATTTACATCTAGATGTATATCTCCTCCCTCTCCTAATGTGGCACACACAGGCACTCACACATCTCTAATCTTAATACAGGAAGGGTGAGCTATTCATAGGAGTCCAGCCAGGGTGGGTGCTGGGGCTTTTTGTTGGTGCTCCACAGGGTGCCTCATCCCTCAGCAGGGGTAGGCATCCACTCAGCCACACAACCATAGTGCACAGTGTCACCTAAAAAAGGGCTTAATTAAAGGATGTCAGGAGAGAAAAAAAAGAAAGGGTGTTTTTTTCAGGGAGGGGGAAAGCAAGGACAATATATTTTTTTTTTAAGAGGAGAAAATAAAGACATATTTTGCTGCCACATCTAATTTTTGGAGGGAATTTTTCTTTTAGCATTGCATATCAAAGCTTCTGTCCATTTCTATACAATTTCGCAGGGCAGTATTTGCAGACAACACTGGAATTTGATCTGCTGCTTTTGTTTTATTTTCCATACTTAATACAGACAAATCCCGCTATGTGCTTTCAGATCCTACCTGCTGCTCTCTAAAAACGTCACACACCAGCAGTAGGGAGATTCTGTGGTATTTAGGTAAAATTATGTCTGTTTTAGTAGAATTGATAGATTTTTGTTAATTAGATACTATAATGCAAACCCCGTATATATGTGCAATATATATACATCTTTAAGGGGAAAAAACATCAAATTAAACAAGTGCTTTCTTTGTGTGAGGGGCCAGGAACTAGATTGTTACACAGCACAGCAAGTTTGCTAAAGAATAGTGTCAATTCTATAAATTAGGTTATCTACTAGTAAATCAGAAAGTCAAAATTTATGGGATTAATGACACCCTTGAGCAGTGACAATTGCAAGCGCTCTCTGCACCTAATTACTTTATGGGGCTGTGCTCATCTCACCCAGGCAAGCTGTAAGGGCAGCCCTCTGGATGCCCTTCCCCTTCATTTGGGGAAGGAGGGCAGCAGGAAAGGAGTGTTTGTTTTCCTCTTACTGGTTGCTCTTTTCCTTCCCCATCTTTGTGGTTGGTGGTGCCTCTCACACCTCCCTGAAACAGCAGGTTTTTGCAAAGTGATTTCAAGAGGTTTTGTGGGACTGCAGCAGGTTCACAACCAGTTCTGCATTTTTTTTTAAAACATTTCAGATTAATTTCTTTTTCCTGCTTCCACAACTTTCATTTTCACAAAATGCCTACTGGGGTTACAGTTAGGCAGCAGTGTTACCTTCTGCCTGCAGTTTCTGCATGAGGACATGGTTTCCTTAACAAATGTGGCTGCAAATGCCAATGCTGCCAACAAGGCTAAAGTTAGGTTTCCATTAGCAAAATGCAGTTTTTTAAAGTAAAATTCACTTCTTTCCATTTCTCCTCAGCCCGTCATTATAAAACCACTGAGTTGCTAAATACTAATTTCTTTGTTAAACACTTTGTTCTGTGAACGGTGAAATTCATGAAAACTGGGTTTCAGTTAATTATATTGACTATTTCTGTGTTAATTTCTCTACTTTCAATCTCTTCATATCCACTGCAACGCAGCCTGCATCTTCCCCGTGTGTCCCATTTTATTCTCAACCGCCTTCCCCTCTGTCCTTGGCCCTGATTCTCCCCATGCCAGCCTTCCCTGGAGCTCAGCACCCTCAGACCATCAGGCTGTGTCCATCATGACTCATTCCTATGTGGGCACAGGCTGGCCAGGTTGTCTGGTTGGACTCTGGCTAGGACAAGCCCCATGTGGACCTCACTGAACAGATTTTCAGGGGAAGAGGGAAGATATTAACCTGGGACTTTCCATTCTCTCCAGCTGCAACTTTTCAGAAAATGTATTATAAATTTATATACCATATTTAATTGCAGTTGGCTGTAGAATTAATGAGATAAAATTGGAGGATTGACCAGTAAATGAATATTATAATTGCATCAGTCTCCCTTCTTTAGAAAACTAGGCCAAAATGGCTTGGGAAACCTGAGCCCTACAGATGCATGAGCATGAGAAGAGCATTTTGAGATTTGCTGGTGCCATAATGACTGGAGAAAACAGATGAGTAAACCAGGAAGGGTTGCCAATGTGAGACATTGGTAACACGAGGAAAGCATAGGGGAAACAGGTATCCTGAAAAAAGCCTGATGAGACTGAAAAGTAGCATCATAAGGGATGGGAGAGGAACTCAGTCTATTTTCATCTGTCCAGAAACGCACATCTTTTGCATATGCATTTGAAGTTGTATTTAAGATTGAAATCACCCCACACACTGTAAGTCTTAATACTTTCCCAATGGTAGTGCAAACCAGAAAGCAGTTTCTAGGAGAGATAATATATACACATGTATTTAGAAATTAATTTTTATCAATTTCTAAAAGCTATTGGAATGTTTCAAATTTCATGTAGTGCTGTGCAAGGAAACTGTGAAAAGATAAAGCTCCACATAACCTTCAGTGAAGTTGGGGTAGTCAGTCTGGAGAAGAGACGGCTCTGGGGAGACTTTGTATAAGCTTTTCATTACCTATGGAAAGCCAGAGAGGGATTTTTCACAAGGGCATGCAGTGATAGTACAAGAGGCAATGGCTTCAAACCGAAATAGGGTAGTTTTAGATAAGATATTAATAAGAAATTCTTCACTGTGAGGGTGGTAGGGCACTTGAAGAGGTTGCTCAGAGAACTGTGGATGCCCCATCCCTGCCTTCAAGGCCAAGTTGAATGGGGCTTTGAGCAGCCTGGTCTAATGGAAGTGCCCCTGCCCATGGCAGGGGCATTGGAACTAGGCAACCTTTAAGGTCCCTTCCAACCCAAACCATTCTAGGATTCTGTGATTCTATAAGTGCATTTGTGGAGCCATTTTTTTCTCATCAAACAGCAGCCCCAATGAAAGCATTTCTCTTGGGTATAGCACTGAACATTTTTTAGAAGTTTAGAAATATGATGGTGAGACACCTGGCACAGCAAGAGAGTGGAAAAATATGTGAGCTGCACATCAAACAGTGACAGAGTCTTGCTGGCATTTATATCTGAGCTAAAATATTCCTACTTTTCCCTTTTGTTGCCTTCCCTGTGAAGTACTTGGGCTTAGGGGATTCTTCTTGGGTGGGAATTTGGGTTGTGATGGCTGGCTGAGCTGTGCTCAAGAAAACAGCTAGCTATTCTGAGCTCTGGGATATAAAAAAAAGTGCAGCCTTTCTGTATCTTTTTAGTGATATAGGCCCAAATGTGTGAGCAGAGCAGAATTCGTGGTGCTTTCATGGTGGGAAAATGAAGATGGGCTGTGTTGGATAGTGACAGACTCACATGCAAGTGTCACTTGCCTTGAAACCAGTTTTCTTTGTAGGAACCCAGGCTGTTTCCTATGCAGCCTGTGATCAAAGTGGGCAATCAGGTAAAAATAAACGAGGTTTTCATCTCAGTTTTCACTGAAAATTTGAGGGTATTTTTTAAAAATCCTTCATAGCAATACTAACAAGTCCTGTCTGTAAAGATTTTGGGAAAGACATCTTTTCATCCAGCAGTTTTTTGGCTGTCTGGAGGAGGCATATGCCGTGTTCAACATTCCCTGTGAACACACCCTGGGAGGAGCATGACTTCTGTGTTGATGGGCTAACTTTCATCCTTGATCCTCCTGGCATAGACAGACAGCACACATTGAGAGGAGAATCCAATAACCTGTTACTTCCTCTCCTATCTGTTAGCAGGATTAGTGCAGTAACTCTATGACAGTAACTATATGACAAACTGTACCATGGCAGCTCTACATTCACATCCTCCTAAAAACCTCTGTGGAGACTGAAATGTTTCATAACAGTTAGGAACAAGCAATATGACATTCCCAGTCCCAGGTGTACAGTCTAATTTGTTCCTTTTTCAACCTTGCTCATAACCTCGGTTTTGTACAGCATACTCCAGGGATGCTGGTACAAAACAAGCCATAAGTAAAGATAGCTCTATATTTCCTTAAAGTGAATGGAAGGGCTGAAGGTGTAATGCCAAATGAACAGGAGCAGTGGGACTTAAAGGCTGAAAGCTTTTCTACTAAAGCAGCAATTCACTACTTGCTTACACAACCTGATGTTGGTAGGGTTTTGGCAGAAAATATTTCTTTAAACCATAAACCCCCCAAATGTTTCCTATTATATGTGTTTGTTGGTAATAAAAAACCCCAAGGAAGTGTAGCAGACCTCTTTATGCACTTAATTATGTAGCTGATGCAAGTTTCCTTAATTTCCAAATCTCATCTGCATAGATACAAAGATCACAGAACAATTTGGAGACTTGTTCTTTAACCAAGAAGAAAAATGACAACAAAGGGAGTAATTAAACCACAGAAAGTATTTACAAATAAGACAGCATCTGACAGAAAGCCATGGGAGGCATCTTCCATTGTAATTCTTCTTTTTAATGACAGTATTTAAAAGAAAATAGAGAAAGAAACAAAAGTCACTAGGAAATATCTGAGCATTGATTTTTAGTTTGCAATGTTGGAAGGTTTTAAAAAATATTTTTACTTTGTGTTGTCCCATTTTATCATTGTCTATTCTATAAAAGATTAAAAAGATTCCCCAGAGATACAAGACATGGAAAAGGTATGTCATTGTGTCCTGCAACTTTCTGTTGCAATCTTTACTAGATATCAATAAATGTCTAGATGAACTTGTATGTAGATAAGCACTAAATTATACTGAATGGCACGTGGCCCCCTCTGAAATCACATTTGTTGCAATTGGGATATTCATGCCTTTATTTTCTCTGAAGAAAAAGGACCTGAATGAGATATCCTGTGTCAGAAGATTCTGGGTATGATAAAGAAAAAATGTATTAGAGACAGGCAATATATATTGTTCCTCCCTGTTGCAACGAATTAAACAACAAATAGCAACTCTGGAAAAAACAAACAGACAAACACAACTGTTGCAGAAATGTTTGATTCCTGAAAGGCATCTTTACAAACAGTAGCAATAGCTAGATATCATGTGGAAATTGTAGAACTAGAATGACAACAATAAATAGAACCAAGTCAGTATGTCTTTAGCTCATGTGGAGACCACTGAGGTTATAATAATACAGTAAACCACAATATGATATGAATAAAGTCCTTTCCTGCTCTTTGGGATGCAATAATTTATGTCACTGAAGGTATAGTGTTTTAAAATTCTGTAGAAAAATAGTAGCAAAGTATCTCACACCTAAAATTAATGGATTAGAAGGTTGCTGTCTGAAATTTCTGGTAATTTTTTCTGACATCTGAAAGAGCACATGGTGTATTGGTTGCCTAAACAGCCCTTTGAACTAGAGTAAGGTTTTGCAGATATTAGTCAAGTTGATGTAAGATTTATCAGCGGTCCACAAACCTCATTAGATCATTGCAATTTTTATTATACCAACTGCAAAATTTATACCCTAAACATGTTAAGTTTCCATTTCCAGCTTTTAGATCTTATTATTGTCTTTGCTTGTTTATTGCCACTATTCTAAAGGGCACTGGACACATTCATGAGACAGAAGTCCATGGATGATTGTTAAATGCATGTATACATGAGGCACTAAAAAGTCCCAGAACTAAAAATGAGTTTGGGGCAGGAGATTTTGGAGAGAAATGTAAATTTCCTCTGTCCTCACAACCTCTTTTCCAGACGTCCATGTCTGGTACTTTTGGAGAGATTATATTTGTCTGAACTGATGTTTACTTTGATCTGTTCTGGCTGTGCTTATAGTTCTCCTATAGATATTTACAAGGTTTATTAAGTAACACATTAGGTTTTTATCTGCTGTGTGAATATGTAGATTGTGGTCTCCGGCAGATTTGACTGCAGGGCACTTGTTTGATCATTTTGAATGCATCAATATGGGTCTTAAACTGTAAAAGAGTCGTAGGTAGTGTGTCAGTAAGAAAAATAATCTAACTTCTCTACAGGTATGTGACAACCCTTTCTTGGAATACACAGGTCACATTAGCCTTTTGCCAATAGTAGTATGATGAGAAGGCACGTCCATTTTCACTGTCCACCAGGACTCCAAGGTTTTACTCTAAGTTAGTGTTTTGCTGGACCATATCCCTGTTCATAAAGACCTGCTGCATATTTCGTTTCCAGATATATAAATACAAATGCTCATATTCCTTGCTTGTGCCTGTTTTGCAAACCACTCAAAGTGCTCTGTCTCCATGGGCACGACTTCACACTATCTTTGTCTCAGAAGGATGCTGTGGAAGGTGGTCATCCACTATGATGTGCAAAAGGTGCCACCTGCTCCCCCTGTGTGTTTTTACTGTTACAGGATGGATCTGTGAGCATTCCTGATCTTCGGCCTCTGAATTGTCAATGGCTCAGAAATTCAATAAGCTACTTTGACAAAGAAGGTCAAAAGAGGGTACCCTTTGACTATTTGATCCTCGTTAAGAATTGGGTTTGCATTCCATTTATGCAAATATTTCCATGAGGTTTGAGAAATACCTCTCAGGTGACATATATGCTGGAAGATGAATGAGTCCCATTCTTTCTTATCTAGGCTCCTGACAGTGGTACATGAACAACTTAAGAAATTCTTCTTGTGTCTTCTCATTAACTATGACTGCAACTTCCTAAAGCCTTGATTTGGGTTAAGTGAATGTATCAATATTCTACCTTTTACCACGCTCTTGGATTTTCTGCCTTGATTTATTTGCCTTAAAAAAAATAGATTGGTTTGAGTTCTTTTAATTCTTGGGGGTTTTTCAGCTCCAAAAATTAGTTTTGAGTAAAGGACAGGAAGAACAGACTTAGGACAGATGGCTCTTCATGTCTGTGCTGAAGAAGTTAATATAATAAGTTAAAAATAATTTTTATTATCTTCTCAGTGAGATATGGACAACATATTACTCTGAACTAGCATATACCCACAACTAAAATGAAACAGTTCATCTAGCCAGTTAGGAATTGGCTTTAGCTACTCAGGGCTTTCGTTGAATATTAGCAAAATGTTAATGATAGCAGATGGCATTATTTTGTACATTTGAATTTACTGGGGTTAATTTTTATACTTTTTTTTTAATGCAAGTGTTAAATATATTTAATATTAAATATCTCAATGTTAGTATTGCTGGGGGAAATGTCTCATCAAAATCAGTGAAAAGCATTTTGGGCACAGAGAAAAGAAAGATATAAGTTCTATTTTTGCATATGTATGTCTTCCAGCTATAGCTATCAGAGATAATTTTGCTTAGATCTGCATGAAATATGCATCTTTGGGGAACTTTTAGTTAAAGAGCTGTGTATTCTGTCTTGATAAGCATTGGGTGTGTTATGTCTGTTTTGGGTTTGGTAATCCAGTAGTCACTTCTGTGATCCATACAAACAAAATACCCAAACCAATAAGGTAACTAAACCTTTAATTACTGTAATGTATGTACTGAGCATTTCTCCTCCTCCCTACTTCCCTTCGCCCAAACCATCCCTAGTTCCCCTGGGCATCATCTGGTTGCTAAAGCATTGAATCCGTCACAGTGCACTTAAATGGCTGCGGGAAATTTGTTTTACAAGGCTGGTTTTAACTGAACTACCTGCTGTGCACCACATTGCTACTGTTTGTGAAATGAATGATGGGAAAAGCAAGTCTGTGATTTCATTTGTTCAGACCGATTAGTCACACGTTGCATATGGTATCATTTGCTTGTCACTTAATGACTGACCAGCCTGCCTGAATCATTAGTGCGGCAGTGCAATGAAAGGAAGACATAAACATAATGATGAGCTCAAGGAAGTGGAGTGCTGTTTTACCTAAAAGAAATGGTGCGCAGAAATCCAGCACAGCTGCAGGTGCTCCGACGACAATGTGGGAAGCAGTTAGCTTCCAATTTAGCAGAAAATTAAGAGCGAAAAAACTGTTATTTGTGAGAGAAGATACTCATGGCAAGCAATCATCCATGCTCTATACCCACAAGATGAGCATTCAGCTGTCTTTGTCGTGACTTAAAACAATTGGTATCTTGGGCAGCATTCAACACCAGATTGGTGCTTATTATCTGCAGTTTATTCTTTCTTGGGATATTTTGTAAAAAACCCCCCCCCTTTATTTTATGGTTAATTTGCTTGCTTGAATGTAAAGCCATTTAAGCTGAAAAATCTGGATTGGGGTTCATCATTGTGCCAGTGCTCTGAGCTGTGTGATGCAACATAATTGGCAATTTTCAAATTCATAATCCATTTTGTTTCATGCATATAACACACACATCCTGCCACCCCCTCTCTTCAAAACAGCAAAAAAGCAAGATTACAGCATGTGGATTCCTTCAGTCAAATAACAGGAATCAACAAGAGACGAGTTTTTATAAAGTTAAATAATGGATTTCCACTAGTCAGGAGAATATAATTCCCAAAGAAGAGCTATGGAAGTATTAATGGATCTGATATATCCTCATTCTCAGCTAGGCAAGGCTTCTGCCAGCTTAGCAGAGCTTCACATTGCACAAACATACCGGCAGCAAGCTACTGAGAAAAAACATGGTGTAGGGAGGGAGGGAGGGACTGGAACTTGGCATTGAAAAGGAAAATGCAATAATTTCTTAAATGCATGGCTGTTTATACCAATCCACATTGCTATTTGTTCAGCAGAACTTAAAATTTACTTTTTCTCATTGATGATGAAAGGCAAACCAGGGAAACTTCAGGCCCTGAGACCTTCTGTAAAAGCATTTTGTTTTTTACTCTCCTGTTTTACGTCTAGTCTTTGTTCCTGGAAAAGCTTTCACTTCTCTGGACTTGCTTACAGGCCTTGGAGGACTAGGGATTTTCTATGTCTTCCCATAACGTATGGTGCTAGCAGGGTTGGTTATTTTTTTTTAAGGTTTATTGCTTCAAGAGTAACTTGAGTTTCTACATCAAATTCTGTCCTGCTCGAGCTTTTGATTTTAGTACTTCCTTGTGCTCCCTTTTTGTTTTCACCAGCTGGCCACAGCCAACACTCAGCTCCACTCTATTTCCCCCTGGCTGATGGCCAGCCGCCTTGCCTGCCAACTCTGCCTGCGATCCGCTGGTTTCTCTCCACCCATTTCCAACATTCCTGTCAGCTTGTGTCCTCTACTTCATTAAGCATATCTTCTGCTTTTTCAGAAATGAAGGATTCTTTACAATGCTGGGACAGAAACGGTCTTAGTCCACCAACCCCAGAGTACCAGATCTGCAGGATTTGCCATGCTGCATCTCCATGGGAGAAGATTACACTAGTTCTCCTAGTAGAACTCTGTTCACTCTAGTGTGAGAAACATTTATATCTGAGGAAGTTAATTTCATCTTCAATTGATAATGATATTATAAACTTTGAGGGAAAACTTTTCACTCAGGGTATTGTACATCCCTTGTTTGAAAACTTAAAGGATTTCTGTTCTATTCAGTTCAAATTCACAAGGCTTTCATACTCTGAATTTCTGTTTTCTGGCAATCCACCAATCTGTTCTTCAATGGGAAGGTGCTGCAGCCTTTAGACAAGCGACCTCATGGTCACTTGTCTACAGATGGCTACAGCCACTACCTCATAGAAACACAGAATCATGGAATAAGATGAGTTGGAAAGGACCCACAAGGATCATCAAGTCCAAATCCTGGCCCTACACAGCACCCTCCCCAAGAATCACACCATGTGCCTGAGAGTGTTGTTCAAACACTGCTTGGACTTTGTCAGACTGGTGCTGTGACCGCTTCTCTGGGGACGCTGTTCCAGTGCCCAGCCACCCTCTGGGTGAAGAACATTTTCCTGATATCCAACCTAAACCTCCCCTGACTCAGCTTCATGCCATTCCTTTGAGTCTTGTCATGAGAGTGAAGAGATCAGTATTTCTCCCTCTGCTTCCCCTCACGAGGAAATCTTAGACTACAATGAGGTCTCCCCTCAGTCTCCTCCAGGCTGAACAGACCAAGTGACCTCAGCTACTCTTCGTAAGGCTTCCTCTCTCCAGACCCCCTTCACCATCTTTCGGGTGCTCTCTAATAGTTTAATGTCTTTTTTATATTGTGGCAACCAAAACTGCACATAGCACTCAAGGTGAGGCTGCCCCAGTGCAGAGCAGAGTGGGACAATCCCCTCCTTTGCCGGGCTGGCAATGCTGTGCCTGATGCCCTCAGGACATGGTTGGCCCTCCTGGCTGCCAGGGCACTGCTGACTCATGTTCAACTTTCCATTGACCAGGACTCCCAGGTCCCTTTCCACGGCGCTGCTCTCTAGCTTCTCATACCCCAGTCTACACACACAACTAGGATTGCCTTGTCCCAGGTGCAGAATCTGGCACTTTCCCTTGTTGAACTTCATATGGTCAGTGATTGCTCAGCCCTTTAATTTGTTGAGGTCTCTCTGCAGGGCCTCCCTGCCTTCAAGGGAGTCAACTCCTCCTAATTTAATGTCATTGGCAAACTTGCTTAGTATACCTTCAAGTCCTGTGCCCAAGTCTTCACTGAAGATGTTGAAGAGCACAGGGCAGAGGATGGAGCCCAGTGGAACCCCACTAGCGATAGGTTTCCAGTCTGATGTCACCCCATTCCCTATAACTCTTTGTGCCCAACCTGTGAGCCAATTGCTCACCCATCTCCTGATGTGTTTATCCAGCTGTGTGCTGGACATTTTGTCCAGAAGGATGCCATGAGAGACAGTATCAGAAGCTTTGCTAAAGTCCAAAAGAGATTACACACCTTTCAACAGCTGAGCACCTGGAAAGCAAACAGAAAGTCAGCAATTACTAGGAAAGGAGCTATAAACAAGACAGAAACTGTCATTTCACTCCTGTGTAAACTGTAGATGTGCTCGTACCTTGGGCACCATTTGTCTTCTTAATTGGTCCACCATAAACAGGGCAAGAGAAGGTGTAGAGGAAGGCAGCAGGAAATCCCAGAGACCAGGATTTCCACAGGGGGAAGAGACACTAGGGCGTAAAGCAAGAGAGTCATATATGATCATAAACAGTACAATCACTCTGAATTTCTCATCATGCAGGAGCAATGTCACACAGCACTTTTGAAACTAAGAGAAGGTAGTGGTACATTTTCCCCTGGCATATGGAATTCTTCTCCAGTAGTTGCTGTGGAATTCAAAACAGTAATATTTATGAAAATGAGGATTCTTTTTTTCTTGTATGTACATTTGGATTTGAAGAACATGAAGGATGTGGGTAATTGCGGCCTTGCTAGAGAATGTAAGTTTGTTGCTTCAACAAGTGCTGTACAACCTTTCACATATTCTTGTGATTGCTTTTGTTTCCAACTGGCAGCAGAGCAGCATCTCACCAGAAGAGCACTGAGACAAGAAAAGTTCTATTCAAATTTAATGAAAAAATTACAATAATGCCAAAAGGCTGTCTTTGAGACAGGCATACTGCAAGGTGAACTCTATAAAGTCTGGATAACTGAACAGTTGTTTAACCCAAATGTTAAAATTGTGGAAGTTGTAAAATATTTAATAGATGCTGGCTTGTGTCAATTTTGTGAGTTTCATGCATTCAGATGGTGAGGTGCAGTCTCTGCATCCTAATTGATGGCAACAGCCTCACACTGACAGCTGCCTATGTATAATGACTCACAGTTAAGAAATGTGTTTGTAGTTGATTTATTTACTCATTGAATTGAGAATATCTTTGGTGGCAGAGTTCCTTTTAAAAAAACAGTTTCTTTTAAAATGTAAAGCAAAAGAAACATTGCAGGATTTACAGAGCATCTTCGAAATACTCATGAGAGATCTGTCTGGCTTCCTCCATCACTTTTTCTGGTCACCAAAATTCATGTAGTAATCAACCAAAGCTATCTGTAAACTTCCCCCTAGGCAAAAAAAAAAAAAAAAGACATCAAGGAGAAAAAAAAAATTTAAGGAAAATTATTTTGGTATTCTTGTTTCAAACTTTATTCACAAATAAATCTGAATTTAACTCAAAATAAATCAGTGTACTATCCCCATCTTTCAAGTATAATGGTATTAAATGCTTAAGAGACTTCAAAATATTTCTTTTTGACTTCTTTTTACTTTCCTAACCAATAAACTATTAATGGCATTCTTTTCCCCTACCACCAAGTAGAAGCAAAATAGCATTAGACCAACTTTCCATATATTACATATCACTCCACAATCCATTCTCGTCTTGCATGTACACAAGTAAAACCAGTGTGTACATCCAGAGCCTTGTTTGTCTTTTATTTACTTGATTTCAGAAAAAAAAGTCATATGGAGATTAACACTGTGAGCCAGCATGGGGACCAAACAAAAACTAGAAAAAAAGCAATTATGCTGGCACTCCTGTACAATGCTCAAATTGCAAGGCTGTCAGTGCTTCCTGCCACATTTTGGTTTTTTATAAGCTACTTTTTTCTTCAGCTAAAAGCATTAGAGTATTTTGCATCTATTCTATATTCTGTACCCTTGTAATTGAAATATTTAGAAAAAACCCATCAGGTATTTGAATAAACCTCTTAACCTCATAATACAATATGAAACCATTACAGACATTATTTCTATATCCAGCCCAATTCTATAGCTACATGGATATATCCTACTGTGGGTAACACAGGGAGTCCCCCAGACACTGAATAAATGTCAGCATTGCCGAAGCTATTCACAGCTCCATGAGATTGGCCAGAGAAGTTGTGGATGCCTCATTTCTGGAAGGGTTCAAGGCCAGGGTGGATGGGGCTCTGAGCATCCTGGTCTAGTGGAATGTGTCCCTGCCATGGCAGGGGGTTGGAATGAGATGATTTTTAAGATCTCTCCCAACCCAAACGGTTCTATGATTCTGTGGTAACACATAGGAAAGTCCTCAATAATTGTGCAGCCTGGTCAGGAAGTACTTCACTAGGTAACTTGTATGGCACAAACTGCTTATGATCAAGGCAACCGAGCCATCCTGCTTTTGGAGCCCAGCAAGTGTCTCTTATTAGTACAGAAAGCTAAATGAAGAATAAGAAAAAACTGGAAGCTGAAGAAGGATTGTCTAGCAGAGTGTGGCTGTCCATATATACAACTGGAATGAAAGCAGGAAGAAATGCCAGATTTGTCTGGGACATTGGAATCCTCTCTTAGATACCCGAAGGAAGTTCTCTGAGTCTGATAAAACACTCATTATTGACGCTCTTCCTTTGACCACACCAGCGTAAAGGTCAAAGTCACTCACTCATTTCTCTGGCTTGTCTTTGCCAGTGGGTTACAGCTTCAGAGCCCTGTGAGCGGCACTGCCACACTCTCCTTCCTAAACTGTTGTGATTTGCACTAACCAGTCACAAAACAACACAGGTGTGTGGTGCTCTGGCCCAGTGTCCTTTCCAGGGATCTGTATTTCAGTGCCTGCACTCCAGCAGGTAGGTGGCAAGAAAGTCTGACTATACCTCTCCAGCAGGTCACACTAACAGATGCCCTAATTTTCCTGATAATAACATGTAATAACCACAGCCTCCAGGAAAAAAACTCAAACCACAAAACCTTTGCTCTCCCAAACGGTGCAGACTTAGGCCACAGGTAACGAATCTGGAAGCCAAATCAACACTTGTCATTATTTTACTCACATAAATCATTTTTAATTATTTTTTGAATTAAAAATATCAATGTATTTTTATAAAGTGGTACCAAATGTAATGGAGTTTGCACACTTTCAGAATAACTCACAGTATAGTGGTTAAGGCACAAGGATGAGAAAGGAGGGGGGAAATCCCAGAGAGATGAGAAGGAGTCTAAACTCAAGTTTTCTTTATTCTGGGGCTAGTGCACCAGTGACTGGGTTCCTGAGAAAACAGGATATATTGTTTCCTCCTCGTTTGTGAATCCAGTCTTTCTTTAACTTTTAGGAGCACACAAGGTATTTCGTGAAGAGCTGAAAGGGACTTGTACAGCCAGGTGAATTTTTGGTTTGTTTTAGTGAGAGGAAAATGAAAAGTTTGATCCAAGCAAAGGTAATCTATTTTCACAGTCCCAATCCTGCATTTGTTCGGTTGAATTAGTTTCCCTTTCTTCTCTCTACAATGTCTCCAGGACCCCCTATACATCCACCATGGTGAAAACTAAATTGGTGTAGTGGCAGAAAAGTAAGGATGGCAAACCTTTCTGTACTGCAGAGTGAGAGCATCCACAGCCTCCTCTGCAGCCAGTCTCTCCATTTTCACAGGCAGAGTTTCAGTGAAGGAATTGAGGGGAAAAAAGTTGCCCCTGCTGTGGCAATGAAAAGTCAAACAAGGCTCTGGGAAAGAATAGTAGTTCCAAGAGGGGATTTTCCCACAGAGTAAATTGTTTGTAGGAGTCCCATGGTTTCATTGTAATGGTCCCTGAGGCAGCAGTCTTCCTGGGGGATTGCTGTTGTGAGTCAGCCTAGCAGGAAAGCAAGCCTTGCAAGGAGGCAAGCAGTCATTAAACTCCTTAAATCTCACTCATTATTCAGAGCTATGCTGATTTAACAAGACCTTCTTCTGTAGCTGTCTATATTCTCACCTTTAAGAGTCTATTGAAAGAAAATGTCCCCCCCTCCTCCTCCCTAAGGTCGTTTTAAATTCACCAAATATCAGAGAAAATAGCCTTTATTCTGCTCTAATGTAGCTGCCTTGTGCAATGTCAATACTGATCTTGATACCAGAGTGTCTTCATCTTCTGCTCCGGCCCTGCAGGAATCAGCAAGAGCCTGGTTCTACCTGCACTTGCAGGAGAATGAATCTAAACCAGCTCTTACACCTGTGAACCTACTTCAAATTTAAAGTACTTCAAATTTAAACTTCCTTTTAGAGAAGACCATAAGGACAGATCTTTTATTCCTGCTGCACATCCTAAGGGATGAGCTGCAAGCTATGTGGAATGCAAAGTGTCCCAGGAAAGTGTCCCTTCTGTGTGCAGCTCTGCCACCAGGCTTCTAAGGGTTCAGTTAGTGTGGTCTCATGTGCGGCCTGTGGAAATAACAGCAATCTTTGTCTCTTCCCTGAGGAATTTTGAGATCTAAATTCAAAAAGCATATTATGCAGGTGTTGCTAAAATATCTGAAATTGGGTGGATAATGTGAATTTTGTTAGTGAGAAATTCAGTGTAAATTCTTTCCTTCCTTCCTTCCTTCCTGGCTTCCTTCCTTCCTTCCTTCCATGGATCATTTGGTTACAAAACTTTATGCAGCAGCAATAAAAAGAATTAGACATGACTGACTAATTAAATCACTGAAAAGTGAATTGTCTTCCATTTGACTAGGTGAAAATACCTAAAAATTGCACTGAACTGAAAGAAGAAATAGTAAAGTTGCTTCTGAGGACAGCAAAGGGTGAAGATGCCTGTGAATTGATAGTACAAGTGATAATTTGAAATTGATATTGTTACATCAAACACTATATGTGTTGTAACCGATGGCACACCAACTGTACTTGATGTAAATGTAGGGTTAATTACAGTATTTGAAAAAGCATTTGGACACCCATTTTTGGCATTTCAATACAATGGGCACCAACAAACAATGAATGTGAAAATAATTGAGCAAAGCTTGAAGAAATGAGAAAATTGCAACAAAAATAGTAAACTTCAATATCTCATATGCACTGAGCAATCACCATTTCCAGATTCATTGGAAATAATCAATTTACTCTATTCTGATTGGTGAAGCATAACAATATATGGCAGTTTAGCTACTGGTGGGCAGCTTGATATGTCATCTTTTTTTGGAGAAAGAGAGATTGCACATGGCCTCCAAAGTTCAGAATAATTCACAACTGACTCATTGGCAAAGGCTTGGGACCTATATGGTTTTGTCTGTTTTCATTTGCATTTGAAACACATTCCAAACTTCTCAAAGAAATATGGATTTCTGGGTACAGATGTACTTTCCAACACCCAACTGCATTTAAGAAGCGTGGAGTATTTCAGGACAGTGTTATCATTAAAGAAAAAATTCAAAAGACACTAAATTCTTTAATTCAGCCTCTTACAATATATTTCATTATTTTTGAAAACAAATAATCTAGCTTACTACAAATCTAAGCTGATTTCCTGATTCAAAACATTTCAGAGCTCCTTTCTACCAAACACCTGCAAGACAAAGGTATCTTCAATTTTAAGTCAAATTCAGTTTGACAAACAAAACAATTGAATTCAGTAAACAGAAATGAGTGATCTCAGAACTTGGTTAGGAATTCTTAAATCTGAAGTTCTAGTAGTTAATTGGATCAATCTTGAAAATAGAATTCAGGGCCTGAAAATACTGGACTGCTTGCTGAAAGAAAATAAGGTGCTTATAGTGACATACATCATTAGTTGTATAACAACACATCTCTGAGAAGATCTTTTCACCTATGAAGTATATGAAATTTGACACCAGAAACTTCTTCAACTGAAATGTGTGCTGTATATGCTGCACAAAAAACAAGTCAAGACCAAATGAACAATTATGTTGTTTCCCACAGAAATGTGAAATGGAAAAATATTCTCATCTTGGGAGGTATTACTGGTCTCACAGCATCTCTGGATGAGTGTACAAACTGCAAGAGTCAAGCAGTTGCCATCTGTCAGGAACAAAACCAGTTGCACCAGTAGCATCTGTAGGTGAAGCTGCATGCCTAAGAGACACCCTGAGTGTCTCCCTGAGTGATGTGTGGTTTACAGATGTACCAGTGCCACATGTTCTCCTGCCACAGGCTGCCCCTGTTGGCCAGGCTAGGTTGTCCTCCCAGCTGGTTGGTGGTTGGCGCCAGCCCCTCACCCAGCTCTACCCAGTACAGTCATGAGGGAGAAAGACCTTCCAACTGCAGCTATGTTCACTGAAGTCCCCTAAAATGAGTCACCCATATCAGGAAGGATTTCCAGGTCCTACAGTGCATCAGAGAAAGCCAGGATGCTGCAGGGAACAGACGTGGCAACACCAATTCACGTACACCATACAGCTGAGCACATTAATCACAGACACGGTGTGCAGCATGCTTGTTTATTTGCTGCTTTATATCACACACTATGTAATAGCCTGCAGGAATTCATTCTGCCCCAAATTCAGTCTTAATTAAGACTATGCCTTATCTGGGTAAACAGCCAAAAAAGGTGAAAAGGGTAGGTGGAATAAATAAGTAATGCACTACATTAAGCCATTGCCTCAACTGGTATCAGTCAAACTCAGTTGTGCATCTGAAAATTTTGAATGGCAGAGACGGAAAATCGAATTTAGTAGGAGTTTTCTCTGAGTATGGTGTTGAATCAGTCTGACTCCCAGCTTAATTAAACTAGTGCTCATGGCAACAGAGCATAGGTAGGCAAAGGTGTGAGTGTATGGACCTCTTGCTGTCTTATGACCAAGTCTCACTTCCAAGCAATTGACTATTTCGTAAAGATGCTACTACTCATTTTTCAGATCATACAGAAAATGGATTTACAGAAAAAATCAAGCAGTGAAGAAGAATTCACAGATATTGAACACACCTGCTGATCTCTTCCTGGAAGGTGACAAGGAATAAATGAGATAAGGCAGCCCAGATTCAGACTGACAAGCTGGAGTAGTCTCAAACATCATGTCCATTCATGGCCCTGAAGTCAACCAAGGCTTTATCTTTGATGGTGTTTCTGTTCTTAAATGACAAAATATGTCAAAATTACATGATTGCTTAGAAAGAAAAAGAGGATAGGTCTTTTATAGCCACAGCTCTTCTACATTAGGGAAAAATTTTTAAAAAAAGAAAATCCCTAGTACATGTTCTATGCATGGAAATTTTGTTATATAATTCATAGTGCAGCATAGGCTACTTTGTATCTGAGCAGGTGGTTTGGCTTCCAGGCAAGAAAATAGAGGAAGCCAACACTTCTTTTAGCTTGGTGGGGCAATGAGCAAAAGATACTTCAGAGAGACGCTTGGCTAGATTTTTTTTTTTTCTGGAAAAGTGAGTGACTATAATTTTTTTTTTTTTTTATCCTGAAGTCCCTACATTACTTGGAATGATAGTTTGTAGTTACAGGTGGAGGAAAGTGTTGTATCATGGAAAGAGCACTGTGTCATGCACTCCCATCTGCAGCTCTTGGGACAATAGTGTAGTCCCAGTCACAGCTATGGGACAATGCAGTTTTGCTGTAACTGGTGACCATGTAGTCACCACACATGGCTTTGTGACTGTAACTAATGCGGGGGACAGGTGTAGCACTGGCCAGGTGTTTCTGACATTGGGAACCTGCATAAAGCAAGAGATCTTGGAAAATCTCTATCTCCAAGTATTTTGATTTTCCAGTGGTCTTTATCTTATTTCTTTTCTGCCACTGTTTTCTTCCCCATGGCAGTCAGAGGCACATAACCTGTCATTATGTTTTGAGGCCATTAAAGCATTTTCAGCAGTATTAGGTAAATCTGCCTATGATCAGCGACTTTAATGACCAGAAAAATGGTTTCTAGGGAAACCTCTAATTCAAAGGAGAGAAGAAAAACATGCTGCTCATTAGAGAGGTTCACAGCATACCTGCCGACGGTGAAGGTGTCCTGTGCATTTCCCTTAGCACCTTCCTCCTCGTATGGGGAAGAGGGAGTCTTTCCAAAGACTGTGCATGGTTTGAGGGTCTAACCCTCAGCTGAGGCATGCTTCATGATGGATGTTTAAAGAGGTGCCATCCTGAACACAATCCTCTCCAAAAGTTGTTTTAATACAGGTCTTTGCAACAGTTATGAAATAGAGAGAAAAACAGATAGCAGCATACACCCCATTTACAAAGGATTTGACAGTGGGTTCAACAACTATTTTCAGGCTTTTTTATTAGCTCCTGTTTGGAAGGCTAAGCAGCTTTTCCAAGCAATAGGACAACATATTTTCCCTCCTGCTTTCTTCTCAGATTTCTCACCACCCTTTTCTCCAGTCAAATAGCTTTCATGGTGTATCACTGTGCCCCCAAGGGAAGGCAACAGGACTCTGTCCAAAACTCTGCTGGCTAAAAGTAAGCAGAGCATTGTCTTCCCTCTGCAATCGGTTTTCTGTACTGGGGACGACAGGCCTGTATGTGGGGCAAATATACAGCCCCTGTTAATATCTCCTTCTGCCCACATGGTACCAACAACCTTCCTCAGGAGCTTTTACTGCTGAGTGGAAACAGTAGCTGAATATGGACTTGTGGGTGAGGAAATGGAGTCTACCAAGAAGATGAGGTCGGTCCCTAGCAATGCCACTGCTTTTCTGATTAGTTTTCACAAGTCCCAGTCCAAGTGCTCTGCTTGGCTGAGCAGGACAGGAATTGCAGTAAGTCCTGGGCTGCAGCACAAGGCTCACCACAGACCTGCCTCACCAAAGATGGAGAGACAACCTCCTCAGGCTGAAGCATGACCATACCATCTCCTGGCTTCTGGATATGACGATCGAGGAGACGTTCAGCTGTGTGAGCAGTGAGGCTCCAGGGCAGACCCTGGTGGGGATGTGGGGCTGCACAGCCAGGCCTGGGTAAGGGCAGAGCTTGAACCCACTGAAAGCCAGAAGGGCTGCAGATTTGCTAGAAGGTGGCAGGAATCAGTTACTGACCAAGTCAGTGACCCATGGTGTTTATGTCCCCTGTCCCAGAAAGCGGAAAGCCGTGGGGCCCAGTAGCCAGGTTTAGATGGCTGAGTTAAGAAGCAATCCCCACTCTATTTAGCTTGAGAGAGATTAAATTATGTTTCTCACTTTATTTTAATGTATTTAATGTTTATTTCTATATGTGCATGAGTACTTAATTTAGCATAATTATTGAGATGAATTGCAGCTAACATTACAAGAAAATTGTAACTTGTCATAAAACAAGTGGGCCATATTGTAACAGAGCTGCTACCACACAGAAACGCTCTGCTAGAATAGCTTAATAACACAAATAAATCCACACTCACCAACATGATATTTCTTTGGGGACCTGATTAATTATTAGGAAGTAAAATGGCTAACAAAGTAGCATATATAAAAATATCTTCTCACATCAATAAGATTGTAAGTTTTAACTCTATTGCATGACAGCAAGTGTAAGGAAGGATTGCACACAATGTAATGAGCTGAATGAATTAATATGCCTAGGGCTTTTGTTGCTAGAAATACTTTGCTCTGGATTATAATCAGTCATTGTAACTCTTCTCAGCAGCAATTTAGGTTTCTCCTCGCTGCTTATAAGTGACAGACAAGTGTTTGTGCCAAAGAGGACTTCCAACAATGTGCATCTTCACAGCCTTCCCCATGTCTGAGGCCTGGCCTTCAGGATGCAGAATCTTTTCAATATGTTAGAAAGATAGAGTTGCTGCTTTTGCCTCTTTTCCAGTTCTTTTCTGCCTGGTGCAACCCAGTTCTGGTTGTCCTTAGCCGCTACGGTCCTCCCAAGTTTAGCCACCTAGGTACATCTTCTCATGGAGATGAGAAACCAAGTGTGTTGAAGACAGAGGCAAAGAATTTGTTAAACATCTCTGCCTTGTTCATGTTCCTGTTTGTGAGGTGTCCATCCTCATCCTGTAGTGTTATATTTACACTGCCTATTGCCCTTAATATATTTGAAAATACTCTTTTTATTGTCCCCCACAATTCTTTCCAGCTTCAACTCTAGCTAAGCTTTGGCCGTATGAATTTTGTCCCTACAGTGGCAAGCAGCATCTCTGCATTCTTCCCATGTCACCTAACCTTGCTTCCACTGGCCATACACCTTCCTTTTTTGACTTATTTCCAAGAGAAGATTCCTGTTCAGCCAAGCTGGCCTTCTGCCCTGCCTGCTTGACTTCTGACATTTGGGAATTGCCTGCTCCTGTGCCCTTAGGAGGTGATGTTTAAAAAGTGACCAGCACCAATAGACGCCAGCACCTGCGAAAACATTTTCCCAGGGGACCTTACTTATTAATTCCCTGAGCAGTCTGAAGTCAGCTCTCCTCATGTCCAGAGCTGAGGTTTTGCTGGCACTTTTCCTCTTATCAACAGAGATTTCAAATGCAATTGCTTCGTGATTCTGAATACAAGTTTTGTCATCAAATGTTCAAAAAATATTTCTCAGCCACCAAAAATCATGTACTTGGATTAAAAGCCATGAATTTAGAAACAAAGTATCTCTTGAGCTTTTGTATTTTCTTTCCGCTTGAAAAATGTGTCTTTAATTTAGTCACAGCTTCAATCTTTTCTACCCAGAAAGGAGGGCTGGAAGTTTACATTTTTGTTTAAATGAGTGTTTTGCAGTGCAATCACATTAAGCTATTGAGATACTACATGAAGCAGTTTTCTGTTACAGAGTAAATGCTGAAGTCCCCACAAAGACAAAATACAAATTAACGGAACATGCACAAGTCACACATTATAATTTCTTTGCTGTCACCACTATGACTGTAGGCATACTGCTAATTTTGTATTTTTTTCTTTTGTGGGCTGATTTTCACCATTAGTTAGATGGGACAAGCACGCCATAACCGTGCTTTTTGCCAGGACACTTACAAAGAGTGTCCAACACTTTTACCAGAAAAATGGTTGCATGATACAGAACAGCCACCCAAATTTGCCACCTCAGGCTTTGCTGCTGGGTGCAGCTCTCTGTGCACTATGATTGTGTTCCTGAACTCTCTGCAGACAGGGCTGCCATGGAGTCATTAGACCTGGACATTTGTCCAAGCTGTGGAGGATGCCAGGACTCTGCTTTGGCACTCTATTGCATGGGCATCTGGTCCAAGTGTTGCTAAGTGCCTGATTTCAACAAGCCAGTCATGTGTCTCCACATCACTCATTTATTCCAGGAGTGGAGAAGGATAAAAAGATGCATTTTATGACAAAAAAAAATGCTATTATGGGAAACACAATCTCCTCATTCAGATGCCTTTGTGTCAATGTAGGAAAGCCAGCTATTAAAAAGATATTTTAAATTAGCTACATTTTATTTCCTGCACCTCTGCTGTTAGCTTTTTTGTCTCCATATGTCTAGCCAAAGTTGCTGGAAATCACACTTTATGGATGCATCTCCACCTTCATTCCATTACTGTTTGAGTTTTGCACCCAAGGTGAAAAACACACTGAGATCCATACTTAATTTCACTTTTATGTTGTGGATGCATATACAAGCTTAATGCTGTGTGTATCAGTCTTCTAGCAGGTTTAGTGAAATGGCTGCTTAGGCTGACTATTTCTCCTGCAGCTGTGCTTTCTGTTCTAGCTATCCTTGGGATAGCTATCCAGATATCCTTGGGACACAGTGACGCCCAGTACAGCAGCACTTGCCCCAAAGTGTTCTCAGGCTTAATAGACAAGGCACAGGGGAGTAGCATGATCCCTGTTTCCAGTGTCAGGGCCCTGGGCTGATTTTTATTAGGCAAAACTGGACCTTAAACCCACACCTCCTGCCTCTTAGACTGGATGTCTGATTTTGTACTACCATACTAACTAGGTCTCTAAAAATACCAATCCTTTGTTGACAGGAAGAAAAGCACATTGTGTCATAAAACATCAACTCTATCAACCCTAGTGGAGGTTTGATACTTCCAAGGCAAACCAAAAGAGACATGAAACAGCAACACAGCCTAGGCAACTGCACAGTGATAAGGATTTCTTCTATATTTAGCCTTTTGGAATCTGAGAATTACTTTATTATGCATTTTATCCACGTGTGGTGAGAAAAAAAGGAATCACAGGTGACATCAAGATGAATTTGGGTTTTTATGTTTTTTTTTTAATTTATTTTTATTTTTTATTTCTGCATTTTGGAGCCCATTGTACCGGTACAAGGGTACTTGTACTGAAACAAAATAAGTAGCATATTAAAAGTCTGGCATTGTGAAACAAAGCTTCAGTGATGCTTGTTTTCAAAGCAAGGCTGACCTTCTTGAGAACAAGTAAATAGCGACAAAGCAAACTTGAAATAAGATGACCTCATGGAAAAATGCAGTGTTCATGAATTAGGATAGTTTCTCTAAAGTACACAAGACTATTGTTGACTACTACAACAGATCCCAAAATATAGACAGCTCTCTGCCACAGTGGTAAAACACGAGCAAAAGGTTAAGAAAAGGCACTTTAAAAAGTAGGTGATCCTCAAGACAACTCAATGATGCTGCCAGCTTTGCTGGAGCAGTGAACTGATCCATATGAAATGTTGCCCCAACACAAAGGACTGCCAGTCCCTCCATGCCAACATCCTAAGTGCCTCTGCATCTTCCCTGAAGTGCTCTGCCCAAGTCAAATTCAAAGTCATGGGGTTTCATCTTCAAGGCACTTATTAGCTTGAATGTCACCCCAAAGCTCAGGACTGTCTTTGACAACTCCTGAGATCCAAACGACAGTTGTTCTATAAGGATGAAGTCTGCAGAACAGCGGCTGGGACAAATCTTTCTCAGCCTCAGGTGTAAAATCGTGTAAGGACCTCCTAAGGACCACCCAAAATGCTGAACAGTAAAGTTGTTGACTGAGGACAAAAAAGAACAAGTAAATGCATGTAATGGTCATCTGTCACACTGAGATTTCAAACTTCATAGAAATGTGCTTGGGTAAGGGGTTAATGAATCTATAAGAACCTGTAAAGCACAGACTTGGGCACTTGCATGGGCTGAAGCACCATGGAATTCACTGATCACGTCTCAGGTAACTCATGCTTAAAGAAATGGATTTTATTTTTTGAGACATTTGTGGACTTGCAGAAACTTCAGGAGAGAATTCATGCCTGCAAGAATAAGGTAAAATATGGCACAATCTGCTCTGTATCATCAATCATGAAAAAGAATGCAAGTTAAATCCTGACAAATGCACTGTGAGAGCATCCAGAGAAAATATTTTGGTCATATTCTCTTCGCTAGAAGGATATCAAACCAAATTCTGCTAAAGCAGCAACTTTGGTTATGATTAGGAACACTACAGAATTGCCTTAGATAAAAGAAGATATGTGGTAATGTGATGTGATATGAAGAGTTTATGTTACCCCTTGAAGAACATATCATACCTATAAGCTAGGTAAGCTTTCTGCCAGAAAGGTCCTGCCTTGGTAAAAGTCAACAACTCATTTCTAACGCAAGAACAGTGGTGTATGCACATAAGTATAGCTGGTGAGGTAGCTGCTGGTGCAAGGAAGTAGAGAGGTTTCACATGCCAGAATTACCATCCAAGCAAACAGTTTCAGTAATACACAAGTATGTGCAAGCTGAGCCTGAACTAACCACCCACCTACAGATTTTGCTGGACAAAACCAAACCCCAAGCCTTTAGCTGGCCTTTTGCCTCTGGCTCTCTGCACTACAGTTTTCTCCCTGCCATTACACTGAGCTGCCTTTCCCTTGTACCACAACACTCATTTGCATCAAAAAGATGAGCTAATTACCCTTCACTGAGTTTTCATGGCTCCAGGTGTCTGTCAGACATGCTCTGGGTGCAGCTGAGTGGGGTGAAGAGGCCGAAGCTTAAGAAAAAAACCCCAAGAGTCCTTTGAAACCCTCTGCTCTCAGCGGCAGTTCAACTGAAACAGGATGTCTGCTCTCAGGGCATGCCAGCAGAACTGACTGCCGTCTGGTTTTCAAAGCGTGCCCTAAAACTGTGCTGAGATGTGCTGGGCCAAAAGCAGGAGAAGACTCTGTCCTCAGTAATGAAGAGCTGAGCTTAAGATGAGCTAGAGAAATGCTTTCCGTGATGAGGAGAGAAGGATGAAAGGAAAGTTTTACCCAGGTTTTAAAAGCCCTTCTGACTCCAAATTATTTTTATTCATGCTAACTAGTGCATGCCTGACCTATACTTTTAATCCTTTAGTTGACAATAGCTTACTCATGGGTGCAGAGATGCTTATGATAACTTTAGGGAAATCTAGCCTAGGTCCAACCAGACCCATTAGCTTATGTCTGAGAGTGCTATGCAAACGCCACCACGCTACTGCTGAAGCCGGTGGTCACCTGCAGCTGCGTTGCATCAAGCCCAAGGTAAGAAGCTTTGGCAGTGCCTGAGCCTGGCAGGACAGCACAGTGCAGCCTCAGCACTGGCTGGGCTGGAGCCACACGTCTGTCACCAATCTGTCGCCACCCTGCAGTCCTGCTGCTCCGAGAAGGGCCTTTAGCCTGGGGTCAGTGCGGATGGCACGCAGCTCAGCGGGTCCTGCACTGGTGCTCACGCTGTGCCTCTGCCTGAGCCAAAAAGCATGAGCTGCATGGGAGAGGATGAGGGGCATCACCCAAGCTGCCACAGCAGTGGCTCAATTCTGTTGTATTATCCAGTTTACCTGATTTTTCCCACTTGCACACTTTCCCAGAGAGGTAGCAGAATCTACACCTGAACAAGCTGACATGCTGCTCTCTGGGATGCTTAGGTTGATTCCTGAATTTCCCCAGTCCTCCTACCCTTCTTTTTTCCCCTTCTGCTCATTGGTTGCTCGAAGAACTGAGTCTCTGCTGAAGCCAGCTTTGAAAAGTTAGTGCTGACCTGTTTTTTGCTTTGAGCATAAATGAACAGATGAATAATATAGTTACTTAAGACTGGCTGGGTGCCATCAGTCACACAGAGTAGCATGGTTGTCTGGCACCCGCAGAACTGGCAATGGTGACTGGAAAAAATAATAAAGACATTTATATTTTTATTAAGGAAAGATCAGCTGAATAACATCCTGGTGATATACCACAATGCCTTGACTGTCAGAGGAACTCAGAAAGGTTTATACTCTAACAAAAAAATGGTTAATTAATACATACACATTAATGCACATTAATATTTAGCAACCAGGATAATATTGAAACAAGGAAACAAAAGCTCTGTTTCCTCTATGATACGACCCTTTCTCTCCCTCTCTTTTTTTCAATATTAATTTCTTCCTTGTTTGTCCCAGCTGCTACCTCCAGCAATAGAGTAGTATTCCTGGTTTTACTTTGGTGACTTACGGTGCTGAATTCTTCATCACATTCCAATATCTAATGCAATAAACAGTACACAAAGCATGAAGCTAAGGACTGTTCTGAGCCATGGTATTCTAACTGGAGATATTCATAGCATTCTTGATCAGGTTTTTAAAAACAATTCTCATTTGATGTAAAATTAATTCAAAAAGCTACTCAGAGGCTCCTTGGAGTGGAATGATGTGTAGTCTCAGATGAGCTGCAATTACCCCCAGCAGAGTCAGAAGTCAGATTTATGAATCCCTCATCAGAAAGAGTCTTCTGGGTTTTCCAGGTTGAAGGGTCAGGGCTTCAGCTGCTGCTTTCCCCAAGCAGGGCACTGCTGTGCATCTGGACCCATGTTAGCTGTTGGACCTCACCTCTCCCTTCCCAGGAAAGAGAGGGATGGTGACACTGGTGGGTTCCACTTTATGCTACTGAAGCTTCATCTTTTTCCCAAAATACAGCAGGGGTGTGTATGTGGCAGCTTCCTTGGCATCTCTGCTCAAGGACATGCATCCTGCATTGCTCTTTCTTCATAAAGGCCCCAGTCTTGGTATCCATCTCAATATTCAGAGATCCTGCAGTTTGGGCAGTGTATGGGCTAGGGCGTCACCTGCCTGAATCCATTATTCCTTGATAAGGTGGCTATAAGACAACTAGCAAGATAAAAGGTCAGGCTGAGGGAATGAAATGAAGGGAGAGGAGGGAATGGTAACCAAGAAGATTTGTATTTTTATTATGTTGCACAACTGTTGCTCTTTGTCTTCCTAATGCTGTTGATCTTTTTAAATGGTAATTTTTTTAATAAGCAAGACTTATTTTCATTCTCTGTGTGTAAAGGGGATACATATTGTATCTAAATAGTATGTATAATAGAGGAATACAAAGAGTCTTTAAGAGTATACAGTCTTTCCTGCCTTGAGATCATCCACATTTATGTAAAATAGGATGCTCTCTATTCCTTATCCTAAGCTGTAGATTTTCCTACACATTTTGTTCCAGGATTCACCTTAGACATACTTGGCTTTGCATGAATGAACATTTTGCAGATCACAAAATGCCAACTTCTGCCTTTTTAAAATCTCTCACAGGAAGTAAAAGTTCCCTATGCTACCTGTCAGTGCACAGAGTTTTATACCTTAGACCTCAAAAAATAACATCAGTCTTGATATTTAAAAACTGAAAAGTGCATGAGGAAATTCTAAATCAGAACAGATAGGAAGAAAGGGTTAATTGACATGAAGACCAACACAATCCTGACTATATTGATTGTGGTAAGGTTTTCATTAGCAAACAATTAGCAACACCTACACCAAATAAAATGAATTTCTTAACAACAGGTAGTAATAACAAAATACCCGCCTTAGCCAACAGTCATTAGAAGGTAGAGAAAGATTATCCATAAAGAGAGGATTAGTAAAACAAGAAACCCCTGATGTAGCAAACGGAGCCCCAGCAGGCCAGCTGGCTAGATTGAGGTAATAATCCTGCATTTCTTCAAAGAAATAATAAAAGTAAAGAGAAAGATCAGAGTCAATAAAAGAACCCCTTTGCATGATACAGTGTGCTGTGGATAAATGCATGTGCCTTTTCAACAATCATTTCTAACAGGCAAACAAAGAAGAATCAGCAGTAGGGTTCAGTAATATTTAAAGAAACCCAGGAACTGATAATGCCACTTTTATACCTGTGTAACTCCGCTGGCTTCTTGATTTATACCGGTCTAAGTAGGAGGAGAATCTGGATGCACAGAGTACAGTACAGCGTGCTGTAGGACAAATTGTTGCTCACTGTTGTTTCTCTGACTGCTGGGGGGCAAATAGAATGAACTAATAGGTCTCTTCAGGTTTTTTTTTTAATTTTTATTTTTTTTCTTAGGAATGTTTTAGATCCCGGTTATTTTCTTGCCTTAGTATTAATCATTGTTCCACCTGCTTAGTGCAGGGACGAGCAGAGTGAAAGTTTGCCTAGTTTGAGCACCCCTGGAAGGTTTCCCATGCCTTCTGAGCCGCGTTGCTGTGGCAACAGGTACCTGGGAGAGGGGGGAGAAGTAGTTCAGGGGCTACAGCCCAGGTACGAGGGACCTCTTTCTGGGATGGCTCAGCCAGGTTTTCAGTGGAACGAATTAGGCTCCAGCAGTGCGCTCTCCCCTCAGTTTCACAGGAACGGTTCTACCAAAGCTACACCAGCCCGCAGCAGCGGCGTTCAGATCCGTGTGCTTTTCACCTGGGCACCTTGGATCCCAGGCTTCCCCATGGAAGTTCCAGTGAAGTTTCAGGTGGGTTCTCGCCCCTAGGATCTGCCTTGGCTGGCGTTTTCCCTGTGCCCCCCNCCCAGCCCCGGCCCCGGCCCCAGCTCCGGCGCGCGCGGCGGCGGCTGAGGGCGGGAGGCCCGCCGGGAATCTGGCCCATCTTGTCCCTCCTCCCCGGGAGGTTTTGTCCAGGTGACTCTGAGGACATGAGCGGTGAAGCAAAAACCAGGAAATGGGTGAGGTCACCTTTACCTCGGTGTACCTGAGAGGGAAGATTTGTAGGGAAGAGTAGTTGAGGTTTGTGCCACGTGGGCTTGACCGGGAAGAGCAGGCTTGCATCTGACCCAGGTCACTCCACAAGGCGCGAGGAGGATTATCTCCAGCCCCATGATATCTTCCGGGTAACCCCCAGCTCTATCTGCCGGTGTCAACCTTCCATAGCGTCCTCAATCACATGGTGGTGTCCCAGACAGCAGCAGCTGCTAAACTGTCCTTGTCTGCTTGTTGCTGCCTTGCTGCTGGAACAGCCACTGCCATAGAGCCCATGTGTGCTCCTGCCCGGGTCCAGGGCAGAGCCATCCCATGGGCTGTGGTGACTCACAGGAGCTGTCATGAACTGTAGCTACTGCAGCATCTCATCTGTGGGGAAACAACTTCTGGACCAAAGGTGGGGAATGACGAGCCACCAACAAAGCCTCCCAAAGCACTCACCTGCATTCCAGTGCTGCACTGCACCGTGTGGCTTCTGCTCGTAGCACTAACTCTGCACAAGCATATGCTCAGATTCAGGAAAACATCTGCCAGATTCCTTCAGCTTCTACCACACTGAAATTGCAGGAGACTTTGAGCTTTACCTGCTCTCACAGCTCTAGTTTACAATGAAGGACTAAATTAACAACAGGTGCTAGTGAGGAAAAGTCACCTTAGATCCACTGAGTCAATCTGTGGCATACAGAGCTGCAAAACTGTGCTCTAGAAATGGACAGGTACTAACACTGAAGTCAAAACAGGGCCCCTGTCCTACCACAGAGCTTTGGCCATGGCCCAAGAGGATGTACTGCACAAGTATCAACCTCCATAGCTCCTGTAAAGAGGGACAGACATTGCTGTAGGAGTGATGCTGTTCTTCAATACTGTCATTTCTGCACACCCAGTGAACCAGAAACACAATGGCCATGCCAAGAAGAGCTCAGATCTGGGCCAGCCTGAGATGCTCACCAAAATCTCCTCCGGGTGAAGTGTCTTTTAACACCCCCATTCAAATGCATGGGAGGAGAAGGCAACCTGGGGAATGAGCAACTCCACCCTCAGGCAAAAGCTTATGCACAAGGCAAAATTTCCTGGAGATTTCCTCCCACTCTGCTCCCTCCTACGGTTCCTCCTGGAGGAGGGGGCAACTAGGCCCATTATTTATTTAACACCAGATTGCTCAAAAAGAGGTTTGAGCTGACTGTATAAAGAAAAGTAGGTTTCATTACCTATAGTGCTTCACATTTCAGAGGAGCTTGTATTGTTACACAGTTTGAATTGTTTGACAATATAATTATTATTATTAGTCCATAATGTACACTAACAGGTCTGGCGGTGAAAGGCTGTATATTAATGCACAGCAACTATGTTTCTCTAGAGGGGGTTAAACAAAACTGTAACTAGGGTCAAAGCTATGCCTTTGCCTCCATCTGTTAGAAACCAGGCATAGCTGCTTAAATTTTAATTACTAATTAGTCAAATAAAAAAAATGGTACATTTTGCTCTGGAGGGCTAAATGCTGATTTTGCAGCTAGCCATGAAATATCTACTAGTGGAATGCTCTAATGGTAGAGGTTACTGTAGTTTGCCTTTGAAAATACACCTGATAAGATACTGGAACTGGACTAAAAATCAAAAAAGAATGGCATAGCCCAGTGAAATAATTTTTACACTTCTCTTTCTGAAGGTTCAGGTAATTTCCTGGCAAGGGCTGTTAAACTAATATTTTTCTCTTAGTAAAGACTGACAAGTTTCTGGAACTCTTCTATAGCTGCACTAGTTTCTGGGAAGAAGAGATAAGCCTTTTCCTATTTGCCAAACAATGATGGCAAAAAAAGTGGTATTCTACAGGAAGCAAAAGGCTTTTTAAAAAATGTGGTTTATTGGTTTGGCTCAAGGTAGTTGCCTGCTGGACTGAACAAGCAAATACATTTTACTCATATTTCTCTATAACCCATGTTTCAGTACAAAGCACAGGCATTAAGGTGCAGGTATAGAACTGGTTTCAGGGTGACTGGTCTGTTTTTTTCACAGTAAAAGATTTGTGAGGTAATAATGCTGGACATACAGCAAGCTATTAAGAGCTTTGAAGGTATTCTTCCTACCTAGCCTCCAGTCAGGGAAGCAGCTTACAAAATGTTCAGCCCTTGGGAAATGCAACAACTGGTGGCTGTGACTGCAATGTGCCACCCCTTCTGGGTATCAAAAACATATAAAACATGATGATTCCCGGAAAGAAGTGGTACCCTTCAACAAACTAATGAAACTCAACCAGAAATGTGCAGGAGGAGGAAGATGGTGGTTAGAATAGATGAGTCCAAGGGATGGTGAGTGACATAGACTCTTGAGTGATCTCTGTCAAAATACTGGTGAAACTTTACTTTTAGCAACACACTTGTTTAGGCCAATTCAGATCTTCATTCCTCCTAATCTGTTCAACATCCTGCTAAAATAATCTTTTGCTTCCCTACATTTGGCAGGTGCACACACACAACCCAGTTGTGCTCCAGCAGAGCTAGAACTCATGCTGCTTTGGACTGTGCCAAATATCTTAGGAAGCCATGACATTGTTTGCCACTGGAGACCACGTTGTGCCCTCACTGCTGAACATGTTTTGCTGTAGAAAATGTACCTTAGCTCTGCAAAGACCGAAGGGAAAATGTGTGCAGTAGTGACGTTTTTCCATCACCCAGTTATCTTGAAGAAATCTTCCTCCCTGACAGGCTCTCCTGTGAGCACCGACAACACCAGTAGACAAATTTAAGTTTCCTCAAATCACAGTTTTGCTGATGCCAAGCCATTTTGAGGACATATAGTACTTCTGCTGTGGCTGTCACCACCTTCTCTTTGCTGGGATGTGAGAACTCAGCTTCTTGCTATGCCAAAATCCTACCTTCCCAGTCCAGCTCTTACACTTCTGATGATGGAAGGAGAATTGCTGCCAAGAACCCTTGAGAGAAGAAAGGGTAGGGGCACTAGATGAGTTACTTCAGGAAAGTAACTCAGTGGGGAGAGGAAGGTAAAACCAGCCAGCCACCACTTCCTTCACATCCTGCCAAGGAAGAGAGCTAGTGTCCTGCCAGCTGCGCAGAGGAAGGCAAGCCAGTCTGGAATCAGACCAAAACTGCATAAGGAAGGAAAGGTAAGGCAGAGAGCTAGTGCTCATGCAAACATGCCCCTATGCTTGCATTCTCTGTGTGGCTACAGGGAAATAGTCTTTCTTTGTGTTCCTGCCTGTTTCCAAGGGAGGTAGTATTTAAGAATAAATATTTAATGTCAGCCAAGAGTTTGGGTTCCACAAAGATGGTATGTGTTTGTTCTTCAGCCATCACCTGGGTCCTCACGTTCTCGGAGCAGAGTAGGTGCAGAGCCTGTCCTGCCAAGCCAGGCATTACCACCCTTTTTGTGGCATGCTTCCCCATGGAAAAATTTCAGGCTCTCATTGCTCTTTGCTGTGGATTGTGAACAAAGGGCTCGTCTTCTGTCCTGAGGGATTTAGTGGATTTGATGACTGATTTGCCACTTTGTAACTGGAGCTTCCCGAAAGAAATCCAAGCACAGTGATCCCTCTCTCCATGTTCTGTCATTTAACCTGGATATATGGTTTTTAACAGTGTTGCCAGTTGCCTTGAGGCCTTATTTTGTGAAGCTCTGTTTAAACATGTAGGAGGTTTTGTCACTGTCATGCGAAGCTCTGTAACTAACCTGAAATATGTAATGACAGAACACACCATCCAGCAAGGGTACATAGCTGTTCTCTTTGGATTTTTGCTTGTGTTTTAATCTTTCTCAAACTGTCTGTTTGAACTTCCTCTCTGTTCCTCTCTATACTAGAGTCCCCCAGTACTTGCTGCCTTATGAATCACTCGGAAATAAATTCAGTGTAAAGTGTGTGCATACAGAAGAGCGGTTACTGTTGGCAGCCAAGCATTATTAATGTTGGAAAAAGATTGGCAGGATCAAAAGACTTCTCCTGTTCTGACCAATCATCCTTTGTTCCTAGGGGGGACAACTTTAGGAGCATAACAGAAGTCATGACCTGTCATGAATCTGCAAATCTTGCAGATTGCAGCCCTTACTGCATCTCCTCTGGAGAAGGGGATGTGTTCTTTTTGCAAACTGTGGGTGATGGCTACTTAGCAGGAGACACAAGGAAGGGAGGATGCTAGAACATGCACAGGGAGTCCTGGGACTGAAATTTTGTCCCTCAGGAGTGTGCAGAAGCTTCTGTGTGTTTGTGGGGAATGTTTCCCTCACCAATTCTTCTGAACTCTACTTTTGGTGAGGGCAGGTGAGAGGTGTGTGCAATTCACTTAATTACTACCTTACAGTCCTTGGAAGTGTGGAGCAAACTTTATTTGTAATGAGTTCAGTCCTGTAACAACAACGGCAACAGAAAAAAAAGAGATCTATCTTAACAAATGACAGAAAGACTTTAAATATAGAGTACTTTCCTAATTGTATGGTAGCATAAACGTAACTCTAATAGACATGCCCACAAGTCTTTGGAGTAATGGATTACCTGTACTAAAGCTAGGGTCTGATCTGGAGTCTTTGCACTGATACAATGGAGAGGATAATTCTAGTTATCAATACATAAAAATAAAAGGAAAGAAGAGGGGCTATTCCTCCACTAGGCTCTATTTTTATGTTCTTGACTTCCTTGAGCTACAGTGCAACACAATTGTCTAGGAAAATATTTTTAAAACAGAACCAATTACGGTGAGTTTGGTTTTGTGCTTTGTAAGATCAGGGGGAGAATTCTACTGCGCTCCATTGTTTTGGTCAAAGAACACACCCATAAATTTTTCAATAGGATTCTGCCTGCCAATAAACAGCAGCATGAACAGCAGCTGTGCCTCCGGTTAGGTACCTGGTGCTCGAGACTGAAAGAAAGTCAGATGCAACGTGATAGATACATCAAAATGTTCCCGTTGTGCCACATATCCTCTCCTTGCCCCCTAAAGGAAATTATGGTGGTTTGGGAGCACAGAGGCAATCAGGACATCTCTTGAAACTGTGACTCTTCCTAGGTTTCCCACTTAGTGATTATTGCATCTACATGTTCCTTCTCCTAGACTGCGAGGGACAGAAATACCCCCTAGAATCCAGTACCAGTTATTGACTAGGTACCATGTGGGCTTTTACAGGGATTTGAGCTTCTTGCACTCAGTGCTGTTAGTACCTTTTAAAACTTACTCCTGAAACATTATTACAATCACAATGAACTTTGATGTATTTTTAAAGGAGCTTTTTGATTTCACTTGAAAGTGATTTGAAGTGATCACTGGAGGCATTAACAGTCCTGTAGACTGAATTTAAGCTGGATTGAAATTAATTTGTATAGTAAACAACATTTTCAAAGTTTTCTGTAGTAGAGTATAAATTCCCTTGACCTGTGCAACTTTTAAATGCAAAGGATAAAATTCTCTAGCAAGATTCTTGGAGGCCGGCAATCCTTCCCGTGAAAGCTATGAGGTTTTGAAACTATTCTAGGAAGACAATGTTGAAAATCCTTTTATGGTGGCGTTCATTCAGCACATTACAAGAGAGAGTACAACACAGTTGACTCTTAAAGCAGGGAACAGAAACCTACTTCCCAAACCCTGCATTTCTAATGAAATACACTCTTCTTGATAATTTTTCTCATCTGTTGTGAGAAGGCTTATCTGCTCCTTTACAAGCTGAAGGACAGATAAAGCCCAGGAAAAAAAGTTCATTCAAATAAGCTAACTCTACTGGGGCAATGTCCAGCTCTGTTTGCAATTTGTGCTGCAGCCAGTGACAAAACATAGACAGATCCAAAACAGGCAGTCCTGTCTACCAGACACTGAGCACTGGCACAAGTCTCATTCTCTCCAGGGATAAGGCACAAAAGATGGTGGCAAATACTTTTTCAGGGCTATGGATCCAGATAGCTCTTCCTGAGGGAGGGTTCCTTGCTGAGCTGCAGACGTCGGCAGCACTCCTTGTTGATGAGAAAGCCCATCACACCACAATCACATGTTGCACCCTCAGCCAGACATGGGATGCCTGGCAATGACCTTAGACTCTTTGCATAAGTATGTAGGACTTCTGGAGCTGTGTGAGGAGCTTGTTTTGGCACACGTAGTTCTAACAGACTCAGGTAGAAAGGGACAGAAGTAAAAGATGCCTGGCCAGGTTGCTACAGGTCCTTGGCTATTCAGTTTGGAAGTGTCAAGTCACCCACTAAAATTCCAGTTACAGATGCTGGCTGGGGGGATTACTGCTTCAGTTCGTTTGCAAGTGGTGAAAGAGGGGCAGAGTTTCTGAAATAATTGCAGGCTTTCAGTCAGCTGTGGTAGGGCCACTGAAGGCACACAGGAGACTATTATTTGGTTGCCTCTGGACTATGCCAGCAGGAAAGGATCTTGCTCACATACTGTACAGGTGCTGGCAGGGGGTTGAGAAAAGTCTTTAGACACTTACCCATCAGCAGCTTCCAAGCAATAATATTTGGTTTCACCAAATAATACCTGAGATGCACCTACTTTGCATGCTGGTAGTCTTCCACCATCTAAATCTTTGGGGCATGATGATCAGCTTGAATTGCAGACATCTGGCTGAAGGTTTTATGATGCCCTAAGCAGGTGTGTGGTGCTGGCAGAATATCATTTGACAATTCTGTCCAAGCTATGACAGGAAAAGGAAAAAGTGTTAGTGATACTGCTTTCTCGTAGACCAGTGCCAGCAGGCTGTGAGTGCACCTCGAGATTTTAGACTACATCCAGAAGAACTGGAGAAACAAGGCTGTTCCCCCAAGACTGGGCTATGAGGAGAAGGTGCCTCAGCATAAGTATCACTTTGTGTTTTGTGTAAATTAATTTAGGAGCTTTTTGAAAAGTTGGATTAGGGACAGAGGTTCTTAATGCTAATGACAGCCACCTTAGTCCCAGATGCTAGAACTGAATGTGAGCCAGAAATAAAACAATTTACTAAGAGCCTGTGTCTCACACGCATGAGCATTTGTCAAGGCACAGCCCAGCCACCAGAAAATAAAGCACAGGCAAATGGACAAAAGCAAATGCATTACCTAAATCAGCTGAGACCTGAGACAGTAGCGTGCTGTGGTTGTCAGTAGGGTCACCCTTCTCTTCCTGGCAGGGGGAGCTGGGGCTCCTGGGAACCTCTCATCTCATGTCATCCCGTCTAAGACAGGGCAGCACAGCCTCTACCATGAGTTTCCAGCTGGCTGTCATAGCAAGGCAGAAAAGTGGTGACAGGGTCAGGACTAGATATGAATCCTATTTAGCTATCCCAAGAGATGTGTTGTTTTGGCTACCAGAGAGGAAAAGAGGCAAAAGCATGAGGAGTCTGTTCACTGCTTCTGTGCTTTTGTCTCCCAGATCTCCTCACCTTCAGATCCATGCTGCTCTGGCTAAATTTTCCAGCTTCTGTTTGCATTTTGTCCGGTCCACTCTGGCATGTTGTCTTGGCTCCTTCTCCTTCTGTTACAAAGATTTAGTGCAGGGAACACTGTTAGCAACTCTTGGTAGTAAGCTAATTCCACTTTCAGTTTAGTGGCTGTGGAAAGCAGTAAGACATAATTTGGCTGGGAGAACCCAGGTGGCACAACACTCTGGGTCACAGAAAGGCAAATCCTGACACTTTTACCACATGGTGCATTATGCTTTGTCTTTGCATCCTCTACCCTTGTGGCTCAAGACATCAAGGATATACCTGATCATTATGTTATTTAATGCACAGTGCCATTCATAATAGTACATTACCGCTCTCATACTTTACATATTTTTCCTATGTGAACTCCCAAAAGGCAGTCAGGCAAAAGAAAGGGGTGGATTGCGGAATGGAGACACAACTTCCTTCACCTGAAACTGAAACTACATAGACAGCAAAAAAATTCTTCCTTTCTCCTTTCACTATATTTTCAGCACTAGTGTAGAGATGGGATATTCACAGGCAAACCCACATGGCAAGTGACACCATATGTGATCTTGAAACATACTGTTAGCTGCTAATAAGTGTGTCTAATACAGGTTGAAGCTGCTGGGTGTGTTAGCCAGAATCCGGGCATGCTATGTAAAAGAAGTGATTAAGCCTTTTATGGATTAAATGAGCTAACACAATAGAGACCACCTGCCAAAGTGTTTGCCATAAGAAACACCAGTGCAAAAATTATCTTAGAGGAAAGAAGGGAAGGCTTTCCCAGGAATTTGAATACAAACACAGTACTGAGATATTGTGTGGTTTCGGAGGCAGAGAACAGTGAGGACACATGGCCTGAATGTCAGCTAAAAGAAAATGAACTCTATTTGGGTAAACAACTAGATGGGATGTATGAAGTGGAACCATGCAGAATAAAATAGTCTGTTTTTTCTTTTTTCTGTTTTATTGCAGAAAAGGGTCTTTAAGTGCATTGTAAGTAAACTGGAATGCACCAAATACCTAGCACATATCTTCATTTTCTGCTTCTAAATGAGACAAGCTGTGTTTTCCTGTGCTTTCAACTCATTGCTTGAATCATGCAGGTGGTTTCTAAGGGAGATCCAGAAGTTCAGGAGAAAAACCCATTGAGTATGTAACAATGTAATTGAGTTGAAGAAATTCTTACGTAAGGTGATAGCAATACTTGCAAAACTCAAATACTGACTAACATGTTTGAAATTGAAACTGAACTTTGCAAAGGCAATGAAAATAGCAGCCTGAAGTGCCCCAAGAAATCATGAAGAATGACCTTTCATACAAAAGAATAGCTTTGATGCAAAGACTTTGTTGGTTATGAAAAGTCAGAGCAGATTGCTCTCCCAGCTTCAGATGTCAGAGCGGATTTGCAACTGGACAATTTTTTGAGGAATTTTATGATAGGCAAACTTTGGTGAGTCTGGAGTTTGTTAACGATGGTGGTCTTCAGCAGCATTTACGGAACTGACAAATCAGCATCAGAAAGAAATTAAAAGGATGACAAAGGAGGAAGAATTGGGAAGTGAACGACTTGAGAATGTGGATTCAATGGGGCTTTGTCATATGTTTCTAGCCTTTTTTTAAACCACAGAAAGTAAAAGGAGAAAGGTCAGATAATCCTAGCTCACAGGATACAAAAACCCCACTTCCTGTGAAGGAAAAATCCAAAGCTCATTTCTCTGAAACAATAAGACTCATTTGTCCCAGATGAATGGCTGGGAAAGTAGGGGAGAGAAGGGCATTTCCCATGTCCAACTGAAATCTTCCAGCTCTGCTGACGCTGCAGAATTTACCCAAGGAGGAATTAGCTACAACTAACACAGCTCCCTCACTGGCAGTTTGGAAGCAGCCATCCATCAGAGTGGGCTGAAATACAGCGAAGAATTAATAAAAACACATGACAGACACCTCCAAATATCAACAAAGGATTTTAGGATGAATTAGCAAAGGCCATGTCTGTTCACCTTGACCTGAGATTTGCATGATTAGATCAAGAAAAGTATGTCAGAGAACTTCTCTTAAATTTGGAGTCTGGATTTTTCGCTGCAGCCATAGAGTACTGGAAAAGAAAATAACTCCTGTGAGGAAGCCTGAAGCTGGTGTTCATCCACCTTGTGAGTACAGCTGGCTGTCTGATGAGTGAATGGAAAGCGGGAATAGACACTAATCCTGGTTCATTTACTTTGTGAATGACTGGAAACAAAATATTGTTTTGCAATATGAAACAAGAAAATTAAATTTTCAGCAATACAAGCTTTATTGGCAAACTGCCTCCTCTCTTGCAGCTCTCTTAAGAGAATGATGAGAGAGCATGGGGAAGGCTCTCTTAGACAGCATTCAGGTGACTACTGCAAAAGAATAACCAGTGGCTTCTTTTTCAGTTGGTAGCATAAGATCACCCAAACTTTGCCCTCAGCCTCCACCACAAGCCAGTTTAGTGCAACAACCACCATGTGTGAGGAAAGGTTTTGAGATGAATGGGTGGAAATCAAGGTAGCAGGAACATTTGTGCTTTTGTTGTTCTGTCAGATACCACCCACAACCCACTGTTGGAGCACAAACCTTCACCGCCGCCACCACTAGCATCCTCCATTTGAAAAAAACCGGTAGTTTTTGTATAAAAGTTAAAAGTATGTTTCTGGATTTTATTAACAGAATATATAATATTAAAAACTGGGTTCAAGTTAAGGCAATTCAGTGTCTGTTCCTTTTTCTTCACATCTTTGACAGAAGTGTTTTGTCCTGAGCACCATTCACAGTAGCGATTGTGTGTGTATTCATACAGCTATTAGAAACTAAAACAGAAAATATCAAGGCACTAAAAATAGTGATGGAAGATGCCAATGAGTTAATAGTCAGGGACACAGCTCCTGGACAAGCGTGACCACAAGCAAATCTTAGATTTGTTGTTTTCTTCTATACCTTCTGAGATGGTGATTTGCCTTGCACAGCAGAACAGATCTTGGCCTTTCTTTTTCACTTACTAGAGGATTTGCAGAGCAGGAAAAGAAGATTACAATTCCTCTCAGCAGAAAGTAATCCTTTTAAGTTAGGTATGTCAGCATTCATTGAGAAGTGTGGGAAAGTGCATGCTACTTGAAATGCTTGACAGGTCTCAGAGAAGCGTGGTGGCAGGAAGATGGGAGCAAAGCCTCCAGTCGTGATTACAATGGCCCCCAAGTTAGAAACTGTTAGAGGGAGCAGTGAAAACAGAGTTTAGGAGCAAGGATTGATTTTAATCTTTATACTGCTTGGTAAATTCACAGCAGTTAGTTCCAAAATTATAACCTAGAGTGGTGTTTGTTCGTTTGAAACTCGTGGCAAACAAATTTTATGTTTACATGTCCACTTCAGAGATGTGGTGGTGCTGTCCTGTAATTTGACTGTGCATCAGGTTGTTAGCGAGGTTCCCATAAACTGATGGATCTACTATACCTGATACATATTCTGAGCAGCTCAATATTCCTTCAGTGTATATTTGTTCTGTTTGGAAAGTTATAGTCTGATTGTAATAATCATACTGAGCCCAAAGCAGAGCTCATTGTTACGAGTTTCACTGTATAGTTTTGAGTTCGAAGAGTTGGACTGAGACATTATCGACAATGCTCTCATGAGATGATGAGCAAGATCAGAAACTATTCTGGACCCAATCATCGCAAAATAATTCAGGCTTAATATATAAGGTTGAAGTTGAAGAGTACCTGGAATTCTGCTGAACCTCATCTGAGCAGATGATGAGATCCTACTGACAATGCAATACTGCAAAAACTGTTAGGGGTTAGAAAAAAGAACTTTGAAGTAATAATAGAAAAAGAGGTAAAGAAAATGGGCAGGAATTCAGTGATGGAAAATCCACACTGAGAAGTATTTTAGGTACAGCTGCAGAAAAATTAAACTAACAAAATTTAAAACTCCGAACACACTTCTAATACAGCAACATAAATAGCAATAACTGACAAGAAGGGCTTGAAATGCTCAGAAGGAGAACGATTATGAAAGTACAAAACAAAGTGGAAAGGGAAAAAAAAGAGAAACAAAGCCAAAGCAACAAATTGCATAAAATAGCTGAAGATATCAAGCAGTTGATAATGTATTTGTAACAGCATAATAGCTGCACATCTCTATTGTAAGAGAATGCAATTTTATTCACTTTAATTTAGCAGAGGACAGTCAACACAGTCATTTCATATCTGTTGTTCACAATCCAAGATAGCATCTTGACAGGTTTTAATAAACGAAGTGCTCCATAACGTAGACTGTTGGGGACAAGTGAAAGAACCAAGCCCAGGGTCAGCAGTGGAATACATAAAATACAAGTCTTTCAGGAAGGTATTGCACAAGAGATCTTTATTCTTTTGTATTTTAAGAAGTCTGCATTTCAATTTTGCTGATATTGTACATAATTCCTGCATTTTGCCTTCTACTGAATTCCCTGCTCCCCACCTCATACCCAAAGCTTCTTATTTCCACAGCCTGAGTGACAACTGCAGGTGCCTCAATAGTGGATATTGCAATGCAAACCAGTATTTAAATGGGCTGCTTTGGCTAAACGCTTCTTTGTTTGCATGTAACTACTTTCCCCACATTCTCTCCTGACAAATACTTTCCATATGCTTGGAATATAAAGGCTTGGAAGTACTTAAATGGGTAATCTGCCATGTGTTACATTGAGGATCAGATGCCATGGTACATGGAGAGGCTCTTCCACATTTTAGGGTGGCTATTCAGAGGGGGGAAAAACAGGAACTTTTCTCATCTGTCCCTCACTTTCCAACAAAATGTTACTTTTCTCTGACTCTTATTTTTAGTCAATATTTACAGTGGAGTATTTAAAATACCTAGTTAGACCTGGGAACTCGTCATAGTAGACAGACTGCACAGTGCATTTTGAAGCTCTCCCCTAAACGAAAACATACATAAAGCTTTTAATTCTGTGTCATCCAGAAGGTATTAAAATAGTCTAAACATTCTGAATTTAATTTTAGCATGGCAATTTATGATCCAACTTGAAGGCAAGCTACAGAATAACACGGTTCCTCTGATTTGCTTTTATCAATTCAAAAGCTATAAATGTAAATATTATGGGCTTATTTCAGCCAGATTACGTGAGCAAGTGAATTTCTTGCTGTTCTGCTCCAACTATCCCGACTAGAGGGCTTGTGGAAGAAGCCCCACATCCCACCAGACAGAAACTTGGTTGTGAAACATACCCTCAGACCTTATCCTGAGATCCCCCAGTTCAGACATAGTCATCCATTGCTCTCTAATTTTCTCAAATCCCATATGGAGAATGGGAAAGACACACTTATTTTATGTCACTGAGGTACTTCACTGCTGATCCGGAGGGGGCTCCTTCCCTCTGAGCCACCTGCAGAGGCCATCCTTTTGAGATGGATGATGAACAGCTGGCAAGAGCCCCATAAGAGGAGGTGTGCGGGTGCCATGCTGCGGACACAGAGAATGTTTCTCAGGCCTTGCAAGGGAGAAATATTCAGATGCAAGAATGGGAAAAGGGATGGGAGCTTTATAAAATGTGCCCTAAGCATGAGAAATTTTAATTGCTTTAAAATTTGATATATTTCCATTTTTTCTTAATTAAATTTTTCTAATTTGATTTATTTGCTACCATTTGCAATATTTTGAAATTTGAACTGTTGTCTTGCTGTTGCAAGGAACCAGCTCTGCTTCCCATCCCTTTCATCTTTAGATTTTACTTTCGCAGTGAGGTTAAAGGCTGTTGACTTGGGAAGCTGGGGAATGCTTTTAGTGTCCCCCTGTACTTGGCACTGGTGAGGTTGCACCTCGAATCCTGTGTTCAGTTTTGGGCCCCTCACTACAAGAATGTCATTGAAGGGCTGGACCACGTCCAGGGAAGGGCAACGAAGATAGTGAAGGGTCTGGGGAAGGATCTGAGGCACAAGTCCTGTGAGGAATGGCTGAGGGAGCTGGGGTTGTTTAGCCTGGAGAAAAGGAAGCTCAGGGAACCCGTTATTGCTCTCTTCAACTACCGGAGAGGAGTTTGTAGTAGGATGGGGATCAGTCTCTTCTTCCAAGAAACAAGCCATAGGACAAGAGGAAATGGCCTCAGATTCTGCCGGGGGGGATTAGATTGCATATTAGAAAAATATTCTTCACTTAAAAGGTGGTCAGGCATTGGAACAGGCTGCCCAGGGAAGTGGTGGAATCACCCTCCCTCAAAGTGTTCAAAAATCATATGGATGTGGCACTTGGGGACATGGGTTAATGATGAACATGCAGTGCTGAACTAGTGGTTGGACTTGACAGTCCTAGCGGTCTTTTCCA
>VZRJ01011557.1:436-22564 GCA_013397565.1 Ptilonorhynchus violaceus | reverse complement strand
AGCTTATGTGGGTGGTAATAGAAGATATGGTTAACCCAGGACAGCATCTCAGCAGCTTAAACAATGTCGTTTCTTGAGCTCCTCTCTCTGATTTATACTTCACACATTCAGGGTCATCTGATCAATAAAATAAGAAGATAAAGGTTTTTAAAATGTTTTATAAGAAAACTCATTCTTTACTTTAGAAACCAAAGAGATATTCAGATCTAAGAAAAAAACCCAAATAGTCATATTACTAGCCTTCATTTTATGCATGTAAAATAAGGTGAGCTGTATTTTAGGAATGTTGAGTAATCACAGCTCTATAGAATTTTTCAGAACAAAAGCTGCTCACTGCAGGCTTTATAAAGATATGATTTCTAAACCTTACTTGTTTAAAGGTAGGCATGCATAGGCAGTATTTTTAAGATTAAAAGATATTTCCTTCCTTCAGTTGTTTAACTTCTCAACTTGTAGTTCTATCAATGTCATAGCTTCTTTAGTCTTTTAACTGAAACCCATAGGTTTCAAAGACCCACAAGAATTAGAATGTCTTTAACAACAAGCTAAAAACAAGAAGTGAAATCTTTTTTTCTGTATCATAAAACAGAGAAAAAATACTTATTGCTCATTTTTTACCTCTGTTTCTGATCACTGTTTGCTAAAACATAAATCTCCACTGACAATCAGCTGCAGCAGTGAAAGAACCTATCCTGTCCTATCCCATTCTGAAGAGTGAAATGCGGCATTTAAACCTTAATACAGAACATTTTCCTTTTAATTTTTCTTTAAAGTTTAAAAGGGAAATTAATAAATCCTTGAGACATAAATTACTCAAATCAATTAAAATCACAATAACTATCATCATTTACCTGCTCTATATTACACTTTCTTTTCCTATAAAACTGTGAAGGTTTTATTGTTTTGATACCTTCTGTATTCTGTATCTGTCCACTTCTGTATTAGGTTTTCTTCCTTTCTTGTCTGACTTGTCTTAGAGGCACATGTAGTCATATACACATACATTGTTCTAAACTGTATAGAATCATGTATGCATACGTCCATATGGTTTACAACCAGCTAAACAAAGCTGCTAAACCTTAGCCTATTGGCTTTGTGTGCATATGCTTATGCGTGATTTCCAAACATACAGTAGTAGTACATAATTATGAAATTACATTAGTCAGGTAGACCCTCATGCTCCAAGTGGAAGAAGCACTAGCAGGTGTGCTTTCATTTAAAATATTTTGTAATGTAGTCTTTTTCAGGGGAAACATTAGCACTAGATTTTGGACCTGTACTCAAACCTACAGTTAATCAGTGACCTAAATAATTATTCTTTTGCTGAAGAGCCTCTGATATATAAAAAAGTACCACAGTGTTAAATTTAATAGACATTAAGTTGTGAATTGATCATGATGACCCTCTGAACTAAATCTGAAATAGAATTTGTACACTGAATCCATGTAAGTCAAAACTTCTGCAGTGCAAGAGACAGAGACTTGTCCAAGGCTTTTCCAACTCCTGTACAAAATAAATTTGTGGCTTTCATACAAAGAATGTTCTTCTGTTTAGTTTATTCATTTTGTTTGGTACTTCCTATGACAACTGGATGTGATGTGGTCTCTAACTCACATAGGGTACAACTTCCTTGGAGATCATGTGTACTAGGTCTGACCATTACAGAGGAGTCTTGAATCACAGGAATCTTGAGAGCTTTCATTCATGAGCCAGATCTAGATAAGCATGCACCTTTATACTTCTTTATGATATGTAAAACATGTCTAAACATGTAAATTCATATAGTTACATATATTTCAGATGTGCACATTTAAGAACAACAGAATAAAACTGATTTTGATTAACAATATGAAAACGTGCATTGAGACATTTCCACATTTGTTAGTGTTTTTGTATTCTTCTCCATCATAAGATGAAGAAGAAAAATGTCCTCAGTGAAAATCATATGTGATGTATAACTAAACAGAAGAGAAATATTAAAGGGTTTTTTCTGAACATGTATTAGAAAGAGGCTACCTACCAGAGTAATTTTAAGGCGTTTCTTTAGTTAACAGATTTGCACTCTAGCAAAATAACAGTTCAATTCAAATTAACTCAATAAATGCCAACAGAGCACTCATTAGGGATTCATCTAGCTGAAGAACACTGGGAAAGTTAGAAACAGATGTGATAAGCTGTCCATAATAAAAACCTAAAAAGCCCTACTTTCATAGATACAAAAAGAGGAGTATATGGTAGTGGGATTTTGCATACATGTAGTATATATTTTTCTTGCTATAGCAGCAATAACAAATAAATATTTCTGTATTGTAGATGAGAAATTTTAGAGGGAAAACTATTTAATGACTTTCTCAAAATAGTGGTATTAATTTTGAAACTTACAACTTAGTTTCCAAGTATGAGATTCTTTTTATATTATACTACAGAACTTTCTCTTGTTTAATAAATAGATACATTCTGTGCTGCCAACTTACCTGTAATTCACACTCCTCTCTGGAGGAACTTACAACTAAGATGGCATTTTAAGTCTGTTGTATGTGCCTGTATGTTGAGATTGGCATTGATTTGCTTTACAAGACAAAGACACCAAACTGTTGAATGTCATCTTGCTTCATTCTCATCCTCTCACCAAGGACTTACAGGTACTTCTTGGTTAACAGCAACACTATAGATATAAAATCACACTATCCTTTGTGTTTTCTAACAGTTTGGGGTTTTTTTTTTTCCCCTAAATATCCTTACATACAATCCTCATGAAACCCATTTGGGTAGAATTTATTTTGGGCTCAAAAAGTCCTATTCACGCTTACGTGATCACATATAAAAAGACAGAAACAGCAAAGCAGCTAAACCCCAACGCACTATTTGAAACAAACACTGCCGATGTTCACTTTGCTATTGTCTATGTTGCTAAGACTGTACAAATTTTATAACAATTATTATTTAATGTGGATACTGAATATCTGGCCAGGTCTGTGGTAACCCAGGAGAACAGAAAAGCTCTGAGGGACCCGTTACAATCTCTTCTGCAAATAACAGAAAGTTAATAGTAATTAATAAATATTTTAAGCATTCTGATTGTGTATTAGAGAAACTAAAACAGTTCCAAGGGAATCAGTCCATCATCAGTCAAAAAAAATGTGCCTTTTAAAATTTTCCATAAGGCATATGTTTGCCTTAGAAAATAGAAACAAAGCTAATAAATTATATTTTAGAACTCTATTTAAAGACACTCATGGAGAGACTTAGACTAACAGAACTCAGGAAATTCAAATATGGAAGTAGAAACATAAATGTAAGAGGGGTGTAATTCATGCCATTATACCTGTTTGAAACAATTTGTGTGAGTTAAGGACAGAGTGCCAGCATAAACTTTGAATTTATTGGCTTTTGTTGCTTTAAATCAGACCCTTCACATTACTTAAACATAGTTTTTGTATTTAATATTCAGAGTGATAGAACATGTACATTTGGCTGCAGATAGATACATAATTCATGTTGGTAGGAAGCATACCTTATAACACTTAAGTGGTTTATTAAACTTGTTTCATCTGATACAGGATAAATTCTGTAATTGACGGCAAGTCATAGGCAGATCATACATTTATCATATTTAAGATTACCTTATCTCTTTATGTTATAGAAACTATTCTGCTTTGGCCTCTCAAGGTGGCTTTTTTCCCCTTCTCTTGGAGAGAAAATACATGAAATATGCTAATGTCGTTTTAAAATGACTTAAACCCAAACTCCAATAGCAAATTAGTTTAGTGGTCTCAGCTCAGTCCCTAGCAGACAGTTGAGTCTATCAGGAAAACCATCACACATGCTTTGGCACCAGTCAGTAGGACCAGCAGCCTCTGATCGAAAGAGACCTAGGCAGTGAGCCTGGGGAGTTTGAATGACCTCTTATTTTAGGGATGATGAACTCTTGAAGTTAGAAGGGGGCTCATATTGTGCAGGGAGATTATTTCTGTACTCCTTCCTCCCTCTCAAGGTTATAGTTCATAGTGGAATTATTTTAAATTACCTCACCTATTTGACAAGGAGGGATAGAAAAAAAAAATAAAGATGATTGCTCTCTTAGACAGTGGATTCCACTCAGATCTGCTGACACTAGAATTTTCTTTCAAGTCATTTCTGTTATCTGTATAGCTTTACCAATATAGACTGGGTAGAGCCTTAGTGTGGAGCAGGCTACAGCTATATCATAGTGTTAAGAGCATTATGACATTTAACATTTCATTTGCTGCATCATAACAGATCAAAATGTTAATAACCAGCAGTAATTTGTCAGACTCTTTGCTGCTGTTCTTGGCTGTTGATAACTATAGATTGATATTTTGATATGGAACTTCTATAGCTAACAAGTGATGTCTAAATTAAGTAGATGGGTCAGGGTGACTAAAATATCATAATGATTATGACACAATAGGAGCTAACCCCTGTATTTTTTAAAGAATGGATGGAGGTAGACTATTAAGTAAGTAAATTCCAACTTGTATCTTTTGCGTCCACTGCTATTATATGTTTGGTTTTTTGGGAGTCATGTTGCACCAGCCTGGAATAATGTTCATTTAAGAGACATTTTTTCTCAAAGAAAGATACAAGCTGTATAAAATGGTGAAAGCAAATCACAGTTGGGGTAGACAAGTAACATTTCTGTTGATTGTAGAGTTTGTCTTATGTGCCTTTTTCTTCATTTTTCCTAGAAAGAAATGACATATTCGGAGTAAAGTCCTAAGGGGTTTTTAAAAAGGTTGTTAGAAGCACAAAATAAAGAAGGCTTTGAGAATCATTAAATGAGCAAACCATCATGAGTAATCCTGTCTGGATATGTAAGAGTGGGTAGATATCTGGCTACCGGAGTGTTTTCCTTTGCATTTATGCTAAGTTCTCGTGCTATGAAGTTTTCATTGCACTAGTTCCTCTCTGCAAAATCAGGTTACTCTGGTTATAAATATGATGCATTTACTGACTTTCTTGACTTCATGCTTTATAAGGCACAGCCATTTTCAGAGATATGGGGTTTGGACTGCAGGAGAGTAACTGAGTTTCTCTCTGGTTTTGACTTTCTGTTCATGTCTCAGACTCTGAATAGATCAGGGGGCAGAAGGACCTGCTATATAGCATCAACCTGGATGACAGTGTAACAAATTATTTTGTAAGGAAATAATAAGAATATGAATGGTAAAGTTGTTAGCGACGCTCTTGTGACAGCAGTAATCTTTTTTTCATGTTAGTAACTTTACAGACAAAATAGATTACTGAGGAATCTAAATTTTGTGAAAGTAGGCTCAGACTTCAGGTGAACATTCATCTTCTCTGTTAAATACTTTTTTTAATTGTAAGAGAATAAAAATATTCTCATATTTTTGAGACATTTTAGAATGTTCTGCAGTTTTCTCTGATAGGTACTGAATTTATCAGAGCAACAGAAAAAGATTTTAGCCTCTTTTCTCTTAAGGATCCATGAAAACATTATTCAAAAGGAGCCTGACACTCAGTGAAATCAAGTTTCTTAGGAAGAAGTCAGGCTGAAAGCCTATGGAAACACTGCTTCTTGTTACCCTGTATCAAATCAAGACGATGGTCATAATATGAGATGTGAGAGAAAAGGGGATTGACCATTGAAAAAAGCAACGGCCCATTTCCATTGGGCCATTTCGATGGCGCCATTCAGTGTTTCAGTAAGGAGATTAATTGAGACAAAGGTCTTGAATGAGGAACCTGGTTGGCCTTGAGATGTGACTGGCTGAGAGACAAGGGGAAAGGAGCTTGTGAGTGTCAGTACAGTGGAAGATTCCAGTTGAAGTAAAGAAATAAGAAAGTTACAGCCCTAGATTCCTCAGTAAAGAATTTACAGTCCTCAGAAAATGCGTCCAGCTGTGATGTTGTTCCTTCAGAGCACTAAAAGAAAATTTACATCTATTAGACAGATGAAAATTGTCAAAGTTGTTATCCTCCCAAAGCAGTCAATCTTTTTTGGCTTTAAAATAAGAACTGATGTAAAGATTAAGATAATCCTTATTTTTTTTGCAGAGATTGCGTAAATATTTTGCAAATAAAGTACTTTTAGAAAGTTTTTACCATTGTAACAGCGGTTCACATAGATGATTCTTTTTGATTATTTTTCAGTGGGATGCAGAAAACAAGCTTCTTTCATACTCTGTCTTGCTGTTTATCCAAGAGACCTCCAAGGTTAATGTTAGAGAAATAGACACAAATCATCTAATGCAGAGCAAATTTCACTGGCACCATATTTCATACTGATGTGCCTTGGACTTAATTTAATGATGGTAGGATCAGTTGGGTGTTATTGGCTGCTGGCCCTAGTCTAAGAAGGAAAGATCTACTTCTCTCCTCTTATTTTGGTTACAAAATGCTCAGCAAATTCTAGACTCCCATTGACCTCAACTGAAAAGCAGAAATTCAGGACTCTTAACACTACAGGATTGGGCCCAGATAAGTATGGTTATCAGTTAATTTTACTGCAGTTGTGAAACAAAAATCATGATACACCTTTTTTGAACAGCTGAAAAATTATATTGTAACTTAAATACCATCATTCAGCTTTCCATGGAATGCATTTTACTCTGGGACCTGAGAGACAGTCTAAAGAATGGCTTGATACACCCTCATTGTAGTCATAAATGCCAAAGTATTGTGAGGGGTGGTATGTTTAGGACAAAGTAATTTTAAATTAACATTAATTTTACTAAGTATTTAACATAGGATTTTTATTGTCTTATATGTATGAAATACAGAAAACCAGAAATTATAAGATTTTTAACATCCTTTTTGTCATGTAATCAGGCATTCTATTCACTCTTACTTTTCTCAGTCAGATTATAAATCCTGACAGCTTTTCCCTCGTGAGCCAAGTTCTTCTATCTTTACTAATCTTGATGTGTTGCTACATCAGCCTACAAAGTAGTATCAGTGGGACAAATTCCTGTCTCCAATACTCCCACATAAATTGAAAGCAATCCTATAATTATGATTACACCAAAACCAGAATACGACCTAGTGATTTGAAAGAGCCAGGCACGCAGTATTTGCCCTCAAACACTTAGTTTTCTTCTTGCATTCAGAACCACAGTCCTCTTGTGTGTTAACATGTCCTGCAAAATTGTATGAACAGAAAAAACCGTGATAAGTAATGTTTACAACTTCCATTATTAGCGAAGTTGTTGCCCTTCATTTCCCACTGAAGTCAATGGAAGCTGAATGTGTTGGAAGGAAAAGTGGCTCTGGGTCTCAACTAAGTTATATTCCAAAGCATTACAAAGCACAGATGGAAAGGTATTACTACAGATAAGGCTAGTCAGCTAGTTAGAGCTGAAGAAGATCATGTCTCATTTAGGTTTAGTTGTAACAATGGTCTAGGAACTGCTTTTAAAGATGTCAAACTCTGTCAGATATGAGGAATAGCAGCCCCTTTTTAAAGATCTATCTACCATACCATACCACCTATCCAAATTGCTTGTAATACTGGAATTACTTCTTACACTAATGAAATTATCTGCCATGACTGTGCAACCTGCTTCCACTACATGGTGTTGCAGTATAGAATGATACTTAAAACCAACAAGTTCAAGTGTAGATTAATCTAAGAAGTGATTTTCAGCTTTTTCTTTTCAATGCCTCTGGTTTTGCTCTCTCACTTTATGGGTGCATAGCATGTAAAAACATAACCTCAGGAACTTAGAAAACATGGAGTTTGTCCAGAGTTAGGTATTTGGCATTAAACATAGTTATTTAGCAAAATTCAACTGAATTCAGCGATCACCTTCTGATCTAATAAAGGACTGACTTGATTGAAGATAATGAAAGTTTTGAATGAAAAAGATATTCAGTAGCTAGCACCTTAAATGTGTAGTAGGAGATGTTGAAATAAGAGATTTACCAATTAATGAATTTTAACATTTTTATATTGTAGTATATATCACTTCTGTGTAGGTTATTTTAATTTTCATGAAAATTAAAAGATTGACTACATTACAGGCTGTCTTCTACATAACCAGAAAGCTATTACAGGATAAGAGGCTGTATATGCTGCTCATAGCAACATAAACGTCCTTAAACTCTATCCAGAAGACACTGACATAGAAATACAAGCACAATACATTCGTAATGCTTATTTAACATCAAGTTCCTATATAAACTCATGCATGTGTTGAATTTTTCATGCATGAACAGTAACTTTGAAGACAATGACCTATTCATATTCACAAATACAGCACACAGATAAGGATTGAGGGATGATTTAATCTTTGTCAAAGTGTGAACATTTTTTTTTTATTTTATCAGAAAAATGGACAGTTTCATTGCAAGACTTTCCACATAAAATATACTGTTAAGGATAAATTACTGCATTTATGTGTTGTAGCCAATATTGTGGATAAGCATATAAGAAGTAGAGTATATTGCTTTATCACCTAAATATTAAAATACTATTCGGGAAATTCTGAAGTTTTTTCCAAAGGTCAAATTTTCACTGAATACATCTGAACAAGAACTTCAAACTATGACCTCATTACTCATTGTGTTTATTTACTTCTAACATGTATGCTACTGACATTTTCAGATTTACCTGAAAATGCCTGGTAGAAGAGAACTGTTTACAGTCACAGAATCTCATTGGTGTGGAGAGATCTTTGTGAAAGAAGCCTTAACAGTTTGGTGGCTCTTAAAATGCCAGGTCTCTTTTTCTGTCTCTTTTTCATAAAAGCAGAACTCTGCAAAGATCCCTGGCAGAGATTTCCTCTAGCCATTGTTTGACAAGACCACTGCTAGCCAAAAAAAGGAGGAGATTGGCAAGAGGTGAGAAATATTAAAATTTGTTTTCCTGTATTTTCACCACACAGTCTTTAGTGGCTTTTAACCACTCTGACTGTTTTTACAAGACCACTGGAGCTGTGCTGCCACCAGCACATAAAAGCCCTCTGGATTTTGAAGAGTACCAGCACAAAACCTGTGCCTCAGTGCTTCATTGGAGATGGTTTTGTACATTTCTCCTAATATATTTCTGTTCCCAAAGGCAGCAAGCTGGTTTTCTAGGAAATTTATTTTTAAATGTTTTGTTTATCCTGTATACACCAAAATGTCTCCTATTTCCATGGTATCAAAGCAAAACTTTCGGTGAAATATTTCATTATAATAATCAGCAAGTTATCTGGTTAACATGGAAAATTTTAGATAGCCACAGATTGTACCAGGACAATTATACAAGCAATTACACCATACAATTATACAAGTACCAAGAGATATCCAATGCTTTTGCCTCCATAGGTCCAAACGAAATCAGCACAGTATTTATGTGCAGTCGGGCAGAGGCAGACAAACCTATTTCCCTCTGTACTCTGTCAGGACAAAAATATGAGAGAACAGTATCAATTCATACAAACCATGCCATTTAGTGATGAGAAAAGCCCGTATATAGTACCTTCTAGCACATGTAACTGGAAACACTTGCTGCTTGGACTGAAGATGAAGTGCCTGTCATAACTGGAGATACAGCTGGAGGCAGTGATTCTGGTGAAGAATCTCTAGTAGCCAAGCCATGCTGTACAGATGTGTTCCAAACCTTTACAGGCTGCTATGATCTGAGGTACAACCCTCATCAGTGTACTCAGAAGATCTGTACACTTAGATACCCACTGAACACATTTTGTCCCACAGCAGTGCAGATGTTTAATAGTAAGCCAGCATGGCTGAAAAGTACAGTAACTTTCCAGAGGTATTTGTGGGCTTACAATACAAAATACAGTACTGGAGTGCAGCCAGTGCAGTCAAGTTCAACTCTACTGAAAGTCCAGTCTTCGTGTTCCCAATTTCCTGCCTCACTCTTCTTGTCTGCCCAACCGTGGCACTCATGCGAACTCAACAGTCAGATGCACACAAGACTCTTAAGGAGTGTCCAGGTAAGTGATTCTTTGCCTCATGCATGTTTTGTGCAGCAGCTCAACTGCAATAAATAGAAATTCTATTATAATATTTAATATATATATAAATATATATATATATTATATAATATTTCTACTTCTAAATAAATAGAAATAATGATAGAAAGCTCCTGACACACAGAATTGCAAGATCTGCCAGTTGTAACTATTTTAATTTGCAGGTGAACCAGGCTTCGAACTGCAAATTTGAGTGCCAGTTTCTCTGTTCCTTGGAGTACAATTTGGCACACACAGTTGCCAGAGGAGGCTTCTGGTAGCAGTTGCAGGCAGCATTAAAGGAAGAAGGAGGAGTGTTTTCTCAGGTGATTGGGGTATCAATCCCTCCCTGCCTTCAGAGAGCAGCTGACTCCTTAAGGGACTGAATCGTGAAGCCGTAATTGCTAAATCAAGGCAAAGGAACTCCTTAAACAGAAAAAACAAATTGAAGCTTTACGCCGTCAACTTCACCTCTCCATTGTGAAAAGGAGTGCTTAGTCTGCAACAAAACCAAAACCTGAGTGGAACTCCCCCCTCCTGCTTCTTTAGTCAGGGCTTTTAAGAGTTTAATTTTCAGTGGCCACTTGCTTCAAAATGCAACAACATTGCCAAGTGGAATTAAAGATTTGTAAATAGAAGGAAATAGTTCAACAGAGCCTGAGGGAGACAGTACAGCTGTTACCAGTGGATCAGAGGGTCATGGTGTGTGACTCAGGTAAGAATTACAACTTAATCCAACCTCCCACTCAAAGCAGCAATGTGTGGGAACCTCCTGCATTGCAGAGGGTTTATGCCAGGGATGTATATTGTATTTCATTTCAACCTATGGTGTGGTAATGAGGGACATTTGCCTTTCTTCTTCTTCAACAACATACCATGGAAAATAAGCCCAACAGACATCTTAAAAAAAACCAATTTACAGCCCACAGCCTACAATATACACATATGTATTTCTTTCCAGGAGATCTGAACTATATTAATTATACTTCTCATTATAATTCTTTTAAGATTTTGATGAGTAATGGAAAAATAATTTGAGCTGTTATGTATTTTCATTAGGATTGTGACTTAAGTCAGACAGAAGTGTATAACATACAACCATACATTACTGGCCTACATTTTCTTTATTTAGAAATGTGCCCCAAAAGGGTTTTCTAGTCTGGAAATCTTAAATTTTCACAGAACACAGTCAGAAATGACCTTACAAAATGCAGGACAGTAGAGGTATCCATCCAGTTATCCAGGACTGCTGGTTAATGATGGAAAGTGTCTTGTGAGTACTTCCATCAGCACCCTCAGTAGTACCCTTGAGTGGATCCCATCCAGCCTCAGAGAATTGTGTGTTTAAGTGATGTATCAGGTCCCTTTGGATTATGGGGACTTCATTCTACTCCCCATCCCTGTCTTCCAGCTCAGGGGGCTGGGTACTTGGAGGACAACTGGTCTTGCTGTTAAAGACTGAGGCAAAGAAGGCATTCAGTACTTCAGCCTTATCCTTTATAATTGTTACACCCCTACCCCCACCAACCAATAACAGATGGAGATCCTTCTTGGTCTCTTTTTGTAGTGAAGGTATTTATAGAAAATTTTTGGTTATCTTTTAGGGCAGTTCTAGTTTGGGTTTGGCCCTTCAAATTTTCTCCCTGCATAACCTCATGACATACTTTTAGACCTCCCTGAGCTGCCTGTCCCTTCTTCCACACTGTCCTTTTTCTCCTGAGTTCCAGACAAAGCTCTGTTCATCCAGGCCAGTCTTCTTCCCAGACAGTTCTTTCAGCACATGGAGACAACCTGCTCCTACACCCTCAAGATTTCTTTCTTGAAGAATGTCCAGCCTTCCTTCACTCCCTTGCCACCTTGGGACTGCCTCCCAAGAAACCCCATCAGGCAGTCCTGTAAAGAGGCCAAAGTCTGCCCTCTGGAAGTCCCAGGCAGCAGTTCTGCTGACCCCCTTCCTTATGGCTCTGAGAACAGAAAGTTCTCATTTCATGGTCTCTGTGCCCAAGACGGCCTCTGACCACCACATCTGCCACTGATCCTTCTCTGTTCACGAGCAGCAGGTCCAGCTGGGCACCTTCCCTGGCTGGCTCCCTCACCTACTGTGTCAGGAGTACCAAGGCATGTTCCACACTGTTCAAAAACCTCCTGGATTGTTCCCTTTCTGCTGTGTTGCATTTCCAGCAACATCTGGTAAGTTGGAGTCCTCTATGAGAACAAGGGTCAGTGATCATAAGGCTTTTCCCAGCTGCTGATAGAATATTTAATCTGCCTCTTCATCCTAGCTGGGTGGTCTACAGCTTACTCCCACCAGGATATCTGTCTTGTTGGTCTTCTCTCCAATCCCTACCCATGAACACATGACCCTATCGTCACCCTATCACTGAGCTCTAGACATTTTAAACACTCCCCTAACATTTAGGGCTACCTCACCATCTCTTTTTCCTTGACTATCCCTTCTGGAGAATTTAGAGCAATCCACTGCAGCACTCCAGTTTTGTGAGTCTACATTTCTGTGATGGCAGCTATGTCATAGCTTTCTTGCTTCACAGTGGCTTCCATCTTCTCTTTATTGCCCATGCTGCATGCGTTGGTATAGATTCACTTGGACTATTGATCCCACCCTCCCATATTTTTGGGGGCAGAAGCTGTAATTTCTATGTGATTCCTCTCATGCTCTTCTGTAGTTTATAACACATCGATAACACAGTGTCTTTGCTGCTGCATGGATCTCCATCCTCTACATTCACTGAGACAGCAGACTGAACAACCTCACTAACACACCATCCCTCAAACATTACATGCTATCCCTGGGTGTCTAGTGTGCTTGGATTTATTCCTTTCCTCATTCAAACCTAGTTTAAAGTTCTTTCAATGATCCCTGCTAACTCCTGAGAAAAGATCTTTTTCCCCACTTTGAGACAGGTGTACCCCCATCCGTCACCAGCTGGCCTGGTGTCATGTAAACCAACCCATGATCAAAACCACTGAAATTCTGCCAGCGTCACCTGTTTTACAGCCAGGTGTCAATCTGGTGGCTTTTCCTGTTTCTTCCCTCATCATTCTCTGCAACTGCAAGGATAGAGAACATATTCGTTCTCCTGATCTCTTAACCAAACGTCTCAAGGCCCTGAAATATTTTTTGATTGCCCTTGGACTTCTTGTTCCAAAATTCATCATTGCCTACTGACAAATTATTAATGGAGTGCCATACCAGGGTAGGAAGCTTTCCCTTCACAGCTTTAACCTCTGCCCTGAGGGAGGCAGCAGGCTCTGTTAAGAACTGGGCCCACTCTACATGTTGAGTCATCTGTTCCTATCAGGGAGTCTTCTATGACAATGTTTTTCCTTCATGGAAGCAGTTTTAATGCCGGGTATAGGCTGACTAAACTTCGACAACACTTCCATGCTAGATGAACCGTCGTAATCATTATTCTTCAGATCCACTTGCAGAGCCTCTTATCTCTTATGCCAGGGCACCTGGGAAAGTGGGTTAGCCAATTTTAGTTATTAGATTAAGTTAATGATCACTTCAATTTCCAAAAGGGGATACTGTGCACCTTCAAAGCCATTCTCTTGCACTTTTAGAGAAGTAGTTGCTGAGATCTTCTTCCTGGTTTTCAGTGACAGGACATGTGGAAATGGCTCAAAGCTGTGTCAGGGGAGGTTCAGACCAGATATAAGAAAACATTTCTTTACTGAAAGGGTCATCAAACACTGGAATAGGCTTCCTGGAGAGGTGGTCAATACCTCAAGCCTGTCAATATTTAAGAGGCATTTGCATAATGCCCTTAATAACGTGCTTCATCTAATGGTCAGCCCTTAAATCGTCACAGAGTTTGACTAGGTAATTGTAGCTCCCTTCCAATGGAAATATTCTATTTTGTTCCTCATAACTCTATGACTCTATAATGCTTTGAGATAACACAAACAGTTTTTAACTTATTCTTCTACATTCAAAGAAGTTTACAGTCCAGATAAAAAACACAACCTGAAGTTCTGCTTAGATGACAACTGTCATTGGATCATGGTTACATTCCACACTGAGAATGGCTTGATAATGGAAATGGACATTCAGTCTGAGGGTAAAAAAGAATCTGGGAAGAGTAGCTGAAAATGTGGGATGACTGAAGACTGCATAAATTCATCAGAATATGTTATGATGTGGCAATTAAAAGGAATGTAGTTTCTCAAACTATCAAAGCAAAAGTTGATTATTTGCAGTATTTATGGAAGTATTTTGCTGGAATCAGCATTTTCCACTGGAAGTCTGTTATTTTGGGTTTTTTTGTTTGTTTGTGGCTTTTTGCATGATGGTTTATTTATATATTTGCTGAATTATTTCATAAATTATATTTTCCTTGCAGAATGAAAAACTCAGCCTGGATGTCTGCAAAACAAGAAGAAAGAACAACGATCCATGAGAAAAATCTTTTGTAACTGTAAGCTATAAACACTGGGCTATGTTTGCTCGGACCAGGAAATGAAAAGAGATTGGTCCCACAGTAACTGCATTTGCAGCTGCTAGAGGTAATAAGAGTAGAGGTGGTTTGAACGCTAATAATTCTTAACTTCAAGTGTATGAAAGAGACTGTAATCTGTATGACAGAAATCTTGGAGTTTTCTTTTCAACCATGATGGATGGTGTACAGTTTAACATTTTATTCTCTGAATTTGGATGCCATAAGTTTCACTGTTGTCTCTCTTAGCTCAAAATATTTCAGATCTTGAGATTATTCTACAGATTTTTTTTCCCTCCAGCATATTTTACCATGAAATGATAGAGATACAGCAGACTTCAGTAATAACAACAGCAGCATGTTTTAATAGTAAGAAACTGCTGAAGTTTAAAATGTAACGTATTGTCATGGAGGTAAACTACCTCTATTGAATACATCCCACAGGAATCTGTGCATGCCATATGCAATATAGCTCCCAGAACGATGTTCCATGTATCTGTCTGACACGCTTTCTCCTTGGGAAACATGTATCACAGAAGTAATAAAAATGTATTAGTCTATGTGATTTCTAAGCAATAATTTCTAATATTGTATGTACAATGCTACCAATCCAGTAAATTCTCCTGCTTTTGACATCTGCCTTTGGAATTTATATGAGAACAAAGCATTTTAAGAACTCTATCTACATAATCTGTTGCTTATTTACTATGCAAAAAACGCTGTTAAATAATTTTCCTTTCCCAATGGATGACTCTCTGTAGCAAGACCCTAGATTGGCATGCCAAGGCATAGAGGGCAATCGAGAGCCCCATCTATAATTTCTAATTACATGTCAAGCATTGATACACACCATTTTACAACAGCAGATTTCAGCTCTGGTGTCTGTATTTTATTCATGGGCATATAGATCAGTTCTACACCCAGTATTATTTTTCTTGGCATGTAACTGGCATATAGCTTATTTCTTCCACATTGCTTTGAGTGTATTATATATTTGTCCATTGCTGTAATGGGTGAGTCAGAACTTGAGCATAGACATATATCTATTTGAGAACATTAAATTTACTGCACAGGTTTTCAGCACTTGGTGATAGACACAAGTTAATCTGCATTTCTTATTCCATGACCTAATTCAGCAAAGCACTTATCTAAAGTGCTTGACCTTAAACAATGCTTAAGTCTTTTCCTTTCAGAGATTTTTTTTTTTTTTAATTAGTATTCCATTTCATCAAAATAATGGTATTTCCTAAACTCCAGCAAATAAGCTAGAAGTTTTCCAGGGAAACACAAGACAGCCATCAACAAGCCATATCATCTACCACTCTACCACTACCACTAAGAAGAAAATAATCACCTGCCTCAGTTTAAAATGAAAGAAATGAGAGACAGTGTGGCCCAAATAGGTAAAGAAATGAATGTCTCATTTTGCTGGGTGGGGCTATAATAACCTAGAACTAATCTAAAGCTGGCCAGGGCATAACTCAGTCATCAGCTTCTGAGTATTTTGGAACCCACTTTCTTGACTGAGAACATTTTGTACTATTAAATATTTTTTCTCTTGTATGCAGTAAATAAAACCTGTTTCATCAAGACAAATAGAGAAGAAATTCTGTCTTGGAATTTATCAGGAAAGAATTTAGTTTTATTGTAGATATTCTTCTATGCTAAGTTAATAATCACTAAGCACAGATGTCATTTGTTCTGTGATTACACTCAATATGACACAGAATGGTGATGGATTTTTTATGTTTTGGAGGTGGTCACTTAAAAGGCAGCTACAAAATGACAGACACTCTCACTTCCCATGGAGCCACATGGAGAAGACAAGACTCAGCAAATATAAGTTGCATTGAAGTGCGGCTACTCCTGCTCAGGAGCCGTTGCATGGAGCCCTTCAGGGACAGCTTGGGGGTTCACACCTTGCCTTGCTTAGAAGTCCCAGCCTGGTCAGTAACCAGGCTCCGCAGACTCCCCTGCCCACCTGGCAACAGCTGGGGCAAGACTCCCCTCTCAAAGAAGCTTCCCAGGGCTGATGTTAATCCCGCGCAAGCGGAGGCGAAGAGGGAAGGAGGACTCTCCGTATGGTTTCCGCAGACAGGGTTTATTGCCCACGAAAGGATCAGGGACAAAGAGCCCCAAAACAGGGGTTACAAGTGGTTTTATACCATGCCAGATAGGGGTGGAGAAAGCATCAGGGACCAATTACCAGAGGGTCAGGGGGAGGAGAGAAGGCGGGGAGACAATAAAACAACCAATGAAGACAGGGTGAGGGAGGTGCTTCATAAAAGGACCAATGGAGCATTGAGAACAGCTGAACCTTCTAGAACATATTGCATATTAACAAGGGAAAATAAATATTCATAAACCAACCATAGAACAGGGAGGGGGAAACAGGTTTCTGTGGTAATAGGGAGGCTTGCAGGGTGCTGAACCGGGGGAATGATGCCCTTGTCAGTAGTGGTAGTTAGATTGCGGTGCCTGCATCATCGTACCAAGGCTGGATGCCAGCGTCCTCGCCTATGGTCTGAGCAGTGTCCACCGCCTGCACCACTACATTGAAGGAGGCTTCATCTTGACATAAGAAAGATTTTTTTTATAGTGATATATCATTCACTGGAACAACCACCCCAGGGACATGGTGGATTCTCCATCACTGGACCTTTTTTTTCAAGATATGATTGGACAGGATGCGCTATATTCCAACCTCTCTTTCCCATGAACACCAGGAGATCTTTTGAGGGCACTGCCAACCTGGGCTGTTCTGTGATTGTATGATTCGGAAGAATTAAGACAAGCTTGTAAATTGCTAGAGAGCAGGTATCTCTTTCTTTGTATAATAACTAAGGATTTATAAATGTAGAACTTGAACAAGCTCTTATTTAAATGCTCTCTTATGAAGAATACCATACACTGAAGGTTTCTAGACACCATTGTATAATTTGATATATGTCTGCCACTTGCATAGAAATTTTCCACAACCACAGTATACCATTGATTATGAACCGTGACCCAAAACTTGGCACATCATTAGGTTTGACACAATGCTTGTTGTAGTATTGTCTGATCTCTTCATACATAGACCTATTTATGCAGTCCTAATTTAAGGTCAAGATGACACTCTAAATGAGTAAAATTATTACATGAATACTGATTCTATCTGGCTTTTGAAATAGTTCATTTAGTTCCATTGCTGAAATACAGTAGTTACAAAAAGGTATTGAAAAAAATTGTCTCTTTGGACTTCTTTCCCCTCCTAAAAGATTTACTATGTATTTATATCTATTTACAATACAAATTAAAGCCCACATTCTTAGGGCCCTCATGGCACTGACAGACCTTACCAGCACTGCTCAGCCTCCCCCTGTGCCTCAACCCACCCTACACAATGCCCAGGATCCTATGTCAGCCCCCAGGGCCACCAGGTCCTGTCCCAGTGATGCTGCAGCACAGCTGGTCACCAGCCTCCCTCAGCCCTCCCTCACCCAGCCTCTAGGCTGATGTCCCAGCCTTGCCCTGCCCATCCTGATCCCCGCCTGAAGCCCAAGTAGGGGCTGCCTCTGTCTGCTTCCACCTGGCTGCCTCTGAGTCCCCAGGGAGCATGTGTCCCTGCCTGCACCCTGATACATTCTCCCTGTTCGGTAGGCTTTCTAGTTTGTCCCTGCTAAATAAATACAAAATATCTACCATCATTCAGCTTACAAAAATTAATTTGCCATGGAAAAGAGAGAGATTTTGAGTCACAGTAATTTAAATATTCCAAGAGAAGTCTTAGCACAGGCTGCTCACAGGTGCTCTGCGCTTGGAGTGCCTTTCCACTGGAGTTACAGCTGCCTGCAGTCACCACAGCTGAGCTGTTATGTTGTTTTGGTTTTGGTTTATTTTTTGTTCCTGCATAGACTATCATTACAAACAACATTACAGTCTCAAGAAGACAAAGTTCAGTTGCAAAGTTGAGACTATAACAGTTCTCAGAAGATGTTTTTAAATGATTGTTTGTGTACACAGTACTCAACAAACTCAAGCAAAGGGAAATGTACACTCCAGACCACACAGCAAAAAAAAGGCAAGAGTTCATTATAAGGCCACAAGCACACACATGTGCACATGCTACAACCTTGTTTTTTAAAAGGGTATTAGTTAGCCAAAAGATAAATTATTATTACAAAAATGCATGATTTAGTCCTGTATTTAAATACTATTTTATACTGTGCATAAATTCTAATGCATAAAATCTAATCCCTGCCATCTATCCAAGGCGACATTCACTATCAGATTTATTTTTGGGGAAGACAAAATTTCTGTCTGCCGTAAGCTTTAGTCACATAGGGTTTAGAGAAGGAAAACTTCATTTTCTTTGCAAGCAGTGGCAATTCACAAGTTTTCAGAAGCATCCATGAATGGCATAGGCTTGGTGGAGACTTCTTAAAGAAAAATGTTAAACCTGTTTAACTAACTAGCTAATTATCTTTTCAGACCTAGTAAGCTTCTCAATAAAGAGTTGCTTGGGCCAAGCAACACATCTCCTTTTGCATTTCTAGAGCCAGGAACTGAAGCTGAATGCTGGATATCTGTCCAACATTGTCACACGCTTCTGTCTGCATAAACCAGAAAAAGATAAGTGGTCAAAATAGAACCCACTGCAAGGAAGATAAAGGAAAATGTTACAGAAGCCAGACAGAAAACAAGTTGAAGAGAAAGAGATTTGGATAGGAATATGCAGACTTTAGAAGAAGGCATTGCTCAGAGATGCAAAGGAGCTTTTTCTGAGTTTGTAATTTAGGCAGCAGCAGCGGAGGGGAAAGTCTACAGATAAAGAGATAGACAGCTGTTTAGAGGCATACCTAATAGAGGAATGAATAAAACTCAAATCCAGAAACAGCGGAATTAGATGAAAGCAGAAGGATGGGTCTTGGCAAAAAAGGAACTTGATATTTTTCTGCCCATTGTATTTGCATTTTTCTATCCCCTGTAAATACCATGAAACCTGTCAACAAAAAATGTATTGCAGCCTTTTAAAATGCTGTTCTTTGTGCAGAATAACACAGTAATTCCAGGACAATTTACCCTGTTAATTCTAGTTTTAGGTATGCACCTACTGAGCCAAAGATTGCTGATGGCACAGCTCATGTTTCACCTGACAGATTTTTGTTTTCTTGCATTTTTGATTCATTCACTAAATAGGTGGGCAGGGTGTTGAACAGAATTGTGCTCCTAAGGAGGTTATTGTTGATGCAATCTCTCTTTCCCATAACATAGAAGTGGAAACAGCGTGAAGAAGCAGTATGGAGGACTCCTTCTCCAGTCTTGGCCTCAAGACAAGTTATCCAGTCCCAGTCACTCTTCTAACCCATTCTTTCTTTCCTTTTTCCAGTTCTGCTCTCCATCAGCACCCAATTCCTTATTCATAAATTCCATTAAGTCATGACAGAGCCCTTCTTGAGTTGAGTCTCCTCGAGAGCTTCCTCTCAAGAAGATAAAGGCATAATTCCAAAACAAATCATTCCTGTTGATTACTAAGTCATTAATGCACAGTGTTGATGACAAAAAGAATTATCAGAATTTTTTTAGTGTCCAGTGCAAATTTTCTTGGTCTTATTCTCAAAACCAAGATAATTTTTTTAAAAAATAAATAATAAAAAAACCAACCCTGCATTTGAGGTAATAGAAAATACCATTCTGCAGTATATAAGCTTTAAAAAGTTATCAAGATACTCTCAAGCTCAACTCTTTGACATGCTTAGCTGTGTGTAGTCATGACAATAGTGGAAAAATTTCTTTTTTTGACTGCAACTATCTCAATATGAGGATACCATCATGGTCTCTATTCTGCATGCCATTAAGTGCCATGAAATTTTCAGTACTCATAAGCATGATTCTTAGTATCAAAAAGAAGACATATTCATATGTTTATTAAAGAATTTAATATTACTATAAGAAAGTTAAGGCTCAAGTTTTCTATTTGTGCTGGTTTTGAATGTGAACCAGCAGGGGAAATTAAACCCACACAAATACCTCGAGAGATTTAGGTCAAAATTACAACTTTAATAGAAAGGTTAAAATAAATGCAATGAATACAGAAAGAAAAACTGGCTTAAAAACCACAAGGTCACAGTACAACCTGATACCCCATTGACCAGGGTGGTAGCTGTATAGTCTAATTAGGCACTGGTCCTGTAGAAGGTCTGGTACTGTGGGAAGTTCACCTCCTCTGCTGAGTACCCTGTAGTCCTCTGGGTGTCCAGTGGTGCAGAAAGGTCTGGTCGTCTGGGTGTCCAGTGATCTGGGTGTCCAGTGGTCTGGTAGTCCAGTCCTGGTAGTCCAGTGGTGAAGGGTCCAGTCATAGTGGTCCAGAGTCCTCTACGTTTCCAGTCGTCTGGTTTTCCAGTAGTCTGGTAGTCCAGTGGTCTCTCCCATCCCAAAGCCTACTTCTATGTCATGTTTCTTGGCTGGTACCTCGCCCAGGCATGGGGATTTCCACAATGGAAAGGGATGTTCCCAACTTCTACTGGTTGGTTCAGTAATGAGCTCGCATGAGCCCAGTCTCAGGGAGCAAACAGTTTCTTGCATTCCATTGGTTGGTGTTTATCTGGCTCGGTAATGGGCCATTAACTGAGATAATCCACTCAGGATGGTCCCAAAGTTCTGTTCGTCCATGCTTATCTGTTCAGTAATGGGCCATTAACCGAGATAATCTACTCAGGACGGGTGGTGCTTGCTGTTGGCCAGAATGGTTGTCTCAGTTGAGATAACCACCCCACCTCACATGAGCACAGGGAACCTAATCATGCATAATCCTATGGGACCTGATGAGATGCATCCCATACTCCTGAGGAAATTAACTGATGTTGCTAAACCACTCTTTACGATACTCGAAAAGTCATGGCAGTTAGGTGAAGTCTCAGGTGACTGGAAATGGGGAAATATTGAACCCATTTTTAAAAGGGTAGAAAGAAGGACCCTGGCAATGACTGACCTGTCATTTCCCCTCTGGGAAGATCATGGAACGGATCCTTCTGGAAGCTGTGCTAAGGCACATGGTGGTCAGGGACGTGATTCGAGATGACCTGCACCACTCCACCAAGGGAGAATCTTGCCTGACCACCCAGTGGCCTTTTATGATGTCTTTCATCAGTGGACAAGAGAAGAGCTATGAGTGTCATCAATCTGGACATATGTAAGGACTTTGACACTATTTCTCACAATATTCTTCTCTCTAAATTGAATAGATAATCTGTCAAACCCCTATTTCATGGAAGGGGAATTGGCTGAATGGTCACGTCCAGAGAGCAGTTGTCAACAGCTCAACATTCAGATGGACATCAGAGACAAGTGGTGTCCCTCACAGGTCCATACTGGGATCAGTGATATTTGATGTCTTCATCAATGGCACAGACAGGGAATGGAGTGCACCATCAGCGAATCTGCAGACTGACACCAAGCTGGGTGGTATGATTGACACACCTGAAGGATGGGATGCCTTCCAGAGGGACCTGGACAAGCTTGAGGAGTGGGCCCACGGGAACATTGTGAGGTTCAACAAAGCCAAGTGAAAAGTGCTGCACCTTGGTTGGGGTGACCCCTGGTATTAACACAGGCTGGGGAATGAAGGGAAAGTGAGCAGCCTTGGAGAGTGACTTGGAGGACCTACATGGATGCAAAGCTGGACATGAGCAGCAATGCGTGCTTGCATTTCAAAAAAAACAACTGTATCCTGGGCTGCATCCAAAGCA
>VZRJ01011555.1:123417-213918 GCA_013397565.1 Ptilonorhynchus violaceus | reverse complement strand
AGAGAGAAAGAGAGAGAGAAGGATAGAGAGGGAGAGAAGGAGAGAGAAGGAGAGAGAGGGAGAGAGAGAGAGAGAGAACGAGAGAGAAAGAGAGAGAGAGAGAGGAGGAGCGAGAGAGAGAGAACGAGAGAGAAAGAGAGAGAGAGAGAGGAGGAGCGAGAGAGAGAGAACGAGAGAGAAAGAGAGAGAGAGAGAGGAGGAGCGAGAGAGAGAGAACGAGAGAGAAAGAGAGAGAGAGAGAGGAGGAGCGAGAGAGAGAGAACGAGAGAGAAAGAGAGAGAGAGAGAGGAGGAGCGAGAGAGAGAGAACGAGAGAGAAAGAGAGAGAGAGAGAGGAGGAGCGAGAGAGAGAGAACGAGAGAGAAAGAGAGAGGAAGACAGAAAGGGAGAGGAGGAGAGAGCGAGAGAAGGAGAGAGAAAGAGGGACTAGGAGAGAGAACAAGAGAGAGAGAGAAAGAGAGAGGAGGAGAGAGAGAGAGAATGAGAGATAGAGAGAGAAAGAGGAGGAGAGAGAGAGAGAACTAGAGAGAGGGAGAAAGAGGAGGAGAGAGAGAGAGAAAGAGAGAGGAGGAGAGAGAGATCGAGACAGAGAGAGAAAGAGAGGGGAGGAGAGAGAGAAAGAGAGAGAGAGAAAGAGAGAGGAGGAGAGAGAGATCGAGACAGAGAGAGAAAGAGAGAGGAGGAGAGAGAGATCGAGACAGAGAGAGAAAGAGAGAGGAGGAGTGAGAGAGAGATCGAAACAGAGAGAGAAAGAGAGAGGGGGAGAGAGAGAGAGAACGAGAGAGAAAGAGAGAGACAATGTGAGAGTAAGAGAGAGAGAGCAAGGGCGAGAACAAGAGAAAGAGAGAGTGGAAGAGAGACAAAGAGAGAGAGAAACTTCTCTAATTCATTGAAGACAAGAGAATGATAATTGAATGCAGGATAGATAGAAGGAATGTGGCCTTTAGCCCTTGTCTTCGGGTGACTTACTGATGCTATATATCCGAATTGCCTGCTTAATGAAATATACTAATTCTGCATCTTTAAGCTGGCTCAAGAAGCCAGGCACTGTGTTTTGGTTTTCTGCAAAGGTGTTTACATTCCGTGTTCTTATCACTAGCTATCTTGTGGTTCTCAGGAGAGCACTCTCAGCAGTCGCCTTCTCTGCAGCTGAAGGCGAAGGGACACTTTTTTTACTTTTACCTTTTTACCTTTTTCCTGTGAGCTTTTGCCCTGCTTTTGCTCAGGTGAAGTATATTGGAGAGAGTTGAAACTTGCTTTTGGCTTTTTCCCTCCTCTGCCTGAGGCAAGGAAAGAAGACAGGTTTTTTTCCTGGGACTGTATTTTCTTTTCCTTCTTCCTTTGGAACTTTACAACAGACTACTGAGCTCTGAGGCCTACCCCACCCTGGGCCTGGGGAGGCCAGCACCAGCCTAGACCTGGAGGGAGACAGAGAAGAAAACTACACCCAGGAAACAAAGGACTCTGAGTTCATCCAGGTTGTCTTTATCACGAGAGGTTTATTATGTAACATTATTCATTTTTTTATTTTCCTTTCTCTTCCCCTAGTGCTTGCGTGCACCCACCCCCCACGCCCCCGCAGCTGGGTTTTATTAAATAAACATGTTTTTTTCACTTTCCTTTGAGAAATTCTTTGGGGGGGGGGGAAGGGAGTTTTAGGACCCTATCTTTTGCAGAGGAGACTGTTCAAGTCTTCCTCCTAAGTTTGTCCAAACCGTGACAAACATATTTGGTGCCCAAGACATGAGGGCTCGACTCAGACAGCCCTCCAGCAAAGGTGTCATCAAATGTACTGTATGGAAGCAATATGTCAAAATGCAAGATCTTGGGCAAGGAAAGGAGATGCCACAAAACCAAAACCACCACGACCACTGAAAAGTGGTGGGCCTGATCACCAGCCCCTGGTTGACTTTCACTCAGAGAGCTGAACACTATCTACATAAGAGGTTTCATTGGAACAACAGCTGGCTATTTAGGATGAAAGAGAAACAGAAAGTGCTGCCTGTTAATAAACCCCTTCAAAAGCTTCTTGCATGATAGGAGTGGCTCAAAAAGATCACAAGGAATCACTAGAGAAGAAAGGTCAGTTTAAATCTAAATACTATGACTTTATACTTAATCTCAGCCAACACTATACCTCACTCTGCTATTCACTACTTTTTCTTCACCCCATCTGAAAATTGCCTTGGATTCAGAAATTACCATTTACATCCACTTTGTGTTTTCTTGTGGAGAGACAGCTATCTACCAGCCCAACTGTCCAAACCTAAAAGCCCTTTTCAAGGACGGAAAAGACTACCTTGCAGGGCTTCTGAGGGGGGGAGGGAGGTGTATTTATAGCCCCAACACAGGAAAATTACTTTAAAAGTCTGCTTTTCCAAAGTTCTGAACAGTGTGCTCCTCCTGCTTTCTCCTGGGCTTATGGGGGCTTAATAGTTTTAATGACCAACGATGAGTGTCTCAGATGTCCTGGGTGTTTCGTAAAGCTTTGACTCAAAAAATATCTACAAAGCCTTTTCAAATAGGTCTGTAATATTCTATTTGAAATGGTTGAGGTTGAAGCCTCCCTGAATGGAAAACTCTGAGTGGAAAAGGTCAAAGTAGGTTTGGATCTGGCTTAAACTACTCATTCTGCCAAAGATTAGATGGAGCTATTCTCTTTTGCTACCTTGTTTTCTTGTTGCTAGCCTGGTGGAGTGAAAGTGGTTCCCTTCACTTCAAAGGAGGGGGTCAGCTGGCTGGATGTTGAGGTGCATGACAGGGGTTGTTAAGTCTTCCTCAATCCATCCACAGGTTGTGTCCAGCAAGTGTTTATTAAGGCATTAAAACAACATCATGACAATAGATTGAGGTGGGAACTGATTTTTACCCTGCAAGTCTCAGATTTCCAAAACCTCAAGGTGACTCTGCATATGTGCATCAGAAGACTTACTGGCAACCTTGTTTTTGTAAGATGAATAACCCATCTTAGAATCAGATCCCCTGTTTTCTCTTCTCTCCTCCATTCAAAACAGGGAAAATTCAGTTTGCAGCCCTTTGTTTCTGTTTTTGTAAAGCAAAACTTCACATACAGCCAAGCACTGTTATCTCATCTGTGTTTCTGAAGTGACAGGAAGTAGCGCGCTGAGCTCCAAAGCACTGAGGATCTCCACTTTTCTAAACATTTGCAAAGATGCCTCTCCTTTCTCCACTCCTAGTCCAGGCCATCTTTACAGATAATATATTTTCTTAACATCAAAAAATAGCTGCTCTATCATTCCTGTACATCAAGGACCAACATCTCACAGCTTTCTGAGAGTTGAAGCAAAAGACCATATTTTGTGTGCAAGGACAGCATGTATTTTCCTCCCATGTCTCATTCCTCCTGTATTTTAAGGTGCTTGTGTCATCACCTGCCAGTACTATCCAGCACAGCTATCCAACGAACCATGATCCCACCCTAGGAAGTAATGAAATCAGCAGAAGATTCAGGAGGCGTTTCTGGGACAAGACACATCTTGCTTTTCCTTTGTCTTCTGGTTTCTACAGAGGATCAGCCAACTACAGACGGTGATTTTGTACCTCTGGCATTTTGACTGCTTGAACATCCATTTCTCTATAAGTGAAGAGTGATTCCCACAACTAATTTTGTTGATGACACTCCAGAAGACACTTTTATTGACAGAAAATCTTTTAAATCATTCATTGCTTCCCATTTAAGGCTCGTTTCCTCAGAAACCAAGGCACATTTTCTCTTTAAATCCAATATGGAATGTCAGGACATTTCTCCACTTGTTTATCCTGTGCTTCAGAAACACTGTAGAACATCATTACATTCACACATAACAGATTTGCTGAAAACAGCTCAAATAATTTCTCAGATTGAGCACTGTTCTTTGTAGATTTGAAAAAAAAAAAAGAATATTTTGGGAGAATGGGGTATTCTATATTTTGGAGCAAAAGAGAAGATTCTGTTGTGTGATGGAGTTTGAAGCCTCCATCTCTGGTTCTGGATACCCTTTCAGTAATTGTAATGAAATCCACACACTTCAGACTAATATCTGAAAACAGAAACATGCCAAAAACCCTGCAGACAGACCAGTTTCAGATTAATAAAGAGTTTTAGATTATAATGTAACTCCAGGAAGGACTATTAGCTCATCTGACCTGTATATTGCAGGCTGTTTAATGTCACCCAGTTACCTGTATATTAAGCTGAGTAATCTGTGTTTGACTGCAGCTCTTCCCGAGTAAAGAAACCTGAAAGTTTTCAAAGACACAAGAGGTATCTTCCACTTTCTTTTGTTTCTTTTCCCAGCGCTAACTGCACACACTTCCACACTTCCATGCTTTGACAACGTGAATTTGTCATGCCTTCTCTATGAGACATCTCCTCACATTAGAGTTTACTCTTTCTCCGTTGCATGAGAGCCCTTGGCAATTTGTATTCTCTTCTACAGGATACTTTACAAAGTATCAAGTCAATTTGTCACTTGATGGCTAAACAGAATGAATATTTAAGTTTCTTGTTGTAAGATATTTCCCTTTTCTCTTACTTTTTCAGCATCACAAGCACAAATTCTCCACTAACTTCAGCCATCTCTAGAAGTCAGGTATCAACGCCACATGAATTATCCAGGTCCTTTTTGGACAATGGGTTCATCTGCAAATGGGATTTTTTTAATCTGTTGTGGGTTTGCCTGCTATGTGACTGAAATCGATTGGGATAAGTCCCACTCCTGTGGTTTGGAGAAATGCCCTGTAGGCCTGAAAAAAAAATGTGATGAAGAAATTGCTTTGTAGTAAGAGATTTAAACCATTGATCTGCTCAGCTACCTAACACTAATTCTGGTGATGATCCTAAAAATTTGGCATTCAAGAAAGAAAAATCCACAAATCTTAAACAAATCATCTCTCCATTCTTGCTCTCCAGCACCTTTCCCATTTCTCATTCCCATAGCAAGGAAAAAAGCTGAACCAGAGATAAGCAGCCTTTTTTATCCCCTTTGAGTCATGATCCATGACAGTTATTTCAAAAGTGAATAGCTGAATAATATATTTAAAAAAGAAAATAATTTCTCCTCTCTTCCTGTTCTTCACTCCTCTTTCTCCTCTGCCCCACCTTCTAATTTTCATGACAAACAACAGATTTGAAAGTACCACAAAGGCTCATTCTACTTCTGTTGAAAATCCAGGAGTTCTTCAGACAACCAAAATCTTTCCTGAACCCAGTGTGCCTGGGACCACAAGCCCCAGAAATGCCTCACTATGGTCTACTCAGTCCTTTCCTGACAAACAAGGCAGCTTTGAGATGATGTAATGCTTGAGGACATGTGTAGGCATAAAGGGGTGTCCTCTTGACAAGGAAGGGCTTTGTGAAGAGAAGTATTGGAATGCCACAGATTCCTAATTAACTTCTTCAGGAATTAGGGCCCAGACTTCACATGCTGAGAGATAGCCAGAGGTTTTGGTGCATCACCAAGAATGACCTGCTGACATCTAACTGCCTGTACAAAAGCAAGAGGCAGACATGGGGCTTTCCAAGCTTAAGATCCTGAAAAACAAGCTTTCTGGGGTATCACCAGCACGTAACTCTCTAGGAGTATCATTCTTCAGAATTTCCTTCTCAATCTCAGAGATTTGCAAGGAGATCCCTGAAGCCATCTCAGGTTCCCTCCACATTGAGAGGTACTATTCATCTGTGTTCACTCATCTAAAAATATTTTTAAACAATGTGTTTCCCTTAGTGGTCTGTGTAGCACAGTATTATTACCTTCTTCATGTGTTTCTGTGCTTTCCCTAGTGAATTTCTTTATTTGTTTATTGAATTATCCTTTGAACTTGCTTCTGCTTCTTTTCAGAGACCTCCAAATTATTTTTCCTATGCTAATCTTCACCTTCCTTTCAGGCCCCACAAGGGCCTGTGCTGCCCTTTAATCCTACTGGGGTTTAACAGTGATGAATTTAAACTGCAAACTCTTTCAACTTTTTCCAGTTTTCTGCAGTAAAGTTCTCTGTGCATTCTAAGATCACAATCACAATTCCTCTGGGCATTTTACACTCCCTCTGAGTCAGTTGAGCAGAGGGTCAAGAACATTTAGTATTGCCTCTTCCATTTCATTCCTCCCATGCCTTGCAAATCCAGCAGTGTTGTGATTCATCTTTGTCTGAGATGGTCTGCCTTCAAATCTTTCCTTTTGCCCTTATCTACAGCTTTGGGCAAGAGCTTGGCTATTACCCAAATGGCACAATGCGCAAATGCTTCTCCTTCTCCACACCCTTGCTAGCAATCAGCAATGCCTCTCTTGCTCTCCTGAGTTTTAATTAAGTCATTCAACTTCCAGTCTCCTCTTATACTTCCTGTCATCTGAGTGTCATTTTCTTTTGTGACTACAGTCTTAAAGGAGACTAAAAATAGGCCATAAACCACCAATTTTGTCACTTTGGTCGTTCCTTCAGTCCAAGTAGTCAGTAACTGATTATTTAAGCTTCAGCATGTCCTGTCCACTTACATCAAGTTGAGTTTGCTGCAACATGACTTTCTGCTGTGGATATGTCAATCCCATCTGCTATGACGGGAGTTGGGAGAAAATGTCTGTATTCCTTGTACTGTTGCATTGGCCAGAAGCCCCTCTCAGGACACACCCATGAGGATGGTTTGCCATCCTGGGCTGATCTGGAGCCTGTTGAACTCAATGCCAGTTCCACAGACATTATAAAGAACAATATCAGATCTGAGGTGGGATGCACAGGTTTAGGTGCTTTTTCATTTCCTGGTCTCTAACTTTCATTTGCACGAAAGCAAGAATATTTAGCAGATAACATGTCATCCAACATGGTACTTTGCTCTTGCAGGTCACCCTTGGTTCAGCCATAGCATTGCAATGTCAAATGAGGGTAAGAGCTGCTGAACCTGGTAACCTGATAAGAGTGAGACTTCTGCAATTCCATGTTCCCACATCCAGCACACACACATATACACACTACGGATATATACATACGTATATATATACACATAAACCTGTCTAGCCCCTTTACTTTTGTCTTTCTCCAGGGAACGGTAGGACTGTCAGCCTGACTTTGGTGCCAGGAAAGGTGATGGAGCAAATAATCTTGAGTGCCATCACCTGGCATGTGCAGAACAACCAGGGGACCAGGCCCAGCCAGAGTGGGTTTGTGAAAGGCAGGTCTTGCTTGACCAACCTCATGGCTGCCTATGACAATGTGACCTGCCTGGTGCGTGAGGGAAAGGCTGTGGGTGCTGTCTACACAGACTCTAGCAAAGCATTGTCTTCCACAGCATTCTCCTGGAGAAACAGGCTGTTCATGGCTTTGACAGGTGCACTCTTTCCTGTGTAAAAGCTGGCTGAATGGCTGGGTGCAGAGAGTGGTGGGGAATGGGACTAAATCCAGTTGATGGCCAGTCACTTGTGGGGTTCCCCAGGGCTCAGTGTTGGGGCCAGTCCTGTGTAACATCTTTATTGATAATTTAGATGAGGGGATCAAGTCCACCCTCAGTAAGTTCCCAGATGACACCAAGTTAGCTGGGAGTGTTCATCTGCTGGAGGGCAGAAAGGCTCTAAAAAAGGATCTGTGTAGCCCGGGTCCATGGGCCAAGGCCAATGGTATGAGGTTCAACAAGACCAAGTGCTGGGTCCTGAACCTGAGTCACAACAACCCCACACAGCTCTCCGGGCTTGGGGAAGAGTGGTTGGAAAGCTGCTGGGTGGGAAAGGACCTGGGGGTGCTGGTCAACAGCAGCAGAACATGAGCCAGGTATGCCCAGGTGGGCAAGAAGGCCAATGGTACCCTGACTTGTGTCAGCAATGGTGTGGCCAGCAGGAAAGGGAAGTGATTTGAGTGACTGTCTGTCTGTGCTGACACTGGTGAGGAGCAGTGACGGAGCTGGGGTGGCTCAGCCTCAAGAAAAGGAGGCTCAGGGGGGATCTTCTCACTCTCTACAACTCCCTGACAGGAAGGTGGAGCCAGGTGAGGGTTGGTCTCTTCTCTCAAGTAACAAGTGACAAGACAAAAGGAAATGGCCTCAAGTTGTGCCAGTGGAGGTTTAGGTTGGATATTGGGAAAAACCTGCCTATGTAGAAAAGTTTAACACAAGAAGGACTGTACGGTCCTCCTTGGAAGTAAAGCTCTGGGTACAGTTTTCAGCCAACATTCTCCTCACCCTGTTGTGAGTCGTGCCAATATCCATCACGTCTGGCAATCACATTCACACAAATGTGATTTCTACACATAAAATAATCTGAGCCACAAATCCTCACTTTTGATAAAAACCTAAACAAACAAGGCAGCGAATCAAGGGAAATAATTGTCTGGAACATCTAAAATGCAGGATCTTAGTCTTCTCATGGAACTAACATTTCCAACCTTGGAAAAATCCAACAGAGATAGAAAAATTCCTGTAACCTTTGCAAAAATATGTTCCCTTTTGCCAGTAAAAGCCATTCCTTTGCAACACCATTTGGATAATTTGCCTCTACATCTTGTTCATCTTTCACCTTGTAGGCTTCAGATTTTTTTGTGTTTTCATCACTGGTCTGGATATAAGAAAATGAGTCGGGGGAGAAAAAGGAAGCACAGATTTTGGCAAGAATCCCTGCCTGGAATGAATATTAAACTTTGGTTTATTTAAGTGATCTGGTTGTGTGTGAGAGAGAGAGAGAAGGGAAACAAATACAGATAGTTTTTTTTAAAAGTGAGTGTGAAAGAAATTCCCCAGAGAGACAAATAAAGGACTTTTTTATTGCTAATAACTCATGTTCTGGCATGAGCTTTTCATGTTGTTAACCCACCTTGAAAACAGTGAGTTTAGTTGTTGTTGGGTTTGGTTTGCTTGTTTTTCTTTTTACATCTCTCTTCTGGCTTTTTAATTGTTACAGTAAGGGGAAAACAGATCGAAAAAATGCCACCTAACACATAGACACACCAAAATCCCATCTCTCCTCTTGATAAGTAATTGGAAAACCTGAAGAGTAAGAGGGTGATTTCATCCTTTTTCCTCATTTTATAAGTAAGTCTCCACAATGGTCTGTAGTGGCTAGATTGACAGGATGGATGGTTTCAGCAGCTGTCATCTTGCTGGTTGCTGTTTGCTTTACCTGGGTGGACCTGATTGCAAAGAGCAACTCAGAATGGAAAGAGGGGGGAATAGTTGCAAAGGAAATAAAAGGAAAGTGCATTAACTATGCTCCCCACTCATTTACACCAAAAGATATTATACATAATGTGCCAATTCGAGACAGAAATGTACATAAATGTATTCTTTGAGCATACCTTTGACCAGGAAAGGACCAGAGCATTGAACCACATAACTGTAGAATGGTTCATCATCTCGTTCCACCCCCATGCCATGGGTAGGGGCACCTTCCACTAGACCAAGTTGCTCCAAACCCCATCCAACCTGGCCTTGAATATTTCCAGGGATGGGGCAGCCACAGGTTCCCTGTGCAAGCTGTGCCAGGGCCTCACCACCCTCACAGCCAAGAATTTCTTCCCAATATCCCATCTAACCCTGCTCTCTTGCAGTGAGAAGCCATTCCCTCTTGTCCAGTCCCTCCAGGCCCAAGTCCCTCTCTGGCTCTCTTGGAGCCCCTTTAGGTACTGGAAGGCTGCTAGAAGTCCTCTGCTAAATGTTTTCCTCGACATGGCCCAAATGCTTGTGACCTGTTTTGAGCCAGGTGTAGTGGGATGTGATACATACAGTCCCTGTATGAGAGTGAGGTCAACTGAGGTCCAAATGGATCTCCAATATTAAAAAAAGAAGAAAGAAAGAAATTAAGACTCTGGCTCACTCGTTGTAGTAGGATTTTCACTGCTACAGTTCTGAAAAATGAGGACCCTGGCATCAGTGCTTCCCACCCATGCTGACCTCAGGTCTCAAATTCAGCTCACTATGCCGTCTTCTGACCATCTCCTTGTTGGACATGAAGGTCGTGGAGTGGGGGGGGGGGAAATTGTACCTATCCTGGGAACAGCTCCTGCCTCCTTTTTGCCAAGACTGAGCACATCAAGTCTCACTCAGAAGGATGTAGTCACCTCTCTCTCATCCTGTGCTTTTTGGAGTGTCCTGGCAGTAGTGAGCAGTGTGCCAGGGTGGGGACAGTGTCCTGGTTTGGACAAGCCAAGGTTGCTCTTGTGCCTTTGCCCGTTTACCCAAAAACTTACAAAAAGCCAGTCCAAGTGAGCTGTGTGGCTGATGGACTCCAGAAGCCTCATATTCATTTCTCAATGCAGGATGGTTCAGATAAATACGCAGGAGGCTTCAGTGCTTTTCTGACCCAAACCACTTCCACTCAAGCCTTTTTGAACCTTACCCTATACTACTTCACCTTCAGCCCCATTTTTTCCAGACCCACAGGGATTTCCCTGACCAGGAGCTGCCAGATCAGGATGGTGTCTTTGTGATGATGACAAATATCTGGGAGAGCAGTAAGAGAAGAGGCTGCCAAATTCTTCCTCTTGTGAGTTGAACGAGACTTGGCCTTCTCTCCATGATAACCCAGAGCTTTCTCTGGGTGGTGAAAGTAACAGCAGACATTCAGACAGGACCCTGTCCTGCCTTTCCGCAAAGGTCCCCAAACACTCAACACTCTGCAGTCTGATTGAGGTTGAAATCACAGAAAAGCTGAGCCCAGAGGTATTCAGATCTTGTACGGAGCACTGCAGATGGAGGTGACATGAGGAATGGAGACACTTGTGTGCTACCTAGAGAGTATCTCCAGCTGCGGCCAAGAAGATCCAGTCCCATCATGTCTCCTAACCTACAGCATGAGACATTTTTGTCTCACATGCTGGACATGGACTTACCAAGGAATTTCAGGATATAAGAACACAAGGCAGAAAGGAACTTGTCCCCAAGAAGGGAAGGGAGAGGGAGAAGGCAATCAGCCTCTCATCTCAACAGTCCATGTCACACAACATGAGACCAAAGAGGATGTGGCATAGCCTCTCTCCCACTTTGTACAACCAAGTTTTCTAACACGGGAAGAGCACAGCGCTCCTTCGTGTCAAGGGAAAGCCATGGGAAACAATTTGCTGTTGGACCAGAGCAGAGAAGCAGTTCACTTCAATGGTCTCCATTCTTGCATGGTTGTAAAACTGTTCTGCTCAGGGGACACCCCTGTCAGCTAAAGCTTCTGTTGCATGTACAGTGGATGCACTTTTGTGGGTATCACCTTCCACCTTTCCAACAAATACCATACCGTAAAGGTACCAAGATCTACAAGCAAGCAGAGGAAGATTTTAACCTAATCAAACACCAGACAATTCAGTCCTTGAACTGAAGAGGGGACTTCAGTTAACTGCGTTATTTCTCAGCCATCCATATGCAAGGGGATTTCTCATTAATCCCTAACCTGGTGACTGATTCTGGGGCCCGAGGGATTATTTGTGACATTTTGCCCACTGAGCTGTTTGAAAACGACTTTATGGAGATGCAAAAGTCAAAGAAAAAGTCGTTATTCTCCACTGCACAGTAAGAAAAGCTAGACATGATCAAGGGAGAAACCTCTACAGCATTTTGTCAGGCTGGCTGGAGGTCAGCAGCCCTAGTGGATGTAGCATAGCTCCCGTCTTGCTATGCTCTCATTTTTCCCCTCCAGTCAAAGGCAGGGAAAACACAAGCCTCCTCAAGGTGGCAATCAAAGTGCTGCTTCTTCAGCTATTGGAAAAGTCTCTTAATAAATCAAAAACCATAGGTTAGCCTTAAAAATTGTTAAACACTTCCAGAACCCTAGTGTGTTCAGACCCAAGAGACCAATGTGGCTTTTTAAGAGGTATAGCACAGTCATTTCATTTTTGACTCAGCTTTAGACCTTATCTTCCTCAACACTTTGTTATTTTGAGGCCCATATATCACTGTTTTTTGCCCAGCCAGGAGGAAATCACCATGTGTTTGAAGAAGCTTCTCTGGTTTGGTGGATTCCTCAGCACCTGTCATGAGGTAAACTGCACAAATGGGCCACAGATCATATTGTCAGCTGCCTCAGTGGCCATTCCTGTCTCAGTATTAGTCCCCCTGTACTAAACTACACCCTGAGTTTACAGCAGCAAACCTTTCATCTTTCTGAAGTGCTCATGTTGCTTTCCACCTGTCCAAGCTGCAAAGCCAAGTGTGATAACTCAAATAAAGTGTTTTAAGCCACAAATGGGTGCTGCATTAATGCAACACCTTCTCCACTGTCACTGTGCCACATGGGCCACTCCTAAGGGAGCTCTTTCTCACCATGACTTGCATCACTCAAGACAAGGCTGCTTCTCTTTGCAGTCACGAGCTTTAACTCATCACTACCTGCACTAAAAATTTCCCTTTGCTCCACAAATACAAGTAAAGAATGTGACTTGTCCTTTCTTAAGATCTCACATGTAGCTCCTCACTGTGATCCCATGGGAAAGGAAAAAAAATTCCTCTTTTACTTGGAGGAAACTGAGTCACAAAAGATAAAGAAAACTAAACAAATTCTTGGAAATGCTCTCAGGTACTTGGTTCCTACTATTTCATTATAGAGAGGCCAAAACAAATGAAACCTGCTGGTTACTCAACTCCTTTGAACTTCAAGTCATGTCATGGTGGAAGCCTACATTTTAAGCTTCCAGATTTCAACATTTTCGTTTCATTGACACATCCATGGCTGAGCAGGGAACTGTCAGAGCTAGCAAGGGTCCCTGACTCCCAGTACGTTGATGTACAGATCAGAGCATCCTGCATCTATTCCCCAGCAAAAGCAGCACATTCCCACTTTCCTCCCAGCTGTCCGCCCTTTGCAAGGCAACAGGAATGGCTTGTAAATCTGAGCCCTACATCTGGCCTTACCCACCTGGCTGACACCCATCAGACTGGAGCACTGACTCCCACACACACTTTCCCAACTTTTCCATCCGTCTCCAGTGAACACACTGGTGAAAGTGAAACTCAATACAAAGCAGATGCTGATCATAACTGAATTTCCCCAGACAGAATCATCTCATCTCACGCCAGTAGCTTTTATATCTTGGTGATGTTCTGATGTTCCTCTCCCTTCCTTCCTTTTCCCTGTAGATCCATAGCCATGTCTTGTCCCTGTTTTCTCTCAGATGGAAGCCAGTTTCCTAACTTCAGACACAAAACATGTATTTCCATCCTCACCTTTCCGCTTTCCTGCTTCTTGCCAGTAGTGATCCTCCAGCAGTTTGGCTACTGCATTTTCTGATCTCCTTTACACCACTGTGGCAACAGTGACACAACCACCATGAAAGAAATTAATAAGTGTCAGAAGAATAGTAGTGCTGAACTTTAGAAACTTGTGTAGCAAATACAGAGGAAATTTGGGGTGTTGTATCAGTGACTTAATGTCTTTAAGATGCATTTGGCAAGTTTTTTAATGCTACTTAGCAGTGCACTTGAACTCTGGCTTCCTTCCTCTCTTCGTGTCTCCCAGGTATAGATGTCATCTCATAAACATCTCACACCACTTCAAGTTGTCTTTTCATACAGCAAAACACCCTGAAGACACACCTCAATTTCTGCAGGGATATTCATGCAATCAGGTTTTTGTGCAGAGGAAAGCAGACATCGGGATAGCACTTAATGAAATGCACCAGATACACCATCTCAAAGGTAACCCACCTGACCACCTTATTATCTTACCCAGCTACATTATGGTCCATTGGCAGTAGCTGCTGATATACCAGGAGTTTCTTAGCTGAAATTTGATGGCAACCCATTGCCTGGGTCCTTCTTATATTCTTGACGCCAACATAAGAAGGACATGAACCTGTGTTGGAGCAAGTCCAGAGGAGCCTGTGGTGAGACAGCTCACTCGCTCTGCACCCTTCCACCATCAGGAAGTTTATCTGCTGTTTTCCTTACTGATGCATAAATCATGGGAACCTTCCCTTTTTGCTCAGTCTTGTGAGACATCTTGGCACCGCAATCATCTGACAATAAACAGCTTACTGTGGGGGGAGATTATGCTGGAATTTGTGACTGACAGACACAAAACTTTACAACTATGAAAGATCTATCATAACTTCCACAAAGTGGGAAATCTGTGCACTTCTTAACGTGTGTGAGGGGTCCTCCTCAGACTGGGATGCCAGTCTGAGTATCTACTCTTCTAGAAGTTGAGCGGAAAAGGATGCCTTTGCACACCATCACTGTTCGTTGGTAAATTACATTGGCTCCTAATCTATACTATTTTTTCACTAGCTGTAATATAGGTACCTTTATTATCATGCACTGTATTGTAACCCACTAGAAGTATTTCTTTCGTTTATCCTGTGTAGTACATAGCCTGTTTTAAGTCTTATGTCTGTTTTCTTGTGTCTATTCAATAAATAATTCATGTTGTAATAGACCTGATCAGTCATTATTAAAGAACTTGCGAGCGAGAGTGATTTTGAGGTGCAGGCCACCTCAAAAGAGCTGCTGCCTACCACCAGAAGTCTGAGCAAATGCAGAGCCATCTAAAGCTCTCTCTTTCTCATTGTAACAGAGGCAACTAAGTTGATCAGAGGTCTGGAGCACCTCTGCTCTGGAGACAGGCTGAGAGATGGGGCTGTTCATCCTGGAGAAGAAAAGGCTCTGGGAAGACTTCAGAGTCTCTTCCAGTGCTAAAAGGGGCTCCAAGTGAACTGGAGAGGGACTTTGTCAAAGGCCTGGAGTGGCAGGACTGACAGGGATGGCTTCACGCAGCTGAAGAAAACGAAACAAATTCTTAGAAATGCTCTTTGGTACTCAGTTCCTATTATTTCATTGCAGAGAGGCCAAAACGAATGGGGAGGAGAGGGTTGGATTGGATATTGAGAAAAAATTTTTCCCTGTGATAGTGGCAAGGCACTGGCACAGGTTGCCCAGAGAAGCTGTGGTTGCCCCATCCCTGGAAGTGTTCAAGACCAGGCTGGATGGGGCTTGGAGCAACATGGTCTAGTGGAAGGTGTCCCTACCCATGGCAGGAGGATGTTCATTGACGTCCCTTCCCACCTAAACCATTCTACAATTCTACAGTGTCTTCATCCTTCTCAAATCTTGTGCTTTGACTGAACACCTTTAAGGCAGATCTTGAAAAAGTTGTGTTACCATTCTCTGGTCCAAACCCGAGATAGTCCTTCCTTCTAATATACAGAGGGAGGGAAATGACTTTTCTCTCACCAAACAGGGATTTAATGAGATCTTTGTGATTTGGAAATTTTTAGGAGTTCTGGAGTTCATCTGGCCAAAGATCATGGACTCTGCCATGCAGCACTGTACCCATCCTACTCTGGGGGAGTGTGGCATGTTGAAGAAGAGGAGGCTCACTAGAATCTGTCCTGTACTTCAAAGCATTAGCCTTCTGGACCAGCTTAAAATATGAATGGGAAACATCTGTATTATGCGCAGAGCAGAGGATGTCTCAGTGCCCATGGCCATTGCACTTTACCAGCTTGCTTTTGCAGGGTGATGAGAGAGACCAGGGTTACAAGCCTTGATTGAAAATCTTCATTTCAGATGAACTTGTCAGTCAATAACCAATTTACATGGAGTAGAAGGTGTAATTTCAATCTAGAAACTCCTGTGGGGAAACTGAGACCCACAGTATCTCTGTGTCTGGATAAACGTTCATCAGCTTCTGTCAATAATGACAGCTGATTAATTTATTGAATGCTGAAGATATCCCACTTGACTTTCGACTTTCCTTTGTCTTATTTGCAAATTCAGGGTCTGCCAACAGGATATAAAGTAACAGGGTTGCTGCAATGGGTGTCACATTTTACACGATGGCCAGAGGCGTTTGAAGAGACACAGTAAGAGATGGGTGCCAGGAGGTTATCTGCTGCTCACATTGCCTGGCTCTGGCTTGTCCTCAAAACTTCAGCTACCAGACCTCCACATTTTCCAAAATTACTGATGACTTGACATTTTTGCAATTGGTCTGCTAACAATTTCCTGCTGCTCCAAACGACAAGAATAAGAGGTGGAACCGAATTTAGTGTGGATATGTATGCCCTTGAGCCTGTTTCCACCAGAGGCAAACTTGTCCCCCAGGAATTAGAACATGCAGAGGAGGCTGACTGGCGAAAACAGAAAAGCTCCTTGAAGAACTCTTCCAAGTTTCTTTTTTTTTTGCCTTGTTTTTGTCACTAAAGATGCAGTCTCACCTCACACTTGGTCTCCCGTAGCTGAGCCTTTCATCCAGAGCTACACTAAGCTGCTCTTTGAGAGTTCATCCTGGAGTCTTTTTGATGTGCCTACTATCTTGGGCTGTAACACAATAGAGGGGGGCGAAGGTGGAGTGGCAAGTTTCCCATCAAAATATCCTCTGTCAAATGCACTTCACATGTAACTTTGTTGAGAGAAATCAGGGCAGGAGGAATGTCATTGAAGTCAATCCTTCTGTTTAGAGGGAAAATCCAATGAATTCTCTGACAGCTGGGCTTGGTCTTCAAGGACGATTTTCTTTTCCTATCTTTGCTTGAAATATGAGCCTCCCTTCCAGCCCCATTCAAGTCCAATAGCAATTTCTTCCTTTTACATGTTCTTCTGTTCCTTTAATATTTTCTTTTAGAGGAAAAGACTAGTAAACAAATAAATAAACAAAACCCCTTTGAAGTGTAATTGATGGGCCCAAATTATTTAATTTGGTTCAGAATCCTACTGAAAAAAAAGATCAAAAAGATAACAACTAAATTAGCATTGACCCTAATACATAGTTTAGTTAGAACAAGGGCAAAGCAAGGTTGGCAGAGACAGACCCCGGCTCTGTCCCACTGATATTGTGCTATTTTTCTTTGAAACCATATGTGAACAGACCACACAAGTACCCTAAAAGCCAAAGGACAGCAGGGGATTAACTGCAAGCAACCAGCCAGGACCACTGGTTTACACTCAGCAGCCTTAGCTGTGCCCTGCAGTATAGAATACATGACACATGAGAACCAGCCACGAGCACTCACAGGTTATTAAAAGGGGCAAAACACCCACCCTGCACAGAATACCTCACTCTTTAATTGCAACATGACTGGAGAAGTGACATGAGCCTATTATTTGATTTTAAAATCCTGTTCCCATCTACACCAGATGCCTTTGTTCTGAGACTGTTTCAGTACTCAGCTTTGCCAGCTCCTCTTTGCACCTGAAGTGTTCTTGCATTTGAAGTTCTGAGACTTTAATTTAGCCACATTTTGAAACTTTTAAAGGGCCAATGTCATGACAAAAATGTTTTTAAAATTGATACTTCCTAGACTATCAAATATAGCACAGAAAAAAAAATGTTTAAAGGGGAATATTTCGTGTGTCACTTTGCAATGCTTGTTTCCCATTTTTCAGCTCCCAAGGAGAATGCAGTCTGATCACCATCAGTTTTATGCTGACCAGTTTCCAGGTGCCTTCAATTTCATTTATATTCAATTTCCACATTTTTTTTTACAGTTTCTTGTTGGCTGACTTAGTGAGACCACAAACATAAGCTCTGAAATTGCAGATGTTCCTTCTGCCAATGGTGGCGACAGCTTGCAACAGCTCTTCACCTTCATTGTAATATGGCCTTAAGACCTTGCAGGATATGAAGGACTCTATCATCCTGATTCTGCAGGACAACACAGAGGAAGGATCAGGTGGTGGTTACACAATGCAGACCTTTTAGCACAAGTTCACAGGACAGCCCTGTGAAGTGAAACACCTTTCACATGAATCAAAACTTCTTTTATGGGATTCATCCTGTTCCATTCGGTTGTTTTAGGTAGGCAGACAGCTGCTCAAGGATTCTTCTGGAGTTCTTGGGAAGACAGACCCTTCCAGAGGGCCTTGGTTGGGATGACTGGCCAAGAGCTCACATGCTGCATGCAAGGGAGAAACAAGTCTGATTTATTCCCAGTTACAGTGCAATTATCCTAAAAATGGGTTGCACCTGTCTTGGTACCCCCCAAAAAAACCCTCAAGATTTCTGCCAATGGATTTGTCACATGAAAAAAAAATAATACCAGGGAAATTTAGCAGGAAGAAGCCATAATCACGTAAATATTTGCATAAACATATACGTATACAGAAAATACACATCAATAAGAAATAACCATAACAAGTCTCCATATCCAGCAAGCCTGTGATAATTCATAGCTGTCACTTCCCTCCCTTACCCTACTGCCCCGCAATTTGCTAAAGCCCCAGTGGTCATTATTCACTGCAAACTACACAGCTGGATAAACTCCGTGTTCAGACAGGTCTTTCCTATTTCTAATGGGAATCCTGCTTGAACTCTGGCCTGCCTGAGTAGCCCTGGGAGAAATTAACTGATTAAAAATGTCCAAAGGGGAATCTGCAAGTGAGAAGAGTTTTATTTTCCTAACATGCAATTGGCAATGCACCGAGGTAATGAATAATCACAAGACATTGCATGACCAGAATGTTTCATTAAGGCATCTCCTTCCTCCGATTTATTGTCTGTTCCAGGTTTAATATACTGGTGTTTCTCCAGCCACTGTCCCTAGGAAGAGCAGACTGGGTTAACACAAAGTCCTTTCTGTTTTTAAGCTCTAGGATAGAATTTGCCTGCCTTTGCCTCTGAGTGAGTTTGGGTTTACGTGTGCTGTTCCCACTCTGCTCAATTTTTTCCTTTCAGTGCAAAGAATGCACTTAACTTCTAAAACATTAGAACTAAGATCTGGCGTTTTTCGCTGGCAAGCACCTTCACTGTCACCCTGGGGGAATTCATTGCAGTGAAATCCATCTTATTTTGCTTTCCAGCCCCATGCCTGCAGACATCTCCATCTGAGCCGCAGACCCCACACTCCCCAGACGTTGGAGTCAAGAGAGGAAAACAGGCACTTCTGATGTGTAATTCATCTCAGCCTCATGTAGACATTTCTATTAGGTCAGAACTATGCTCTGTTTCTCTTCACTGACTATAAAGACAGCCTGGGGTGACTAGTTCACATGGACACCTCTTTCATGTAGATGCCTATGTTAGGTGAGATTAATTTTGTCTTCTGTTTGCGTGGAAGTCAGGCACCCAGTTTTGTGCCAGAGCTTTGAATTTGGAGCACTACCTGCAAATTTGTTTCTTCATTTCTCTCTTGCAGCAGCTGCACATCTGACAGATGTTAGTCAACTTGCTGTAGTTTTGATGAGCCTTGAGAGCTTCAGACAGCTGGCATCTGCTTTGGCAATTTGCGCCTGCTTTCTTTGTCCCTTCACCTTTGGCTTGTCATGTAGCAAAAGATATATTTTCTTTGCTGTAAGCTTTAGTGTGCTACATTGGAGTTACAAGGTGCGTTAGTAGTGATGAGAGCAGCATATTTTCCTTGTCACTGTGGTGTTTTCTTTTCACATGGGATGTAAAGGCAATAATCTGAGTTTAAATCCATAACCATTGGCTGAATATTCATCAATGCTACAGAAGGAATCAATAATGTAGCAAGAAGCTGACTGTCCTGGTGCTGAGAGTGAACACAACCACCATCAGAGAATTCGGCTCAAGAGAAGCATTTACACATGGAGATTTAGGACCAGATATATGTGAATGGAGCAATCCCCTCTCACAGGACTGTTGGGATGGCTCAGCCATTGAAGTCAATACTTTTCAATCTAACCATGAAAAAGCCCTTTTTTTTACCACATAAACACTGTGACAGGTTCTGCAACAACTCAGTGGCTAGTCCACAACCTTATGATCAAAGAAACAAAAGGTACAGAGGACTTCATTTGCTTGTTTCTTTGCCCTAAACCCAGCTCCATGCTTTCTTTGTATTCTGTCAGATGTTTTTCAAACTTGGTGTTACAAATTCTGACCAAGAGCTCTGGACAAGTTGTTCTTATCCTCACAGTACCAGGTTCCTGCATCAGCTCCAGTGAAAGAATTCCTGGATGTTTGCAAACTGAGTCCTCAAGATGTACCAAAATGCCACAATGTAAAATCTCCAAAGCTTGTTACTTTGGCACGACAGATACATTTGGACAATCTGCAGCTGCATGGCATGATAACAGTGTGTCAGCTGCACAGGAGACACAAATTCTCATTTTGACAAGGTAACTATGCCTAGATGGATACGTCCTCCTGAGATGTGTTGTCCTCCTTTGTTCACCTGTTGTCTCATTTTCTTCCCTTTGGTAACCTAGCTTGCAATCTTTCTGAGATGAGGACTGCCTTCAGCAGCAGTCTGTGCAAGGCCTTAGCCTATCTGTGGTCATATCCCTGCTTTGGACTATCTGGTGCTATTGTGACATAAATGATACACTCGATATTGAGAAACGGTTAAGAAATTCCATAGGTCTTAATTTGCTTGAGCTATATCCCACAGGTGAGCTCCCCTTCCAATCACATATGGTCTCACCAGAAACTCACACTGTTTCTTACACATGAAAACAATATTAGGAAAACAATTAGTGTAAGCTTTGCTTAATTTAGTAAAGTTTAGAAGCTAGAAGTAACAACAAAGAACCAGCACTTTGCAAAGAGCCAGACCTGCACAGACCACCAGCAAGTGCTCTACACACCTCGGTTTGGAAAGACAGATGGAAGTCATTATTTTGTTTTGAACAAAATACCATCTGGGGCCAACATTTGCTGTCTGTTACTTGTGAGTAAATCCAGAGAAACTCCATCATGTTCCTTAATAAACAGTCCTGGGACCAATCTTATTAAATATTTTCCTTGATGAACTTGGCAGAAAAAACTAGGCACCTGGTCATGAGATCTGCTGATGACACAAACTTGAGTGACTGTATTGCTATTGCAGAGGAGGATCAGAATATGATATGGGAAGAGCTGAGTGACCTTGAAGGAAGGCTGAGTGAGAGAAATGGGTGAATTTAACAGTAACGAAGAGTAAGACACTGCACTTAGAGACTGAGGTGGAAGCTTGTTGATTCAAGATAACAGTAGAGGAAAAAGGACCTGAGTTAATTTATCTGAGAACAGTGACCCTAAAAAAACCAGCTGCAACCATAATATATCTCAGGAAAAATGTTTCCAAAAGAGATAGGGAAATGTTCAAATCATGGCACAGAGAGCAGCTGAGACATCACCTAAACTGCAGTTCAGTCCTCGTCACCCAAATGCAAGCAAAACGAGTTCAAAGTGGAAGATGTACAAAGAGACCAGATTGTGCATCTTCTGAACAGCACTGATGCCTTAAGGATTAGCTTTTAGATTTTTCTAACCCTGCACTGTACTAAGGTGTAATTCTGAACTCCATATTATGTGCTTCACATTCTTGTTAGACAAAACATTCCTCTTAGGCCTGGAAAACAAGGTCACTATCCTAGGCCTAAGTATAAACAAAAGTGAATTGGGAGGGGGTGAATGAGGGAATATTACCTCATTACCTGGAACTGTAATTGGACAACTAACTTCTGCTAAAAAATGTACCAAACCTATATCTGTGCGGGAAAACTCGTGATCGGCGTCCATCTTGGTCTAGCCTAGCATGGGCAAGGCTCTGTACCAGAGGTGTACCACCCGAAGGCCTTCAGTAAATTCATACCTTTATTCACTAACTTTGTTCAGTCTCTGTTTCAGGTACTCCCAATTTTAGGCATCAGCACAAGATGGCTTGTTCAACTACAGAATACAAGTAGATTCATAAACTACATCTGTACCAGTAAAATAAATATTCCCAAAATGGTTCTATGACACTGAGATCAACCAGAAAGGACTAAGAAATGTCCAGGATAGTTATATGCATCCTGCTGACTGGGCAGTCCATGGTCCATTCTGATTTCAGGAACATCATGCGCTTGAGAGCATCCCAGTTAGCACCAGCTGAAACTTTGCCACTGATGTACCAGTGACTGAATTGTCATGACTCAGAGTTCCTGGCCATGCTTACACCTCAACTAAGGAGAAAAACCATTCAAACTGAATGAAAAGATGGCACAAAAAACCCCAGGTTTTACACAGACCTGAGCAAGTTTGGGGTAGAAATTGGAGACAGGGGTTTGCACTCCTGTGTTTAGGAGTCCATGCCAATACCCATCTGCGCTGGACAGAAGAGACCCCGCATATGGGGTGATCATTTCACTCTAAGATGGTGTTTAGACATCAAGACCATCAAGACAGCTGCCCTCTGGAGCTGCTTACTTCTGTCCTTTGGTACCAAATGCCACAAGTGAGACTTATACATCTGATTTATAGATATCTGTGTTAGGGGAAGTTAATCCCACCCTTGAAGATTTCCAATTAACCAGGGAGCATATTCTGAAACAGATTTCCAAGGCATTCAGGGAGCATATGCAGCCATTTGCCAGCATCTGCCTCTTAGAAGAGGATGGTGCATCAACACCTAAACAACATGATGTCTGAGACTCAGGGATGAGATCCCCAGGCAGTGGAAACTGACATAATCTTGGGAGTTACACTGTTTCATAACAGCAGTTATCTTGTTCATCACTATTTCTACGAGCACAAATAGAGGATCCTTTTTTTTTCAAAGGACATTGTCTTGTACCTGAGTGTGACTTTCTCCATTTACACTGTGGCTACCTCTGATTAAAGTGAAACTGCTCATTATTAAGACACATATAGTAAAAGAATCAGAAATCAAAGTTGTAATGATTAATTCCACAGCATATTATTCTGTTTAAAAACTCCTTGCCCATTTAACATAGTGACAGAAGGGAGAACTGCCTCAAGTCCATGAACATCCTGGTTTAAAATGTTGACATTTTTTACACCTTGCTTGCACAGCACAGATGTTGTGACACTCTGAAACATGGCTCTGCTCTTCCTGTCACAGCTTCCAGCCTGAGCATCCAACCAGATGGATGGTCAGAGAGGTGCCAATTAGCATTTCCATGGGTGTCTCCACCAGCTCAGTTGTCTGCCCCAACAGTGAAAATTGCTTTGATCTAGGCAGCCTCTAGCACGAGTCAGAGAGCTGCTGGGGCTGTAAAGATACTGAATGACCTTATTACTCTCAGTCAATTTGTGGGTAAAACTAAGCTGAGCAGGAGTGTTGAACATCTTGAGGGCAAGAAGGCTCTGCAGAGGGATCTGGAGAGGCTGCATCCAAGGGCCAAAGCCAGTTGTGTGAGGTTCAACAAGGCCAAGTGCTGGGTCCTGCTCTTGGGTCACCACAACCTGTGCAGAGCTACAGGCTGGGGGCAGAATGGCTGAAATTTGCCACAGTGGAAAAGGCCCTGGGGGTGCTGATTGACAGATTGAACTCAAGCCCAGGTGTGCCCAGATGGGCAAGAAGGGTGAGAGCATCTCGCCTGTATCAGCAATGGTGTGGCAGCAGGCCCAAGGCAGTGACTGTCTCCCTATGCTGGGCACTGCAGAGGCACTTCCAGTTCTGGGGGCAATTCTGGGCCCTTCATGACAAGAAAGACATTGAGGAGCTGGAGCATGTCCAGAGAAGGGAACAGAGCTGGGGAAGGGTTTGGAGGACCAGGAGCAGCTGAGGGAGCTGGGGAGGCTCAGTCTGGAGAAAAGAAGGCTCGGGGGGACCTTCTTGCTCTCTACAACTCCCTGACAGGAGGGTGCAGCCAGGTGGGAGTGGGGCTCTGCTCCCAGGCAACAAGAGAAACAACGAGAGGAAATAGCCTCAAATTCTGCCAGTGAGGTTTGAATTGGAGACTAGGAAAAAATTCTTTTCCAAAAGGGTTGTCCAGCCCTGACACAGGCTGCCCAGAGCAGCGGTGGAGTCCCGATACCTGGAGGGATTTAAAAGCCATGTTGATGTGGCACTTGGGGACATGGTTTAGTGGTGGCCTTGGCAGTGCTGGGGGAATGGTTGGACTTGATGTTCTTAGAGGGCTTTTCCAGCCTAAATGATTCTATGATTCTATGGCTTTATGACCTTCTCAGCTGGGAAATTTGAGTAATTGAATCTCCAATTCAGTGTGGAAGATACGGGTTTAAGTTACAACATCCACAGACAAGAGATTCAGACCAATATTTCCATGGGACGCTGCCTCCTAAATCATAAATAGTCACATTGCAGCAGTGATCAAGGGTGCAAGGAAGAAGTAGGAAGCCACTGCAGTAGGTGCTGCATAGACACACATAATTCCTCCCACCTACAAATCCATGCCTGGAAGGGTGTCATGGGTTAGCCTGGAGAAACCCCCAGACCTTCATGATTATATTCTTAAGAGGATATAAGATGGCAGAAAGAGGCCGCAAGCTTGAAAAATGGTAAAGTGGTTTTATTCACTAACACAACTAAGAATAGAAAGAATAATAATAATAAAAATATTAAGGCATAATATACAAACACCATTCTCCTCCCAATACATCCCAATCTTTCTCACTGATCACGCAAAGGACATAAAACATGGGATTCTGATCCTTTTGATTAAGAGCTCTTATTGCCACTTCATGGGATAAAGAGTTCTTTCTGTCGTGCTGTGGGATTCATCCCACGGAAGATAGCTCCCAGCGGAGCTCCCAGCAGAGCATGGTTCCAAACCTTCAGGAAAACACCACAGCCCACCCAGATTTTGCAGTGGTGAATTCTCTCTTCCACAATACACCTGTGGTCCGTGGGTCGCAAGAAAAGTCCAATGGGGTTAAGCTTTTTAAGGACAAGTCATTCAAGCCTAAAGCTACAGGTAAAGTCTCTCTCTCTCTCATTCATAATCTCCAGAAACTGCAATTTCATCTGCTCACAACATAAACTGTTCTTATTCTCAGGCTGTGTGAATTCCAGATCCCCCCATATTTGTATTTTGTGAATTACAGAGTAAAGATAGTTTGGTTATATTACAGTCTCACCACGGCTTACAGAAAGGAGTCAGGCCCGATGGTAAGATGGAGTCTCCTCTGTTGTTCCCTCCTTCTTGCTCAAATGGTCTGTCGCCATGTTTTTTTTCCTCACGTGACTTGGTTTCCTTTCTCTCTGACCTGGAAGAGAAGTTAATATTTGCAGAAAATGCCTGCAGGAGAATTTATGGAGTTCACATCAGGTAATACTCACCTGTTTTCTCCCTCTTGGTCATACAGCTGTGTCTCTGGTCAGTATCAGTGAAAGGGAGGGGCTATCTCTCCCCCCGAGCCACGCCGTTCGAGCTGGCGGCTCACAGCAGTTTACAGCAGTTTTATTACTGCAATTAGCAAATAGCCGCGGCATCACCTTCAACTCCCAGCTCCTTCTCTCTTTGATCTCACCTCGTCTATCTCCATTGGAGGAAAGGGGTGGGGTGCAGTTCTCTATCTCCTTCGGCAGTCTCGGCTTGTCTCGGCTCCGGTGGCTTGCTGGCTCGGCCCCTCCGTGGGCCAGATGGAAATGGGCTAGCCCTCTCTCAGGGCCAGATGGAGCAGGGCCAGCTCCCACCGGGCGGGGCCAGGGGCCCGGTCCCGAAGGACCCTCCTGCTGTGGGTGCAGCAGGGGAACAAGAGGGCACGTATTTCCTGGGTTGTTTTCTCAAACATATCTCCACAGAGGCATTCCTAACATCAGTGCTTAAACAACTGTCCATCACCTGTTTTAACCAATCAGATTTTCTCCATATTGGGTCAAACTACCGCAAGGGGTAACAGACCTAGCACACACACAGAGATGTGCGCATATCCTTTGATCATTCTGCTTGCTTTTCTCAAAACTATTCAGCCTCAGCTGCACTTGGTTTAACTTCAGTCGAGCTCTGGTGACGAACATGTAAAATCCTTGCCTTACAAGACTAGGGGAAGCAAAAACATGCTGATTTCCAAGCTGCACTGCACAATTATCCTTGTTGTTTTCCAGTGCTGTTTTCTCCTTATTTCAGCCTTGAAACTTCTTGCTTTTCAACCCTATCCCTTAGCTTGATTCAGCAGACTCTTTTTTTCACAAAAGTTCCAAGTTTATAATTGGGGATGGGGAGGGAGAAAAGAGGTGATGAGATGATGGTGATGATGATGATGATGATAATGATTAGTACATGCACCATGTGCCCAAGTTCAGGAAACAACAGGGATGGCATGTTCAGTGGTGCAAATTCTTAGTGCAAGCTGTGCTTCATTCTTTCTTCTACTCACTCATCTGTGCTTCGATGATTTGGGGTTTTTGGTTTGGTTTGGTTTGGTTTTGGTTGGGCTTTTTTCCCTGACAACTTTGCTTGAGAGGAAGGGTTTCCAGCACTAGTGCTCGTGGGCAGTCCTGTCACATGAATTGCTCAACGTCATTATTTTATTTTGAGGTAATACATCCATATGGGCTGCCTAGAGAGCAGCAGCTTCATTTCTAGGTCTGGAGCTGATCCACAGCACAACTTCTGTGGGACAAGGGGCACCAAAGCTAAAGTTGGTTATTTGCTGTTCTACATGTCCATGTTCCTCATTCCTCCAGGCTTCAAGGATTGCACAGATGGGTCTTTGGCATAGCCTTCATATTGAGACAAGGTAGGATAACAAATTTACAAATGCACAGAAGGAAGGTTGAAAAGCCCATGACAGCAATTCCCAAGACCTATCTTGGGCCAGTCCTCCTGGACTCTCACATTTACTACAATGGAATGAGAACCTTCTAGCTTCTGCATTTGGGTTTTCTAGACAACCTGCTACCATGAGACTTCCCAAGCTGCTCTCCTCATCCCTTCAACTTTGGGAAGCCAACAGGAAGTGAGGCTATGAAAACCGTAGTCTCTGGCTATGCGGCAATTTGCACGGCTGGATTGCTCTAGAATTCTGGGTTATGAAAGCTGCAAGAGCCCCTGGTAGATGAAAGCCTTTCCAAACCACCTGAGGACAGAGCAGACACAGTGATGTTTGGGTATTATTTTTTCTAGTGTCTTCAGGGCTATTACACGCAACAAAGAAAAGGCTCAATATGTTCAGATTTTCCACTAGCTTTATCTCTTTCTCATGGTGTGCCAGCACAGCCTATCTGGAAACAAGCTTTGCATCTCTCATTTCCTGAGTCACCTTTCTTTTTGTTTTGTGTTCAGCACATGGAGACCCAAGTGAGAATCCGTGACTTTCATTTGCTGGAGTTTGGATAACACAGAAAGACTTGATGTGTCCACTCCACCTTGAGAAAACTGTCTTCATATTTGGCTACCCCAGTAGTGGAACAAGATTACTGCCAAGTGAATACATTATTGCCAAAACATATGGCTGCTGACAAGCCCATAGGGCTGAGCTGAAAGTTTCAAAGCCCTGGGCCTGGGCCAAGACACTGTGCTGACATTGTACAGTGCTGGCTAGAGAGATGGGGAGGCAGTAAATAGGTATCATGCCACCATCTCCAAAAGGTCACTGACATACAGGTTTACATCCTCCTTCCCTAGGAACATTATTTCTGCTCCATGTTTTAGATGGTGAGACCCTATTTCAGGAGCCTGTCAGAAGCAGGTGGGCTGTTCTGCATTCCTGCAATCCCAACGGTCAGTCTGATAGACTTTCCATTCTGGGGAAAGACTAAGTCATCTGGATAGTGTGCAGAAATCTTGTTTACACTCATCTGGCACATAGTCTGTTTGCAGTTCTTTCTGCACTCTCCAATCTGCAGTGTTGGACTTTCAAAAATGAGTGCCCAGCAAGGATCTGGGAGAGTGGTGGTGTGCACTGAAGAAGGGCAGAAGACAGGGAAGCATGAAGTACAGGCCCTGAATTTGAAAGGCAGTAATAGGGATAAGGAGAGGACAGAAAAGAATTGGAGATAAGAGGGTCAGATAGGTCTCTGAAAAGGCTTTTTAGGAGGGAAAACTTAAAAAATAAAAGGAAGGAACCTGTATCTAAACATTGACCAGGGAGTGTCTTGACCCAAAGAACTGGTCATAGGATAGATGCTTCCTAGCAGCATCCCGTTTCCACAGCCCACATACTGCAGGGTTTATGGCTCTACACCGAACAATCCAATAGCTTGGATCCAGGAAATAAACTAGGTACAATTTGCACAATTGGCACAACATATTTCATGTCCATATAGCTGAACTTTCATACCTTCTTTCTCAGGTGGCTTGGTGCTGTGTCCCAACTTGCTGGGCCAGTCTATCCTGAGCCTGAAACTTATTGGCTTGAGAGTCATGGTCAGGCTTTCTTCAATCTCCTTGCAAACCCACTGATTAATTAGACTGTGATGGAGTTCAAAACGCTTTCTCCCTCAAGGACATGTCCCTTCTGGAATGCAGCTAAAGTCTGCTTTCTCCCTCAAGGACATGTCCCTTCTGGAATGCAGCTAAAGTCTGCTTTCTCCCTCAAGGACATGTCCCTTCTGGAATGCAGCTGAAGTCTGTAATGGTAGATTACAGCACATGAGTTACTGGCCAAGATAACTTTTGCAAAGGGTTCGTGAAAACACCATTACTCTGATTGCCTCCCCATTGACCTACAGCACTTCCCTCACTTCCACAGGGCAGACAGCAGCTCCTGTAAGCCAGGAAGATGGAGTCATTCACCAGCCTTTGCACGGTGCATTGATTGTTGTTGATAGGGAAATTAATAAGCTAGAGGGCTAATGTGAACCAGATTGTTTGCACTCTGTCCAAAAAAATCCTCTACAAGCTTCCAATGTTAACTTTTGGCTTATCTTTCATACATAGCCTCTCCAGGCACCTTCTGGGAAATCAGGAGTATGGGTTTGCACCATCTGAGAAGGATTTGCCATGCTCATCATGCTATGCTTTCATCCACACAGGCAAGTTTGGGCTTCATTAAGGACACACTCCTCCATGTCATCAGAGCAAGGAAAGACACTCTGCCAAGCTCCACAGCAAGTGGAACAAAAAGGGACATGAAGAAAGGGACTGTGAAAAGGACCCTGCTTCCTATCAGGAAGGAACTAAGAGTGTGCTGGAGAGAGAAGAAGATGGAGTCGGGCTTAAGAACTGTGTCCAAAGCCCCAGCATATTCCTGCTTTCATGCCTTGTCCACTGTGGCCAAGGGCTGAGATCCAGTGTTTGCATCTTCCCTCTTCTCATTTTCCTAGACCTTGACGATTACTGCAGAGCACAGTCAGGCCAGAAGCTGCTATTGAATGCTGATCCCTCTCTGAAGGTGAGGCATGTTTTTTTTCCTAAGCCCTCTTCCTCAAAAATAAGTCAAAAACCAAAAAAGCCCTGGCCCATCAGGAGGGAACCCCAGATCAGCCACTTAGTCTCACTCTCATTCATGAAGAAGATGGGCTGTAAATTCTGCACAAACCTCAATGCAAAGCAACCCCATTTTTCCTGCCCGTGATATTTTTTTGACACATTCAAATGATAAATTTGAGAACAGATACACTGTGAGGTTTAAAAAAAAAATTAAAATTTACTTAAGCCCTGGCTAAAAATACTTTAAAATTTACTTAATCCCTGTCTGGGCAATATTCAACATTAAGAAATACCTCCAATTAGAAAAGATGGGGTGTCTCTTTCTTTAACCAGCCATTCTTAGCATGACTTACAAATCTCAGGACCTCTGGAATTACCACTGTGGAAATGGGCTTTCAAAAATGAGTGCCCAGCTGTTGGAACCCTGGGTTTAGATAATTTCAATCTTTCAGTGTTGTAATTAAAAAACCATCTATTATGTCACTGGGTGGAATATGTAGAGGTGTAGAAAATCAGGTTTATGAGTTATTAGTAATGTATTAGTAGTAAAATGGAGGATTTTGGGTGTGAGTTTTTACTTCTTCTTTTCTCCTTCTTCTTCACAAGTCTGGATAGTTTGGTATTTGTTCAAAAACACCCGCAATGTGGACAGTAAATGAATAGTTACTGGATTATAAGTAAAAACACATTAGTTGGCAACTCATAATTGGATAGATTGGACTTTAAATAGCCTTGGAATTCACAACTCAGGGCCATTTTCCACCTTGTTAACTTAGAGAACACTCTGTGCTGCTATGCCATAGATAAGAACTTAATAAACAACCTAATTAGAAGAACATCTCAGCGCCTCTTGCGTCTCACTCCAAACTCTGAGCAAAGAACTCTATAACAGCAAAAGAATAAATAGAAAATTAATATTAAAATTAATTAAATCTCCTTTTAACTGAGAAATAAAGGGAAGCAATTCCAGGAAAAAATCCACTGGGGGCTTCTGAGTTTATCAACAACACTATCTGTGTCACCTGCAGAGGACAAGAGGCAGAGTCCATCTATAGAATTAAGACCACCACAGTCTAATCCTTAGTGCCCAGGGGCCTCGATGATGAGCTCAAGGGCCATGGTGCTCAAGATCTCAGTGTTCCAGTAGATGCACTGCATGGCCACAGCACCTTTTTTTGCCTTCCAATGCTGGGGAAATGCTAAGGGTCTACAATTTCAGATCCCAGCACAGGAAAAGAATCAGAGTCCCAGCACCATGTCTTACAGAGTCCATTTGGAATTGCTAATGGAGAACAGGAGGAAAGGAAAATCATTATGTTATAATTCAATGCATGAAAGAACACTATGGAGACTGGGAGACCTCTTGAGACATCTGATCAAAATGTTGCTGTCACAGGTACTCTGCCATATGTTCCCATTCACACCTTTAATGCCACTAAAAGGCTTTTCCAGAATTGCATTCCTCTGATACTTCAAAGCCATCTGCTAATTTTTCCATTTCAAAAGTAACTGTCATGGGTTGACCCAGACTGGGTTCCAGGCACCCACCAAAGCTGCTCACTCACTCTCCTCTGCAGCTGGACAGAGGAGAGAAAATATAATGAAGGGTTCCTGCGTTGAGATAAGGACAGGGAGAGATCACTCACCAAATACCACCACAGGAAAAACAGGCTCAACTTAGAGATATCAAGTAAATTTATTACTAACAAAATCAGAGCAGGATAATGATAAGTAAAATAAATCCTTAAAAACACCTTCCCCCCACCCTTCCCTCCTTCCCAGCTTTACTTCCTACCCCAGAGGTGCAGGGAGACAGGAAATGGGGCTTATGGTCTGTTTATCACCTGGGGGTTCTCCCACAGCTCAGGGAGAGGAGTCATTCCCCTGCTGCACTGTGGGGTCCCTCCCACAGGAGACACTTCTCCACAAACTTCTCCGATGTGGCTCCATCTCATGAGCAGTAGCTCTCTGTGAACTTCTGCAACTTCAGCCCATCCCACGGGCAACAGCACCCCTCAAACAGCTGCAGCATGGGTCACTGTCACAGGGTGCAGTCCTTCAAGGACAGGTTGCTCCAGCATAGGCCCCTCTCTCCACGGGTCTCCCACAGGATCACAGCTTCTTTCCAGGTATCCACCTGTTCCAGCGTGGGGCTTCTCCATGGGCTGCAGGTGGATCTCTGCATCCCCGTGGATCTCCATGGGCTGCAAGGGCACAGCTGCTTCACCATGGTCTGCACCATGGGCTGCGGAGAAATCTCAGCTCCGATGACTGGAGCATCTCCTTCTTCACTGATCTTGGTGTCTGCATAGTTGTTCTCCTCACATGTTCTCACTCCGCTCTTCTCTGGCTGAAATTAAAACTGCACCCCAACCTTTGTTTTGATTTCTTCTTAAATATGTTATCACAGAGGCATTACCACCATCTCTAATTGAGCCAGCCTTGGCCAGAGGCATGTCCATCTTTGCAGCCACCAAGAATTGGCTCTGCTGGACATGGTGGAAGCTTCTAGCAGTATCTCAAAGGAGCCACCTCTGTGTCCCCCACCGCTACCAAAACCCAGGCCATGCAAATCCAATACAGTAGCCATGGCCCAAATTCAGAGACCTGAAGCTTAAATACCACTTTATCTCTCCTGCATGGTGTAGAAAGCTCACCTCTCCCATCTGCCACATGCAAGGGCTTTAGTCTCCATACTTTTTGAGAAACTCAGGTTTAGTGCCTAAAATGTAGGAAAAAAAAAAAAAAAGAAAAAAAAGAAAAAATTAACCAGAAATTAAGTTATAACTGCAAGTCATTGTTGACAAAACTGGCAGTAGTTCTTAACATCACGTAATATAAAACAAGCTAATTTTCTTATTAGGATGAGTTCTGTTTCCTTTCTTCCTGTTCACACCCCTTCTCTAAGCTGAAACCAAAGATTTCTGTAATTATTACTGCCAAGCCCAAACAACTCGAAATCAAATCCGGCATGCGAAACATCTTCACCTACCATGTCTTTCAATGATACAAACACTCATACACACACACAGATGCTCGCACAGGAATGCCCATTATTATCATTATTTTATGAATTTCCCCCAACACCAAATAATGAGTAAAGGAAACTGGCAAATTCTTTTGGATGATGAGGTCAAAGAGACATGATCCTGGAAATGTGAAAGTGTTGAAAGTCAAAAAGATCTGTCAAGACAAACTGAGGTGGGTCCTGGAGATGTTGTCTAATAACTTAAATTCATGCCACATTATATATGCTGAGGTGCTTCAATACTCAGACTGCGGTTGCTAGTTTTCTTTGGTAACTCGGTTGGGGAAGAGGGCAGTAGCCAAGCCATGCCAGTAACACAGCAGTTTTCTGGAAGGAATGCAAGTACAGAATGAAATTTAGTGAAAAACTTGAAGAGATTGAGTAAGATTCATCTCATCTGTGTTCAGATGTCTGCAGTGTAGAGGTCACCATTCCATCTGGATGCCCTGAGCTCTCATTTCAGTCAAAGCAGAGAATTGGCCACATGTAGCGCACAGACCATTTAGTCTTATCTACTTGAGATAAGATGAATCATATCCTGCAAACCCCTGCTTCCCTCTGTTGACTGCAGAGAGTCCAAACATATAATTACTTGCAACATAAACATATAGGGTGGGATTTTTTAAATGTATTTTATATTTACAAAGTGCACACTTTCCTCTGAGACAGAAACCAAAGATCCATTCAAGTCAATGGTGCAAAATCAATACAACCAATGGAGTTTTAGGGGGCTACTCAGCCAAGTTACAGATTTTTAACATCATCTTTCTTATTTACCTTATTTACTTAATTTAGTAATGCTCTTCATTCTCAGTACTAACTAGATCTCCATTTAGTCTCATAAAAATCTATATGTTCAACTGAGGGAAGAGTACACTGAAAATATTTGCATTTATTTGAGATTTATCCCGTTGCTAAAGTCAGGTGAGATGTATTCCCACAAAGAGATGGTGTTTTTCCCTTAGGACACACTAGCATTTAGTACATTTCATATCGTGTTTTAATCACAGAATCACAGGACAGTTCAGGTTGGAAAGGACCACAGTGGGTTTTCTGGTCCCACCTCCCCGATCAAGCAGGGTCATCCCAGAGCACATGGCATAGAATTGCATCCAGATCCTTCTGGATCATCTCTAGCAAGGGAGACTCCACACCCTCTCTGGATGATCTGTTCCAGTGTGCGATCACTGCGCAGGAAAGAAGTTCTTCCTCATGTCCAGGTGAGACTTCCTGGGCATCAGTTTCTGCCTGTGACCTCTTGCTTGGCAACACGGAGCAGAGCCTGGTCCATGCTCTGACCCCCCCTGCANCATCTCTAGCAAGGGAGACTCCACACCCTCTCTGGATGATCTGTTCCAGTGTGCGATCACTGCGCAGGAAAGAAGTTCTTCCTCATGTCCAGGTGAGACTTCCTGGGCATCAGTTTCTGCCTGTGACCTCTTGCTTGGCAACACGGAGCAGAGCCTGGTCCATGCTCTGACCCCCCCCTGCAGACACTGACAGACATTGATGAGGTCCCCTCTCAGCCATCTCTTCTTGAGGCTGAGCAGTCCCAGCTCCCTCATCTTTTCCTTGTCAGAGAGACGCTTCAGTCCCTTCATGATCTCCACAGCCTCCACTGGACCTGTTCCAGGAGCTCCATGTCTCTCTTGTCCTCAGGAGCTCAGAACTGGACACAGCACTCCAGATGTGCCCCAGCGGTGCTGAGTGGAGGGACAGGATCACTTCCCTCGACCTGCTGACAATGTTCTTCCCAATGCACCCCAGGATCCCATTGGCCTCCTTGGCCCACAGGGCACTGCTGGCTCAGGGACAGCTTGTTGTCCACCAGGACCCCCAGGTCCTTCTCCACAGAGTTGCTCTCCAGCGGGTCAGTCCCCAGTACGGGATGATTCCTCCCCAGTTGCAGGACACTGCATTTGCCCTTGTTGAATTTCCTCTCTGCCCAACTCCAAAGGTCCCTCTCTGCCCAACTATCCAACCTGTCAAGGTCCTTCTGAAGAGCCGTACAGTTCTCTGGGGTACCAACCACTCCTTCCAGCTTTGTGTCATCAGTGAACTTGATGAGGAGGCATCTGCTTCTTCATCCAAGTCATTGATCCAGCTTGGTCCACACATGGATTTTACCTTCTATTCAGAAGAGGTAAAACTGGCATCTCCAACAGTATTCAACAGATACCTCTGGAGTATCATGATGGATTGTCTTTGCTGGATTGCAGCTGAGGAGAAGTATTTCAACATTCTTATGGAGTTTCCAATTTCTTTGGAGATTTGATGTACTAAGGCTGATATCAGAAAATCTGGCCCCAACACAGTTAGGAATGTTTAGAACATTCACAGGTTTTGGAAACACCTGATGGCCAGACAATGGCTTCAAATGATGGCAAAGCATTTTTACAGTAATAATTAGTATGGTCTCAGCTGATAACTGCTTCTCTAGGGGGGTCAATTATGAAGTGAAAAGCTTCATTTTGGACTGCTGTGACTCAAGCTATTTTTGCTTTGCATTGGGAAAAGCAGGCAGCACACACAGCCATGGCTTGACCTCATGACTGAAGGCTTTGGCCATTCAGAGCTTGATTCAGACATGGCATTTTGATGACATCACTCCTGCTTCCAGCTCCACCACCTGTACAGACACTGGCCAGGAAGGCTAATGCTCCTGAGTCCTTTGAAACAACTGTGGTCTGGATCAAGTTGAATTAATCTTTCCCACTTTTAGATAGCTTGCAAAGCCCTGTCTGAAACTCCATTTGATAAGGAACACATCATGGAGCACTGATATCTCCAAGGCACAAATGCCAGAGGTTTGATCAAACTGGAAGTATTTAAGCACAAAGTGTCAGACCATAGAACATTCCTGAACATGGTATAAACCATGGCTATATTATTTCATATTTGTACTTTTCTTACAGAAAGCCTGAGAAAAGGTTGTGCTAATCTGAAACCTCAAGCACAATTCATGGCGCTGATGGATTAGGCCTTACAACCTAGCAGGTTGGATTCAATCTGGAAATATCTACTGAAAATCACATGACCACTGTCGCTGTTGTATCAAGGACGGAGCAAAACAGGACACAAAGTACGAACCAGGAAAAGGGTGAAAATCTATTATTTATTAATATACAGACCTCTTTTATACCTTAGCACACATGAATGCCATAAGGTCATTGGTCCCTTGGCCATCCACCTCTCAGAGTGATTGGCTATGCTTTGTAACACCCATTTCAAAATATTTCTCTGGTTATATCATAACAATTTCACAGGTGCAAGATAAGGAGAAATATCATTAGCAAAAACATCTCGCTGTTTTCATAGCTTCTGTGAGAAAAGACAGGCTNAAGGGAAGGGAAGGGAAGGGAAGGGAAGGGAAGCATTTGCTGCATATAAACAGGAAAAAAATGCGTTGTTTTATACCCTGGGTGAGCTGTTGAAGTTTATAGCAGATAGACAGAGAACATATGTGAATCATCATATAGATTATATTTATATTGCCTAATGCTCAGGTTGGTTTGTTTGCCATTAACAACAACTCATAGCTTCCTTTCCTATAATGCTGGTTTATTTTTAATACAATCTTGCATTCACATCATATCAGCCAAGCATTCTCCTAGGGTGGAGTCAAGGGCAAGGAAGGAAACCTCTGTGAAATGCATTTCAAATGTTCTACCTCCCTTGTGCAGGGTTGTTTGCTTTTTTCTCATTATAAATAAATAATAAATAAGTAAATGCGAGATGTCCACTGATTCCTTTTGACAAAAATAATGCAAGAGGCTGAGAAATTATTGCCTTGGTTTTCCAGAGCTGTCATCCTGAGATGTGCTTGGCACACCATAGTGAGAGCTGGCAACAAGCGCCAGCACAGAAGTTTTGGATCCAAAGATGTGTTAAGATGACTAACAAGAGCAACTTTGCCCTTCTCTGTGGTGATAGCGATGCCTTAAGTATTAGCTTTTGGATTTTTCTAATCCTACACTGTGCTGGTGTGTAATTCTGAATCCATATTATGTGCTAAGCAAGCTCTCTTCACATTCTAGTTAGAAAAAACAATCCCTTCTAGGCCTGGGAACCAAGGTCACCATCCTAGGCCTGAGTATAAACAAAGGGAATTGGGAGGGGGATGAATGGGGGAATATTACTTCATTACCTGGAACTATAATTGGACAGTTAACATCTGTGGAGGTTGGTGGGCCTGGCTACAGAGAGATCACGAGGGTCCCCTGGAGGGAGGAACCTTAGGTAGCTCCCTGGGTCAGGGTGACCGAGAAGGCTTCTCCCAGGATGCTTTGTTCCTGTTATGTTAATGTACCCCAGTTCTGTTCCCCGGTGGGCCCGTTGGCCTCCCTCCCCCTTTCTACCCTATATATCCCGGTTCCAGAGGATTCCCCCTTCCTCGTTCCCCCTTTAGCCCTTGCTCCCTCGCCACTCCCCCAGTCTTTCCCATCGGCTCCCACACCCTAGCCCACCCTATGTACCACCCCTGTACCCTCAGATTATTGGTCCCTGATGCTCTCCCCTACCGACCCCATATATAACCCTAGACTTTCCCACGCTCCCCCATCTTCGTCACTGAGAACCGTCACATCTCTGGAATAAACTTCTCCCTTGGAACCTCATACGAAGAGCATTCCTGCCTCTTTGCCGTCGATCCAGCTTGTAAGATAAGCTATCTGGTGTGTATGTGTTTGTGTGAGTGTGTTTGCCCTGCCAAGTGGCTTCTAGCTGGAGATGCTTTCAGAAGGTTGCAGCACCCCACCATCCAGCACACCAGCGACAAACATCTGATATGAAAATGTACCAAACTTATATCTGGGGGGAAAACTCATAATCGGAGTCCATCTTGGGTCCAGCCTAGCTGAAGTTTTGGCCTTAGCCAGGCTCTACACTGCCCAAGGTGTACTTATGGAAGGCCTTTAATAAATTCCTACCTTTATTCACTTATTTTGCTCAGTCTCTGTTTCAGGTACTACTATTTTAGGCATCAATAGTGTTTGAAGCAGTGTTTGGGACAACAACTTAGAGAAAAGGCAGAAAAGCACATGGAAGAAGGGGGCCTCAGTGACTTTGAGGTGACTGGACCCAATATTTGTTTGTAGGCATTTGGGGCACATCACATGAAGATGGTTCTCCTCACTTGTCAGTCAAAGCTAAACCTTTGGTGATAGCAGAAGTTCCTCAGCTGCAAATATAAGGCTTGCAAGGGGTCTACGTGCACTTCCAGCTACAAGTAAGGAGCCAGGTAAAGGAAACAGCAAGGATCTCCTACATCACAGACTTCATTTGTGCTGCAGGAATACACTGGAAGGCACCAACCACCAAAGTGTAGCGGAGCAGAAATGGCTGAGCATCAGGACACAAAATAGTCATTGTTCACAGGCTCACCAAAGTCTGATAATATGGATGTGATGGCCTTAGCAGTTACCTGCATATCCTCCCTTTGTATTCCTGGCACTGGGTTTGGCTGCAGAAAGCAAAAACTTGTAGGGAGCTGTGCTGCTACAAAGTTTTTACAAAAAAACTGCTGGAACCAGTGTGTTGAGGCTCTGATTATATAGAGGTGGGCAACTAGGTCCCAGTATCTTGGTTAGAATTTAGAGTATGTCATGCAGCATCTTTGGAGGGCATATTGAGCCCATTCTCAAAACCAGGATCATCATGTTTACAAAATTCTGGAAATAACTCCTGAACAATTCAGAACATGCTGGACTTCCAGCCTCGGAAGCCAAAATGCCCACAGAGAGTGAAAAGAAAACACATGGCAACATTTCAAGGTGTCTTAGAGCTGCCCTGAAAGGCCTAATCTTGAAAATATTCTGTCTCCAGATATTTTTGCACTAACACAAAAGATAGAGATGGAGAAAACATCAGCTTTTGCCCAGTTCATCCTACTGTACTGAGACAGGATCAAGTCTCCCTCATGCCAGACTACTGGTTAGTTAATATCAATTGCAGCCTTCCTCTGATGGTGACAAGGAGTGATTTTCCATGTGTCATTGGAGGAGATGGAGGTACAGGGAAATTAAGAGATCTTTCCAAGAGATGTTCAGATAGACAATGGTGGGGATTTCAGGTCTTGGCATTCAGTATCTCCTTACCTCTCTTCCTCTCTCAAGCCAGGCTTCAGTGTGTTTTTCATAATTTTCCTAATTTGTGTCAACGGGAACTGTGAAATGGGTTTGTCTTTTATAGCAAGACCTGGTCCATCACCTTCTTTCTCAAAGAAATTGGAAGCAAAAGCAATTACCTTTAATCTCACAAGCCAAATAAATCCCCATTGCTTCTCTTCCATTACACAGATGTCAAACCAGCTGTGGCAGGAGCAGAAAATGGGCTTTGCGTTATGTTCATCTGTTAGGCAACTCATGGAGAAGAAAGACCACATTTGGGATCCTTTTTCTTGTTGGTGCTGTCAGTCAAATAGAACAGCAGGTCCCTAAAATAGTTATGAATAACCATTAGTAGGAGAAGACTTTGGAAATGCTCCTTGTTTGTACATTTGTTGGAGGGTCTAAATCCTGGTAGAGCTTAGAAAAATCCACCATTTTCATTAAGCTTTCAACTCAGCTTGGGCAAGGGCACAGGATAATAAATAAATGTTATACCACATGTATACACATTTTCTTCTAAGGCTGTTTTCAATTTCTCTTTTCAGGCATGTTTTGTGCTGATGGTTCCCTTTGCTGGCTGTGTAAGAACCAGCTTCAGCACATTTTTGAAAGCTTTCCAAACAGAAAGTTTTCCTCAACTATGAGATGAGTAACAGTCTGCAGCCATGTACCTTAGGAGCCATAAAGCAGAGTAAACTGGATTGGAGAAGCTCCTGTCTTCCTTCCACTTTTTTCACAGAAATAATATTCTGGAGAAACATGGGGTTTGAAAGCCATGCCAGAAGGGCTCTGGAGAGCCTGAATTTAGGAGCCTCAGCCTGATCTATTATTTCCGCTACCACTTCACTGCCCATATCACGAACTAAATCCACAGCGTATTCAGGACCACTATATGGATTTCACCAGCAGAGCTGGGCTCTCTCAAAGAGAGGGTAGTATATTAGCCTAATATGTGGGGGAACCAGTCACCTCACCCACCCTCTCCTCGCTGATAGGACAGCTCTCAGACACATTGCATGAACTTCAAAGGCTTTCCACACAGGCTGCTGCCAGTAGATGTGCTGCCAGCAGATGTGCTGCCAGCATCTCCAGCTGGGGTTTGGCCTTTGGTCCATGGCCTAAAGCAGCTCAAAAAAGAACCATAGAATCACAGACTCATAGAATGGTTTGGGTTGGAAGGGATCTTTAACGACCATCTAGTACCAAGTCCCCTCCAGTGAGTAGGGATATCTTCAACCAGATCAGGTCTGCTTGTTGCCCATGCCCTTGCTGGAGCAGAATCTGAGACTTCTCAATACCTTGCAGCAGATTAGTCCTAAACCAACCAATTAAAAGCCCTTGAAAATACTTCCCTGCCATGGTCCACAGTAGAGAGAAGTGGCCCTCAGAGATGATGCAAGGCAAAACACTGAGAGACACTGAGCATGCCCATGATGCTGATGATTTCTGGATGCATTTAGCCTGAATTGCAAGCAGAGATAGCCATGCTGATGCCTTGCAGAGAGCTCCTGCTGCCAAGCATGGTGGCCACCCCAAAGTGGCAGGCTTGGTATTTCCTATGTGTTAGGGGAGCTTATTTGTCGTGATTTGTTTTTGTCTTCTCATCTTGACCAGGCTTTCCCTTAGAACAATAAACTGCTATCCCTTTCCCCCTTTTCTTAAATTCTATCATGGCAATAAAGCACTCTCGAGTGAATTTTATCAGACCATTAATACATAGCATGGGTGGGTGAAGGCAGAGGCCACACTGTAGTACTCCCTCTTCAGCACATATTAACGGGGCCCGTAAAACACACCCCATTGCATCTTCTGGCTTGATTGTCAAATGGTTTCCAGATTCAAAGCCCCTAAAGAGAATCTTTTAGGGGATCTACATTCATTAGGTAATATCAAAAGCAACAGTAAACATAGGAAATGAAAGCTGCCATTTCAAACTCACTGAGACATGTTAATGTTTCATGCTAAATGTTTTCTTTTATATTGGCCCAACTCAATTAAAAAAGAAAAAAAAAGCAGAGAAAAAAAGGGGAAAAATCACCTAGTCACAGACTCATAGAATGGTCAAAAATGAAAATTAATTTTCTTTCCCCCACCACAGATCTGCTGATGCTCTGATGGCCCTGCCTAGCTCTTTCTCACTTGCTGAACTATAAGTATGTGTGAGAAAGCAGAAAGAAAACTAGATCTTGGGGATTAAAAAGCACTGATCACTATTTGTAAGAATGCAGAGCAATTTGGGGTACTTTGGAGTTTTGTGGTGACCATCCTGAGATTTCATGAGGTTGTTTTAAACTTCACATGATTAACTCCATTCCTTTGCCACATCTCAGTCAGGGCACTCAGATCCTACAAATACTGGCTCTGTTTCACTTTCTTTCAACCTCCTTTTTTTTTAATACAAACCATAGCAGGTGGTTCAGAAACTATCTTCAGATGTCTCTCTCTTTTTCAGCATTGCCTACGTAAGGATTTCTTGTAGCTGTTTTCATGGCATCTCGTACTGGTCACAAGCAGAGACAAAACAACAGATTTGCTGGAGCACAGCTCTGGTGTGAGGTGGTCCGGAATTAGAGATCTACTCACAGTGTCCTTTGACACCGATCCTGTTCCTGAAAACACCCAGGTTTCTCCTAGTTCCTAGCTTGGAAAGTCATCAGGAAAGGAAGGAATCAAAAATGAAAGACCAGGCGGTTTTTCTTCCTTGGCAGGCTTGGGATACCTGGGAATCACCTTTACTTGCTTGTGTGCATGACCTTCAGGAAAACCACAAATCTACCATTTGTGGAAACCATCACCTACAAAATGACTGATAGTTACAATTTTTTGCACACTCCATCTTCATTCCTCTTTTGCCCTCAGATTTTAGACACCAGGCACCCCTATATAAGCAATATAAACAGTTTCAGGCATTCCTCAGTTTGGGGCATTAGAAACCAGGGGGAAATAATCTAGGTATTAATAGTATAAATGGTCTCTCTACATTTGTAGCTGACCTGTGGAGGTCTATGGTCACAGATAGGTACTTCAAGACTGTCTATGTCATTTTTAGGTAGAGGAACAAAACAGCCTACTGTCAGTTTGCTACTGTAAGCATATGAAAACAGTCAGATGACTTACACGCTGGAATTGTCTCTTTGTCTCTATGGACAATGAAGGGAGCTTACTGTGAGTACTTCAGACTGCAAACAATCCCCTACACATTGAAACTTCAGTGTCAGTAATGTTATGTTCAGTCCCTGCTCAAGCTCTTCCTGAGATCCACTGCAATTCCAAAGGAAGGTCAAGTAACAAGGAAACACATTGTGCATACAAGTCGCCTTTGTAAAATAAGGCTGATAACACTTTCTTTCTCCACTCTCCAGCCTGTCATGTCTAGACATGCTAGAGATTCTCATTATTTTTCAGGATGTAGTTCCTTACATACCACGGCCTCAACCTTCATTCAGATTACCAGCTGTTTTTCTAAGACCACTCCTTGTGAAAAGAGTAATGGTGGAAGATATACCTTATAATTCCTATTGACCCTTGGCCTGACTTTATTCACATTCAAAGGACAAAGGTGATTTGAGCTAACAGTGACTGGAAACTGAGTTTAGTGTCTTTTAAGCTCAAGATGTTCAGTGAGGAGCATTTGGGAACATCCTTAACTGTTCCTATTAAGGAGGATATGATCTCATAAATTTGGAATGAAGCAGAACAGTTTGGGCCGTATTCATGTCTTCATAAAGAGATGCTGATGGCACAGCACTACAGAACTGGTTTTATTGAAACATCATGGCAGAAATTCTTCTTTTGAAGAATGTTGCAAAGAACAAGCGAGGAAGAAACTTCTGCGGAAGGTTTTTGCTTAACACCTTTGCTGCCCAGCTGTGTTGTAAGACACACATCTCTTCAGTCCTGAGAGAGCAGTGCATTTCTTGAACATGAAATATTGTGCCAGAAGGAAAGTCAAGTCAGAGTCATAAAAAATAGGGCTGGAAGGATGACGAGAGGTCATCAAGGTCTTTGTTTTGTGTCATGGATTAGGGAAAATGAAATTTTTTCTCCTTTCCCTCAGGTACTAGGCAGGGTGTATAGATGGGAGGGGCTGGCTGGGAGAATGTGATGAGCGATGCTTAAGAACAAAAGGGAGTTATCTGTGGAGCTGCATTCCACGGTAACGATGGAGAACGACGGTACTTAAGGACAAAAAGGGGATCGTTTTGCCCAGCCCAGAAGCCAGAACAATTCCCCCAGTTAAAGGGAAACAAAGAGGCTGGAGCATCGCGAGAAAAACTGCCCGGGACTTGGGCGAGAGGGGGGTGGAGACCGGGACTGGCTGGGCACTTTGGGTTCGGCGTTCGGGGAAGGACGGTGGGTGTCTGCAGCCAGTACTGGTTTCGCTCCGGGAACACTGCTACACTGAGCCGGCTGGCTCCCGAGCACGGATACACTGTGACATCTCCGAGGGTTCCGCAGCGGCACAGGGTACAGGGTTACGCTGTAACCAGTCGCCGCTCAGGACTGCTCGTCTCTGCTGTGCCTGCCTTCTGCTGATCTGCCGGTGGGTGTTACCGAGGTTCATCGCTCCCCAGTCAACCCTGCCTGCCTGCGCTGCCCGCTGCCGAGGTTGGTGGGGTCGGGCTGCTGCCCCCGCGGGTCCGCACCGGAGGTGACCCCCCGTCCCCTTTGCCGGAGCCGCCATTTGCCACGTGAGGGTCGTCACGCTCGCGCCACAGCGCCCCCTGCAGCCGCGGGGGAGTCACCGCAGCCTCTCTGCTCCAACAGAGAATCTCAGCATCAAACAAGGGACTGATAAGGGGTTTGTCTGTTGTCTTATGGTTGCCGTTTAATTGTCTTGTTTTGTGTGTATAAATATATAACTTTAGTAAAGAACTGTTATTCTTTTTACCACATCTTTGCCTGAGAGCCCTGTAATTCCAAAGGTACAGTAATTCAGAGGAGGGAGGGGGGTCATCTTGTATTTCCAGGGAGATTTTCCCACCTTCCTTAACAGACACCTGTCCTTCAAACCAGGACATTTTGCCTCAAGGCAGGATCAGTTGTTCCTAAGTCATTCCTGACAGTTGTTTGTTTAATCTCTTTTTAAAGACTACAATTGGTTCAAGAATCACAGTCTCCCCAGGCAATCAATGCCAGTGCTTAACTGGATTTACTGTTAGAAACTTGCCTCTCAAGCTTAACAGAGCTCTCCCAGGGCTCCATTTAAGACCATGACTTCATGCCTGGTTCCCTGGTGATATGGAGAAGAGCTTATTCCCTTCCTCTTCACGGCTCATTTTATATAGTCAGACTGCTGAGGGCAACCCTGGATGATCCCCTCTTGCTACATACTTGATGTCCACTCTGTCGATCCACCTCAGCTGTGTGAGAAGTTCCCATATGTTCCTGTGAGGTTTATGCTCACTTATGGGATGGTTACATTCAGTCCTTTCACTGTCTTACTCCTGGCCAGCCTACAACAGCCCATGACACCTATCCCCCCAACGGCCCCAATGGGTTTCATGATTCCTGATCCTTGAAGATTTATTCTCTCTTCTGAATTGATGCCCCATAAAGGCTGTCATTGCCAGCTGCATCCACCACGGAACGGATGGTCAAACTTTAATATGTCCTTTGTGCTTCCTGCCCAACACTTCTGCCCATCAGCCCATGCTGTTGCTTTTGATCCTAGCAACATTCACTGAGGACGTGAGTGGCCCAATGGGTTTTGTAGCTTCACCTATGTGAGATATTTGTGTCTTGCAAAAGTCTGAGTGGTCTTCCAGGTAGGTTACCAAACCTGCTCAAAGTCTGCTCCACTGGAGAACTTGGTTAGGCTGAGGTGGTCCAAAGACCTGAAGGTTTACAGAATGACTGGTGGGCGCACCCAGCAGGAGCAGATGCTCCCAGTGTGCTCTCTTCGTCTTTCTACCCTCAACACTTACCCTGGAGTGGCCATAATTGGACCCTCACAAGTCAGTGTATTGTATCTATCATTTCATCCCTTGTCCTCTCTGAGCACTTACAAATTCCTTAGACAAAATTCCAGCTTGTTTGTCGGCAGCCACATCTCCTTCTATGATGGAAGACAGAGTTAGCAAAACCTTGAGGAATCTCATTACATTTTATGCTGGAAAAAGCAACCAAGCCTCGCTAGCATGTCCCAAAGACAATAATATATGATGAAGGTTGAGACCAACAGCTGCTCCTGCTCCTCCTCTTCACAGGGATGCTCAGAAGACATTTCTGACAAATTATAAATGACGTGCTGTAACCATCATCTTTCAGAGCAGCCACAGAGTATTGTCTCACAGAGAATATAATCCCATTTTTCCCCCATTCCTCTCCTATCAGTAGTTTGGTAGCCTTTTCGGTATCAGCCCATATTGCTGGGCAGGAGGCTTCCCTCCATCTCCCAGACTGCTTTTTTACTTCAAAGGCCAGCAGGGAGTGAGAAGCACAAGAAAGACCACATTCCTGCAATTTATTTGCCTTGCAGCCTGGTTGCTGCATTCAGTTTTCCCTCTCAGATGTATTGGCAGCCCCCTCCCAGACCTCATGTCACACTTGGGCATATAAAATGGTTCCAGAAGAGAAAACAAGAGCATGTTGTACTCTGGGAAGGTCACCATCATCTCCTTGGTAATGTAGGTTTTAGCCTGCATCTCTCTTTAGCAGGACTTAGAAGACTGTCCCATCTAGCCTTGGTTACATCTGCACTCCAACTCATCATTGCATGAGACAATCTGAGAACAAAGGCCAATGTTCCTACAAAGTGCTGGGAATGGGAAATTCATGTGTTCCTGGTATGAGAAAACAAGTCATGAGACCCAAATGCAAACCTGGGACAAAAAGACACCACTCAGATAATCCACAATTTCTGAGGCTCCCTGAGTAAGGTTCAGTTTGATTGCAAATCAATGTGTGGAGGTGAAACTACTAGTCACTCTGGTCCTGAAAGAAGACATCATTTGATGAGGGGCTTCTGGAGTCAACACTGATTTCTTATCTGTTCATGAAAAGTGTTGGAGAATATTTATGGGCATGGAGACATTTTCGCCTGTGGTTTGGGATCTAACAGAGGCCAAAAACCATTCCCAATGAGCAGTTCATATGAAGCTACCTACCGAGTTTTAAAGGTGTGGATGCAAGCTCTTCCATGCCAGATGACTCAGAGTCACAGGACAATTTTGGACTTATTGAATTTATTTGCACAGATACAAACACTGAGTTAAGCCCTTGCTGTTTCAGGCACCATGTCATACAATCCTTCTCAGAAATCAATGGAGCTCAAGTGCCCAAGTTTTCCATGGAAAGAGTGGTTAACTGATAAGGACCTCTGTAAGCTTCTCAGCAGACCTTTGAGTCTTTTGTCAGGAAAGAAATTAGTGCAAGTTATTTGATGAAACAAAACCATAAGGAAGACTTATAGAAGGAAGATATCTCGAACCCCTTAGATACAGATCTTATTTTTGACTCTTATATTTAGCTTAGTGTCAGCACACAAGTTTATGTTATTTAGTTTTGCTTTGAATACACTATAGTAAAACTTTTGTCTTCCTTTTTATGTCTATCAATGCATCTGTCTGGTAGTGAATAGGTGATTAAAAATACCCCCAAGCCCCTGAAACTTTGCTTTTCTGACACTGACCTTCTTGCCATTTTGCTCTGGTCGGTGGTTTCCCTCCTGAAGAGCACAAACCACATCAATGGCTGGGATTATCTAGTTTATCTCTACCTTTTCATAGGACTTTTGATCAAATCCCAGTGACCATTACATAAATGTCCCAGACTTGACTGAAGGTTCCATCATGCTTGACAAGGCACAGGCACATAATAAAGTGACAGCCTTTGCTCTTAAGAAGTTTCACAATGCAACATTGAAGGGTACATGGAAGAGAATAACTGCACAACACCATTATTACTTGTGCTACCCATCAGTTCAAGGCAACTCTTCTAAAGACATCTGCCATCGGAAACGGTGCATGTGTTCATGTGTGGGTGTGCATGCAAACTGTGTTATGTGCTCAGAGGTGAGATTCACATCTTCAACGCTCACATGGACACAGGCTTTTGTTGTATCTACTGCTGTCACTCAGCCTCTTTCTCTCCACTCATACCATCTGTCAAAATCTGGGCATTCAATGGTTGCCAAGCATGTGATAAAAATATTTGCCTGTCAGAAAGGCACATGCAAGGGGTCTGCTGCTGCTGCTTCTCCATGGAAGCTGGCAAACTTCAGAGCTTGGAGGAGGTTCCCAGCTCCACGCTGCCCTTCCACTGTTCACTCCTTCCTCTGCACCCCTGAGCTTTTCACTGCCCTCCATGGCCATAGAACTTTTTAACCACTTTCAGACTCTTGTTCAACCTCAGACACAGACACTTCTCCACACCCCAAAAAGAGCATTTCTTAAGATCCTCTATCTGTGTCCCATCTCCCTTGCTCATTTTAATGGCTCCACAGCAAAAGTCTCCATGCACTGCAGTGAGAGAACATGTTGAGCTGCAATAATACAAGAGATTAGGGAAACATATAATTACAAAGAAATCATTTCAAGACACTGAGTATCAGAGGGAAGCACCAGGATGATGGCATTGAAGACCTAGACTGCTCAAATCTTAAAGTTTTTGTTCAGGAAGTCCAGTTTCTCTGAATATTTTTTTCCCATGATTATATTTCCTTTCCCTGCTCTTGATATCTATCAAGATAACAAGCTTGGTAGGTCTCAGCCTACATGCCTAGTGTTTAACAGCATGACATCCTGACCTTGCTTATAGCTTACAGGCTTCATTGCAGCAAAAATAATGTCATTCTAGTCAGACAGAAGCACCTTTACACAGATCCCCTTGCTACGGACTTCTCGTCACATCTCTACCATGAGATGAACTCCTTTGAATCAGAGTATTGGGGTACCATACCACAGAGACAAATGAGCGAAGCAGCAAATACTCCTTTTCCTCTAGGAAAGTGGAGGTGTTTAGCAGCAGTCAGGAAAAAATCCTGTCTTCTTTCAGTGGCCAAGAATTAGTCCTGGACAGGAGGAGTGAAGCTGCAATTCTTGAGCAAGACTCACCTGCTTCATGTCCAATTCTGCTGAGCATCCCTGCAGCACACTGGCACAATCACACCCTCCCCTAAAGTTTTGGGGGTTGGGGTTTTTTTCATTGGTTCCAAGCCAAAAAGAGCTGAAAACCAGTTCCTGCAATAGTTTTTAAAGAGCAGGAGTGAGGGGAGATATGTAACACATGTGTTTTGCAGTAGGACATCTTACCTCAGACCAATTCATCATTGTCCATCCACCCTGCTGGGCCCCGGCAGCAGGTCATCAGTGGAGGCCCCAGTTCCATTGCTTCTCTAGAAGCGATCAAAGGGTGAAATTGCAGACAGCATAAACTTTCCTGGATGGAATTACATCCCAGACAGAAGGTGCAACACTGAGAGATCTTCCTTTTCTTCCCCCTCTGGGGTGGGTTCATTCTAACTCCTCTCCTGCTGTGCTCTGCATCCAAATGTCATGAGAGGCACAGAAAGGATGATTTGGGAGGAGTACACTACACTGCCAGCCCAAAAGTCTGCAGTAAACTGGTGGTGCACAGGGCTCACCATCTTCAGCAGCTGTCCTTACATAGAAACAAATTTACATCAAATTAAATGTTCAGATCCTAAACTCTAAATAAGGTTTAAAGGTGAGGTGAGACGAGACCAAAAAGCATTAACAAAAATTTACAGCAGAATAATTCCACTAAGACAGATTAACAGAAGTAAACACTACTTCTGTCTTGTGGCATCTCATTTGTATTGGGTTGTCCTGGGTGCCAGGCAAGAGGATGCCAGGCACTGGTCCTCTGTGGCTGCCCTTAGGCAGTAACTGGGCAGAAAGGGGTGACTCCCGAGGCTGGGTTCTGGGCTCCTGAGTCTGCAGTTGGGATTTTCTACGCAGAAAAAACCACTTCACATAAGACCCCTCCTCCTGAAAGTTGAAGACGACATGTCTTGGGCTCTGTAAGGTTTCTGGGTGTGGAGCAGGCGGCAGTAGGGGCTGGACTGATGGTTAGTGACAGAAACATAGAAAAACCACACATCAGCTGAGACAAAACTTTAAAAAAGGAAAAGGGACTTTCCTTCCAGAGAGGAAACCCTCCAAAAGAAAATGCCACCAATGCCTGGTAAAGTTACATTCACTCCATGACTTGTTGCAGGGGCAATAGGGGCGGCCTATGAGATTACATGTGGAGTGGCACCCCAAGCATTCACCAGCTCTGGAGAGGAGCCATGGGGATGCTGAGCTTCTCAAGCAGCTCCTGCTGTGCCGTCACAGAGGCATAACTGTCCTAGTGTTGGTGTTGACTGTGCCTGTTTTCCTTATGCCGGTGGTCGGGAGTGCCTCAGGCACACAGGGCTAGGATAGAACTCCTAAATCCCATCTGCTGCTACCTTAGCAAGCACATGTTATATTTCACAAATGAATTTTGGCCTTCCCACCTAGAAATTGACTTCATTACCCTCTGTGCCCTCTTCTCCTGTAAAACAACCCTGGCACTGTTCTCCCTGTGACTGCATGAAACTTTTCACCTTCTTTTCCTGCCTCACTGGCTTAGGTGAAAGGCTCAGCATGTCAGCCATGTGCTGGAGTTGTCACAACTTTTTGTAAGCACTTCATATATTGTGAGGAGTGACTCCCACAAAGGCTTAAGATCCATGACAGTGTTTTCCAGCACTGCCTTGTTGTTTCCAATTACCCTGACATGTGGCTGACTCAGAAAAGCTGATCCATGTCTCCCATCCAGAGACTCACCAGAAAGTTTTATCCCCAATGCCCTTGTCCATCGTCCTCTTCATGGATGAGTTACATCTTCCCTGGCTGCCTGCTTTGCTGAGCAGCCAGAAACTTGCACGTAAAGAAGAAATATGCATGTACTAAAGCAGAATGTGTCATACTGTTCAGATGTTAAGGGCAGGCAACAATGTGGGATGTGGCATGAATCACAGCAGTGGCTTGTCTGGAGGAAGGGGGTATCCCACAAATGGCAGCTGGTGTTGATTCTCTGGATTTTTTTTTTAATGTCTACCATTATAATAGGATCCAGTAATTCATCCTCAGCATGGGCTGTGTGTCTGCTCTCCCTAGAATACCCCAGGGATGGATTAGTAATCCATCTCAGGGACATACTGAGCTTTTCCTCCTCTTTGTTTCTCCCCAGGTGATTTCAGGGCCGTACGTCTACCACCTGAGTTACATGGAGAATGTCCTGGTGTGTTCAATCTCTGAGGAAAGGCATCATCAAACCCAGTGTTTCTAATTAAATAAAATGGAAAGAAAAGCAAATTGACAAGCAGATGAAAAATTAAAGGGGAGGAGGTCTCGCAGATGCCTTGCAGTGGAAAAAAACATCTTATACAACGGCAGATCACATAACGATATAAATAACATTGACCATGGTCAGCTTTAAAATGCAACTCAGATAGCTGTGTGTCCTTCTTTCCATTGTCAGCTTTCACCCTGAAGGACATTAAAAAACTTTGCAAAACCATGCATAGAAGACAACAACGGTACCTCCACCTCATAAAGGAAGCATGACACTGCCTAGCACCAAGCAATGCAGCTATCCAGGTGTCTGGAGCAAGGAGCAAAAGTCTTTCATGCATCATTTGAAATTATGCTCTGAGAATGCAATGAGCAGCATCAAGCTGGGGAATTGCATTTTAGTGGGCAGCAAAGTGAGCAATGAACGCCAATTTCTGAATGCCAACCTCATCTCCTAATGATAGAATCATAGAATGTTAAAGGGTTAGAATGGTCCTTAAAGATCATCTAGTCTCAAACCCGCCTGCCATGGGCAGGGACACCTTCCATTAGACCAGGTTGCTCAAGACCTTGCCCAACCTGGCTTTGAACACTTGCAGGGTTGGGTCAGCCAGAGCTTCTCTGAGCAACCTGTTCCAGGGTCTCAACATCCCCAGAGAAAATAATTTCTTCCTAATATCTAATCTAAATTTCTCCTCTTAGAGTTTGAACCCGCTCCCCCTTGTCCTATCACCACAGTTCCTGATGAACTTCCTGGCTTTCTTCAGATACTGGAAGGTGCTGTGAGGTCTGCACACAACCTTCGCTTCTCCAGGCTGAACAGCCTCAAGTCTCTCGGCCTGCCTCCATAGGGAAGGCACTCCGGTCCCCTTATCAAATTCAAGATCTCCTCTGGACTTGCTCCAGAAGTTTCACGTCCTTCTCTATATTGGGGGCAGCAGGACTAGATGCAGTACTCTAGATGAGATCTCAGAAGAGCAGAGTATAGGGGAAGAATCACCTCCCTCTACCTGCTGGCTGTGCTTCTTTGGATGCAGACTAGGATTTGTTTGGCTTTCTGGGCTGGGAGCACTCACTGCCGGCTCATGGCAAGTTTTTTGTCAACCTTCACCCCCAAGTCCCTCCCCAAAGGGCTGCTCTCAGTCACTTCTCTACCCTACCTGTAGGTGTGCCTGGAATTGCCCTGACCCAGGTGCAGGACCTTGCACTTGGCTTTGTTGAACTTCATGAGATTCACACAGACCCACTTCTCCAGCCTGTCCAGGTCCCTCTAGATGCCACCCCTTCCCTCCAGCAACTGCACCACACAGCTCGGTGTTGTTAGTGAACATGCTGAGAGTGCCTCAACCCCACTGTCCATGTCACCAACAAGGCTGTTGAACAGTATCAGCCCCAGTACCGACCCCTGAGGAACCTGACTTGTCACTGGTCTCCATGTGGACAATGATCCATTGGCCACAACTCTTTGTGTGCACCATCCAGCCAGTTCTTTGTTCACCGAGTGGTCCATTCACCAAATCCATCTCTCCAATTTGGAGACAAGATTGTTGTGTGGGACAGTGTCAAATGTTTTGTGTAAATCCAGGCAGACAATGTCAGTGGCTCTGCCTCTACTCACCAACTCTATAGCCCCATCATAGAAGGACACCAAATTCGTCACACATGATTTCCTAATTTCCTAATGATTTCCTAATGCCATACACTGAAAACACTTTTACCTGGCGAAAGATATTTGTAAGCAATGTGAAAGAAGGTGTTAAAATTGGAGGTGCAGCAGCATCTCAACCATATCAGTCTGTCGTAATAAAACAGCATAGCCACATTGGTTTTGACCAAGGATCCACCTAACTCAGTATGTAGCTGTGGTCAAAGCAGAGAATAAGGCAAGTATACAGTTGCATCTCAACTCCTAGCAATCCTATTTTATTGAAGATATTTTCTAATACTACAATTTATATTTTGGAAACTCTAACCCGGCCAATGCACAAGGTACAAACCTGGGAGGAAGCAGTAGATCTCACCAAGGGCTGTTGCATGCATCCCATTTCTCTCCACCCAGCTCCTTGGCCCATTCATCTTTGCAGCCCTGCTCCCACGTGTTTACAAAGCTGGCATGTCCCACCACAGTAGCCTTTTGCTGATAGCTGCTAATGCCTCAGCAACCTGTGCCATGTGGTTAGAAAAGACTGCAGAGCTCTGAAGTTCATAAAAATTCCTATAATATTAGTTTAATAACAAGTCTAGTCTTTCCATGTCAGTACATTATAGACCCCCAGCTAGGCATTTTAAATCCAGGACTATGAGAGAATGTTGTAAAGTCTCCAGCCCACAAAACTGTGGCTTTTTTCTTTGAGAAAGAGTAAAATTAGTAAGACAAGCTAGAGAATGGGAAAAAATCCAGGAGACAAAGCAAAGGAATGAGAGGAAGGCAGGGAAAAAAATGGGGGAAAATGTGGAAAAAAGCCAGTGGGGAAAAAGATGGAGGCTGATAAATGGTGCTGTAGAAAGGCATATTGAAACTTTGTTTACAATCTCATGGTAGGAAAGCATGCAGTATTAATAGCCTTCATCACCCTGTAAACTCAGCAAAACTAATTTTGCAGAAAAGAAGCCCTTTCCCAGCACTCTTCTCTTTCTTGCTGAACACATGTTTTCTACGACTGACATATCCCCTTTCACCACAGCACCAGAAAGCGAGCTGGAAGGTGTTCCAGGACACCTGGGGTGATGCCCCACCTATACTTGCAAAAACACAAAACCAACTCCATCAGATCTTCAATGACCCCAACCACCCCATAACACTCTGCTGGGGCAATGGCTGAGGAGGTGAATTTATAAACTCCTTTTGTCAGGTAGCCAGTCACTATTGTCCTGATCTGATGGATAAAGAAGCTGAGCAGGGTAATCCAGGGTCACACACAGAAATGATGTCAGAAGCAGGACAGAAGGAATGGCTGCAACCTGGGATCCTGATGACAAAGCACAGACTGACCTGTATGGTGTGCTCCTTTACCATGTTCATGCACCTTTGAGGCATGGCCATGCCAGTGTATCCAGACTGAAGTACTCTTCCCAATTCATCAACTTTACCAACTGTGTGATGTTAGACCATATCTACAATACAAGGACCATGAACTTTCCAAGGACCTTCTGGCCAACTCACTGCTCAGCATCAGTCACAGGATGCCCAAAGGCCCTTAGAGGTATATGAAGGTGGCTGGACACTGTGAGTCACCCCTGTTCTTCATCTGAGGTTGATATGAGGAATTGTGTGCTCCCATCCTGTTCTCTGGTGCACCCCAAAGGTCAGCCAAAAGCTCTGTCTGATCAATGGGTTACCTAAAAGCAGTCTGTTCTCCAGACATAGAATCATAGAATCACAAAATGGTTTGGGTTGGAAGAGACCCTAAAGATCAATCCAGTACCAACCTGCTGCCATAAGACAGGGACACTTTCTACTAGACCAGGTTGCTCCAAGCCCTGTCCAATATGGCCTCAAATACTTCTAGGGATGGGACACCCACAACTTCTCAACTTCCCAACAGAGCACAGCGTTACCAAGTCAAGCCATACTCTGATGTCTACGTTCACACGTTCCCTTATGCTGACGCATGGCGTTCGCATGAGAAGGAACCATCTTTGGGTCACTCTCACCTATGTGTGATATCCCCCTGAAGGACAGAGGTAATGTTCCCACCAGTCCTGACTGTGGGGTTGAAAGATACTGAAAGGCTTATGCAAGAGCATGAGCAACAGAGGCAGGGAAAAGAACAGGAATGGTTTTTACTAAACGTGTTTAGCTATAAAGGGACTTTTTCCCACCCAAAATGAAATTTTGCACTAAATTTCTCCTTGTTAACATTCCCTGTGATAATATTTTCATGGAGAGTTTATCTGATTATTCTTCAAATTTTCCATTCATTCTGCTTCAGTGAATATTTCCCTGTACTTTGTGAAACACTATGAGAAAGGGGGCAAGGATAGCTACCCTGGATTGTTGGGAATGACAACCACCTGCACTGCAGGAAACTGACAACAAGAGTCCCATAAGAAGCTGGTAAAGCAGGATTACTTGCTTCCCTGCCCTCCTTGGACTTTGCGTGATCATCTTCTCTAAGGCTGATATTTGTCTGTCTTCAGTTTCGGAAGTATATTCTTCTGTGGAGTTGAGAAGTCATGAAGATTCACTAAAAGAGACAATTTTCATCAAAAAAGGTTGAGTTTGAGGAAAGATTTTGTGCAACAGTAGAATTTTATGATGAAAGGCATTTATGAGGGAAACATAGGGGCAGGTCCCAGCACTTTCCTCTTCTGGAAAGGAGACAGAGTCACTGGGTTCAAGAAGGAGCTGATCTTGAGATGCCTCCTTTCAAGGGGCAAGGGATTGACTCCAGCAAGCTGTTAGGAAATACAGTTTATGGGCTGTAGTCTGCCTTCAGTTATGGGTCATTCTTGCATCCTACTGCTGGTAATATGAGCTAGAGTAACCCACAGACAAAGATTAGCTGACAGCCATAAAAGTCAGTCTGGGAGCACAAGCTGGCCATGCTGCCTCCATCACACACACCGTCCCTCCAGGCTTCCATCACTCAGCTGCAAATCTCACACATTGATCGACAAAACTTTTTTTTCCCCTGGTCTCCAGTGAAGTTTGGCTGGTAACTTTCTGACTCTTTTGGTAGCATGGTGAGTATCAAGACAAAATCAACTCTCCCCCTTTCCAATGAAAACAAAACAAAGCAAAGTCACCCATTCCTTGCTCCCAGGCTCTCCCGAGGCCACAACAGTCCTGCAGAGTTTAACCCTCCCTTTTCTACCACTGCTATGACAGCACAACAGGCTCTGCTCTGCAATATGTTTGACTCAGCAGGCAGGAGAAGCATCAGTTCCTGTGTTGAAACGTTCTTGCACAGACTGGATCAGTTGAGCCCTTTTTTCAACTGGAAAGGTCACTTCTGGGTCTTAGTGGTTCACTGGTGAAAAAAAATCATGAAGCAAGAAGCTCTGCAAGACACTCGCCACCAACAGAAACCTTAATCCAGATACTTGTCTGGTTTCAGTGGTGCTGTAGACCTGACCCAGACCTGGCAGCAGCAAGTGTGTGTTCCACGGAAAGCAATAATCATGACCCCCATGCCAAACAGTGTGGCGGTGGCTGAGCCTGCAGCAAGGGATGCTGCGGAGGTTGGGCCATCCACAGGAGTGACCGAGGAGCCAGCGGGGCCGGAGGGCCCGAGTGCAGTAGGAGACTGCTGGTGGGAAAGCTCTGAGGTCCAAGGTCTCCCCCTAGGTTGTGGTGAAGGAGAAGGTCTCCCCATCAGGCCTTGTGATGTTATGCTAATGTTCCCCTATTCAGTTGGCCTACTGGCCTGTCAGTCTTTGTACTCTTGTATGGTTATGTTCTAGATTCTTCTCCCTTACTCGATGCCCCACTGGTCTTGTTCCCCTGCTCCTCTCCTTGCCTTCCCTCATTGGTTGTTGTAATGTTACTCCGCCTTCTCTTCGTCCCCTTGCCCTCAACCCATTGGTCCCTGTTGTTCTCTCTTCCCCTATTGCCCCTGCTATATAACCCTGGACCCTCCTCTGTTCTGGGTTCTCCTTCCCTGGACTATTCATGCAATAAACCTATTTCATGGAATACCATATGGAGAACCCTCCAACTCTTTGCCTTCGGCTAAGTATGCTTCCGTGTCTGTGTGCACCGCTGAAAGCATCAGGCACCGCCTAACACTTGATGCTTTCAGGAAGGTGGTGGTCCCACCATCCACCCGGCTACAACAAATCAGTGAGAGCATTCACTTCTTATGTGAACAGTTGGGATACTGGCTTGATTAGCAAGTGCATAGGGTTTGTTGTATAGTCATTACGTGATGTTTTCACATGCTCGCTGTTAATGAAGAAACAGTGAAGTCTCTAATAACAGAGAGGAGCAACAAAAACCACATAGCTAACAGTTCACCCAGTGCATTTGCACTAGTAGAGTGTAATCAACTTCAGAGCCTTGTTATCACCAGGTCAAGGTAGAGTGATTGTCCCTCTCTACTCAGCTCTGGCAAGACCCAATCTGCAGAACTGCCTCCAGTTCTGGGGCCCCCAGCATCAGAAGGACATGGAGCTGCTGGCGTGAGTCCAGAGGAGGCCATGGAGATGCTTCAAGAGCTGGAGCCCCTCTGCTATGGAGACAGACTGTGAAAGCTCGGGGTGTTCAGCCTCGAGAAAAGAAGGCTCCAGGGAGACCTCAGAGCCCCTGTCAGTGCCTAAAGCGGCTCCAAAAGAGCTGGAGAGGGACTTGTGAAAACAATGTGGAGTGTCAGGACAAGGGGGAATGGCTTCAAACTGAGGGCAGGGTTAGACTAGCTACTGGAGGAAATTCTTCCCTGTGAGGGTGGTGAGGCCCTGACACAGGTTGCCCAGAAAAGCTGCAGCTGCCCCATCCCTGGAAGTGTTCAAGGCCGGCTTGAACAGGCTTTTGAGCAACCTGGCCTAGTGGAAGGTGTCCCTGCCCATGGCAAGGGGGTGGAACTGGATAATCTTTAAGGCCCCTTCCAACCCAAACCATTCTGTGATTCTATACTCACCTTTGTCATGTCAACATGAGATGGAACTACACACCTAGCAGAGATTAGCTGGAGAGAAGGACATGAAAGAGAAATCCTGGTCATGGAAGAAATGTTGGTGTGGAAAATGGATAACCTTTGCCTTGCAAAATCCAGAGAAAGTAGAGGAGGTTTGAGCCCCTTCTAAGCCACTCCTCTTCAAAAGGAGTGTCAGTATTTATGCTGGATTAAAAACTATGGCATATGCAAGAGAACTAAAAAACTCCAAAAAGATGAAACCACCTAATCTGCTCCCAGTAGTAATGTAAATATGAATCCATAACAGGACATACACATTTCCACTGCTCAGCTCCACCACAGATGGTATTTGTTTATGTTTTGGGGGGACTATATGGGCCTAAGAAGAACTGACCTGATGAAACTGAGAAGGTGTCCAAAAGCATCTGTCCTGTCAACGGAGGGTGAAGAAGGAAGGTTGGGGACATTCTGACATGCAAATCTGATAGAGCAAGATCTCCACACTGCTGCTGGGTTATGCAGTTTAAGGGCAGTACAACAGTCTCGTGGCTTCTCCCACCTGACTAAGACCTGGCATCCAGCTTGGCAACAGTGGAGTTGATATTCACAAAGGATTTGAGACAAAACCATGCAGGTTTAACAGTTAATGAGATGGTTGTTAAATGTTTCTGGAATATGAACTGATTGAGCAACCATTAACAGAGACTCATCCACAGCTGTTCTTACAGTCAAGGTTAAATATTTTCAAGAAACAGTCTGCACATGATCTTGAATTTCAGCATGCGTTCAGACTGGGAATTGGTGATACTCTGCTCTCCAGACAGGAAACATGGGTCGCAACTTGCCCCAAATGAGCTGGCCCAGCCTCTGTTGTTTCCTCAGTTTAGAAGGAGGAGCGCACAGCAGATACATGTTAAGTCCTCCAGACATGCAGCCTTTGGAGCTGCTCCTGAAAACCAGCAGAGAAGAGATTCAGCCATTGAAAGTCTTCATCAGAGTCTCTCTTCAGATACCCAGGAACCTCCAGATGCCTTTGGATTTACGTCCTTTACCATGGAAAAGACAAATACAGTCAGTGGACTGTAAAATCCCAATTTATCCTTTTTCATTGTCAGGCCCACCAAACTTCAGGTTTGGAGCTGAAAGCACTAAATTGAAAAGATGCACTGGGGCACTAAATTGGAGAGACTGTGGCACCTGTATCCTTTACATCAACATCCAACGAAGTCCCTGCATTCAGGTCTTCAGTCTTGCCCAAAGACAGTTGCATTCAGTAGCCTTGTAGTCCCTTAGATTGTGCAGGGCCTTTAACCAAAACTTTTTCTTGTTTTTGACTTAAATAAAATATATTATAATGAGTTTCTGACCTTCTCTCAGCAAGCTTCTGCAGCGATGCCCTCTTCTGATGAGCATCTGTGGCTCAGAATCAGGAGTCACATTGGGTACCACCATCTCATCACACCAGTCAGGGATGTAATCCACCAATGACCCTTCATTTCAAGATCTACCTTTTATGTTTGTCCATGAAGTTAAAAATATCATCCCAAAGCCTATCTCCTCTTCCAATGAGCACCTCAAGATGTGCTCGGTTTTACGCTTTTATGTAAAGCAGTGAAAAAGTGTCCCTGGAACACTTCCACTATCAAGAGGCTGTTCAAGAGCCCCAGAAACATGCAGCCCCAGAGGACTGGGAAATTTTGGAACTACATGCCTCCACAGCTCCTGCTTTGAAAGGCTAAAAGGAGCCTGGCAAATGAGCTGCACAGAATCTGGCAACATAGGAGTCCTTGTAGACACCCAAGGAATGCAGGGACTTCTGGGGAGAAGAGAAGCTTAAGAACTCAGGCATCTCTGGCTTTGGCTCCACAGCAGTTGATTTACCCAAGGTGTGAGACTCTAGAAGCTGGGGGCTCTTCTTCCAACCCACCAGGAGAAAAACCAAGCAGGATGAGCTAGAAACATGCCAATTTTCCATCAATTCCTTGATGAAATCCAACTGTCTCCATGGTTCATTTAGATTTCAGCTGTGGGATCTATGGAGGTATTGTCATGGTGGGAGGTATGGAAAAAACTGAGGAAAAACTCACAACTAACAATCCCCTGTAAACAGGGAAAAAAAATTTTGAGGATTTAAAGGGAAGTAATTAGTGCTGGATCCAACCCAAGTCATTTATCTAAAATCCCATATATCTTGGGGGCCTTCATCTGAAACATGTGCAGCTTTTTTTTTTTCTTTTTGTTATTTTAACCAGACTGAAGCCTACAAGACAAAGATTTGAGACCCTAGTAACTGTGGCTGATTTCTGCCTGGATTTGTTTCAGCCCTTTGTCTCTTAATGCTAACCAGGAAAACGAAAAATAATTAATAACACTCAAAATTCTCCACACTGAGTGCGAAGTGCCATTGTTTCCCTCACATTCCTGGTGCTGATTCTGCAGGGCTCCAACCCAACAAAGCAATCAAACGCATGTGTAACACTGACAGCCTGACTAGCAGCTTTGGCTCCAAGGAGCTCAAGGCTAGTATTTCATCCAAAAAAAAGGTGCTGGGCCATTAGTTGACAAACTGTATGGACATCTTGAACAGGTTCTTGCCTTGTTTTTGAGTATGACCATCTGTGACTTGATCTTTTGTGTGGGTTTCCATGTTTTCAAAGCTGGCCATGATAATTGAGCCCTGAAGCTTCAGACGAGCTTCCAAAATAGTTTCAAGGATAGTATCGGTTGATGCAGAATGGGTTGTGGGTGTTTTCTGCAAAGTTCCTCTTCAGATGTGTTCATATGGGTAAATCAAACAGCACCTGGGATTATTCCCAGACATGAGAACTCCCTTCTCTAGATGGTTTAATTTTTAGGATGTTCTTGGCACCATTCAGGTCTGGACCATCAGACTACTCTATGCACACCTCCCAGCCACAGCTCAGGAGGCAGCACAAGTCAACAACTCCAAATGGGCAGTTTGGAAGAAGCCACTTGGTTTTGGATAGCAAGAAGGGACAACAATATGGACACAACCCTCCCTTGCTGTTTGGCCTCAGGAGATCAGCACTGGGCACATTTAATTTCCTGATATAAACCCAGTGACTAAATCCCGCCCTTACCCTTTCTGCTACCCAGCTGTAATGTATCATGTGGCAGAGATGTTTATAAAGCTTCATCCATCTGGAAATCATTATCTCATAATGAAGTTTATTTGAAAAAAATTTATTAAATGATTACATGTTATTTTTGCCTCAGCTAGAAATCACACTGTTGTACCATTGCTGAGAGCCTCTCTTAGGTCCAGATTTGTTTTAATATTTTTATCTAGACTATCAGCATCAGAGTATGGCAGCTAATTTGGGTGCTCTGCTATACTTGTCTGGTGATTGGACATAATTTATTAAGAGTTTGACTCTTAATTTAGGTTTATTTGTTACTGCTTCTCTTCCCCATCTTCTGCTAGGCCTGTGTATTACCCATCTAAATTGTGTCGCTATTTACTTATTGCATTTTGCAGTGAAGATTTGAAACACATATTAAAGTCCAGAAAAAAGTACAAGACTGACAAAAAAATACCACAGATAAGTTGCCAAAATAGTGTCACTTGTGTACTGGAAAAAGCTGGACTACACAGTTCTGGGGCTGATTCTTCTCCCAGTGAGAATTAAGCGAGGAAAAAATCCCAGGGAGACGTAAGGCAAAGTAATGACCTTCAGCAAATGCATAGATTGGCGGATGAGAGGTCGATTTCTACAATGGCACAATCTTACTGCAGATCTCCATGACACTGATGGATAACTCATGATTGAAGAAGAGTTTGCACTTTGAAGGGAAAAATAACAGCTTGGTTTAAATATGTGAACTAGTGGAGAGTCAGACCATTTCCTGCTTTTGTGTTCAGTTCTGGCTCCTTGCCTTACACACTTTGCCTCTGCAGCATGCCCTTTCCAACCCATCTGCACCACCAAATCCTTGTGTGGGAACCTCTTTTCCTCTGATCTTGACAAATGCCATCCCATCCTGCTGACATTCATCCTGAGTGAGTATACCTTTGATCAAGTCTCTTCCTCCCCAAACAGCTCTCCTCAGGCTCCTCCATCTGTGCTGCATGCAGCATGAGCCGCTTCTCCTTGCTTTCAAAGCCTGTCATCCCTCAGTCAGCGTCAGGCCTATCCTGATGCTAGGTTTTGCATCTGCTGTGCATTTCAGGTTTCTCAGATGTGTGCTGTCTCTTGGCCAGAGCTTGGATTCATCAAGGCACATGAGCAAATAAGGTTGTTTAGGAGATGGTGCTACTCAGTCTTGGGCTGGTGGGTCCTTCCATGCCCCTACTGGGTTGCATCTCCAGAAGATAAAAGGGGACCATGAGGAAAGGGGCACCTTAAGTGAGTGTGAGGTCCAAGACATGAAAAAGTTGTGAAGTGATCGACCCCCCAGTAGTTAGAAGTAGTTTTAACCCATAATGTACTTCTTTTCTGTGTGCCATTATTGCCCACTACTAATCTGATCAGTACAGTTGTTTTGTAGCAGAGCTTTTTTATCCCCCGGATTCTGGGAGATCAAGAAATATTTCTTCTTTTCCTGCATGTTACAAATTTCCCCCTGGGATCATGTCATAGACCAGATCCAATGGTGTGCTTCCCTCTGAGCAGGGACCACGTCCCTCTGGTATATTTGCATCATGATAGGCAGAGCAGACAACTTCTGCCATATAAAAGCAAACTACAAACATTTGCTTTTATATCCCATGGCCACATACCCACTGCTCCACAGTGATTCCTTAACCCTTTAGTTAAATTCTTTAACAAACAGAATAAATGTCAGCCAGCTCCTATGTTTTGTATACTTTCTCAGTTTCCAAGTCTATCCTTATCAGCTTAATTTTTCTCTTTATTTGTCTTAGTAATGACATAATTAGAAAGGAATTCCATATTCTGGTGGGTTTAGAGGCATTTATTAATTACATCCTGCTCTTTGTTTATTGATAAGATTGGGTTCTCATTTTCCCCTGTTATAATTGTGGAGCGCTTTTGTTCCCCTTTAGCCCTAGCACTCTTAACATTAGCTCATAAATGTTTCCTTTCTTATGCCCAGAGATCTTCACTAAAAGTTTAATTCACCAATGGTTCATCTCAAGTATGGAACTGACTTATTGTGCTCTCTACAGCTGTCAGCAAATCAGCAATTGATAATACGCTTGCTGGGCCCATGTCCAGGACCGCTTGAGAGACAGAGAAGAGAAAGTCAGGACTGGATTTCTCCAGTATATTTGCACAATATCTGGCATAGTGCAGTCCAGAGCTGCCCCAAAGTTTCTAGGTGTTATCACAGTAGAAATAATAATAAATAGTTATCATTAGTGGTTAGCAATTATTACTAACAGCATAGAGTAACAAGAAATGATACCAAATAATATTAATTAATTAATAGTAAGTGTGGGAGGTGATGTATGAAAAAGATGGGGAATTATTTCCACAAAAACACAATCTAGATGCTTCCATTTTCCAAGAGTTCAAATGACCCATTTTCCACATGGCACTGCAAATTCTTCTAATGAAAATCCCAGTAGTACTTGAGAAATATGTTCTCTGGTTAAAAAATTTAAGTAAATAAAATAAATAAAAACCAAATCATTGATGAAGATGTCAAAACAAGGTCAGCATTGTTGGGATGATGGGCACTGAGGGAGCTCTTGTGTGAATGCTGCAGATGAAAAGGGGCAGCATTGCTCTGGATCAGGAGTTTCTTTGGTGATCAGTAAGAACAAGAGAGCAAACCACGCTGCCCAGAAGCCTTCAGGAAAGGAAACCAGCCACAAACTGACAATGAAACCATTCCTTAAGACATCAGCAACTCATTCAAACATAGCATAGAGTCAAAGAATGCTTTCACTTGGAAGGGATCTTTAAACGTCATCTAGTCCAATCCCCACTTCCACTAGACCAGGTTGCTCAAAGCCCTGTCCTACCTAGCCATGAGCACTTCCATGGGGCAGCCAGAGCTTCTCTGGCCAACCTGTGCCAGGGCCTCACCACCCTCACAGCCAAGAATTTCTTCCCAATATCCCATCTAACCCTAACCTCTGGCAGTGGAAAACCATTTCCCTTTGTCCTGTCACTGCAATCCCTTGTCCAAAGTCCCTCTTCAATTCTTAGAGCCCCTTTAGGCACTGGAAGGGGCTCTAAGGTCTCCCTGGAGCCTTCTCTTCTCCAGGTGAACACCCCCAGCTCTCCCAGCCTGTCTCCAGAGCAGAGGGGCTCAAGCCCTTGGAGCATCTCCATGGACTCCTCTGGACTTCCTCCAAAATTCCACATCCTTCTTATTTTTGGGGCCCCAGAGCTGGGTAGCTCTGCCCTATGTTGGTTGCCATGGGGCAACAACATCCATTAGCTTACAATTCCACATGCTCCAAAGCACTTTGCTGATGGCAAAGACGTTGCATCCTCATATGGGATGAAGTCCTGTGCCCTGACATGGGTTCATCAGTGAGGTGGGATGGAGCTGTGCTTCCCTGCAGAAGGGTACAAAGCCTAAGCTTAATGAAACTCCACATCCTTCTCACCAACAGGGGGACAATTTGGAAGTCAGAGCCCGAGCTCCTGACAGGGCATCTGTCCTAAGGTCGGCTCTGTACCTTTTCAAGGAGATCTGAGTAAACACAATTTTGTAGGATATTGGGATGTCGGCAGAGAACTGGCCTAGAGTTTTGGGGTCACAGAGTGAGAACAGAGATCTCTCTACATTCCAGATGACATGTGAATCTGTCATCTGCCTTTGCCAGTTTTCCCTCTCAGCCCTTCTTGCCCCTCTGGCCCTTTCCACATCTTGGTCATTGCACTTCAGGCACAGAGAACAAGCTCCTACACCAGGTTCCTCCACCGACAGGTTTGACCAGCCCAAGAAAGCTCCTTGCACAGCCCAAAACACGCCTTAGTGCACCGCAGGAACTGGGACTGTCTTACCTGTCAGAGGAGACACGGCTCTTCTGCATGATTTTTCTCCTTAGGCTGCAAGTTTCCTCCTTTAGACTACCTCTTTGATTTATTGCACTTTCACACTTGTGAGCACCTGAAAAGTGGTTTTGTCCCATTAATTTCAACTTGGAAGTTTCAGTGTTTCCTAGAAGAAAAATCAATCACTCAGGACGGAAAGCCTCACCCCACAAGCCTCCTCCCATGTCTGTGTCCCCCCTCTCCCGTCTTCCACTTTCTTTTCCCGCCTACTGTTCCCTTCCACCTATTCCGGAAGGGAAGAGGGGTGATAAACGTGCCACACAAGGTATGAACTTCACATACCAAGAGCAGCCAGGTAATCCTGTCTGTCCAAACATCGTGTTGCCAAGCACCTAAATAAAGTTCTCTGCATTTAGCACATTTCCTATTGCTGGAGATGAAGATTGTGGTCCCACGAAAGAGGTCAACCAGCTGGAGGAGTCTAATCTCTGCAGGGATCTGTGTCCACGTCTAAAATATTTGTTCCCCAGAAGTTTGAAACACTTTGGATAGTCAGTATTTGGCTGAAATTGCATTTCCTTTAAGATCTCCCCAAATGTGACTCTCCCAACCCAATGGTCTCAAGACTCACCATGCAGTATAGATTCTCTCATTCTCCCAGTTTCCTCCTAGCTTGTTATCATCCTCCTTGCAAGGAAGCAACCTACATTAGCCCTCACTGGACTTCCTGAACAGATGACATACCCCAGATCAGGCCTTTTCCTGTTTTATCAGGCATGGCGACACAGCAATGAAATGTAGGTACTCTTGATTTTTATTATCAATCTCATGCACCTGCCCCAATCCTCCAAGAACATCGATTGCCAGGTTGGACGGGGCTTGAAGCAACCTGGTCTAGTGGAAAGTTCCATGCCCATGGCAGGAGGGTTGAAGTGAGATGAGATTTAAGGCCCCTCTCAAACCAAAATATTCTATGATTTCTTGCTGAAATCCTGCTGCATAAGTACTGATATCTTCTGCCAGGACAAGACCTGCTCTGCACTGGGGTCATTACTCCTTTGCTTTAGGCTAATCGACAAAGACTCAACAATTAGGATTTTGTAATATCCTCACCACGAGGACAAGTCTAAAATTTCTTCTAGCAGTGAGCACATGATGGACAAATTAGATACACTTGGCACTAAAGGAAGTGCTTCAAAATCTATGACGTGTTTGTCTAATCAAGACCTGTTGTAAAAATTTAAATTTAATTTAAAGATAGCCTCAATTCCCAAATTCAAACCTGGGTGAAGGTTTTCCACAATTTGTTTCTTCTCCATTCAGTACAGGAAATACAGTGAGGGAACCACTTGAGAGTTCATTTTACCATTTTATTATATAAACTTCCCCCCAAGAAATTAAATTTACATGGTCAGTCAGTCTGTCATCTATCTGTCCCCCACAGATTTCTTCACCTGTTGATTTTTCAAACAGTTTTGACAGGAAACTGAAGGTCTCCAAAGAAATTCTGTTCCTATTTTGAAATCAAAATAATGATTCAGAGAAAGGAGTGATTTTAATCTAAACAATTTCTTCTTAATTTTTATCCTGTTAGCTGATTTCTACAGGGCAGATGAGGTACATATCAGATTGTAGTAGACAAAGTGTACAAAAAGCCCAAGGGAATTCTAGAGGTGAAACAGAAAAAAATGGAAAATCTTAAAATAAATCAGTTTAACAAGCCATCACCTTTGAGACGTAAATCCATAACAACCACTCGGCTTCCTGTCACTCTTTGTTCTTCTCATTTCTGTCTGGATTTGAGTCCACTCACACACTGCTAGAAATGCTATTCCCTCTGATATTTCCAGGCTGTCTAGAAATATCTGAATAAAAAGCATTGGAAATTCTTCAAGAACACATATTTTCAGATGGTTTCCAGTTACGTTTTGCACACTGCAGTCTCTAGATACAGTGTGTGCATCACAACCAGGAGGCAAACCATTCTAAATGGTACTCAGGACAGAACAGAGGCCAGAACAACCAGTGCCTAACTGGTGGTGACTTCAACATCACTACCTGTCTTGATGATAAGAAAAAAAAAGGGAAAAAATGGACATTTTCTTCTAGACTGGAGTTTTGAATTGCCCAGTGATACACCAAGAGTATATATAGCATATAACTCATTTCAACATGGACTTTGGCAGTATATTGAATGAATTACATGACCAAGTTTCTCTCCCTTATACTAAACTTAAAAGTAATGAAAATAAATGAGACCAGAAAGATAAATCATTTCAATAAGAAAATTGCCAAAAATCCAAGTCTCCTCGCTTTATTGTCTTTTGCCCTTGCAAAGTTACAGGATGGCATTCAAGAGCATCAGAAAGAAGAGTCTTGTCCCATTCTAGAAGTGCAGCTCAACAGAAGTTCATTTTATTCCTGCCTTGATCAAATTCCATCAGACTGTGAGGATTTCCTGGGGGAAAACCAGCCTAGGAAAGTGGAAAAGCAGGCGAGTGTGTTTCATGAAACAAGGCAAGCATAGTGCTCTACCTGCAGTGCCATGAAGTTGCACAGAGGACATTCAGTTCCATAGGGATTTGGGGAGTGCAGTACGTTGAGTGTCAACAGCGGTGCTAGAATCACACTATTTGCACACTACTGCTAAGGGGGTCCACTTGAGAAAGCACAATAAATAACACGACTACTTAATAGCTCTGTAGTGCCTTTCATTCAAATATCTCCCAACACTGTACAAACATTTGCTGCAAACCACAGGCAAAGCCACACTATCTTTGCCATGTGGCAGATAAGGAAGTAGAAGTTACGTTATTTCCAGGAGCCTGTGACAGATGCCAGAGTAACAGCCAAGAGTCCTTCCACTTCTTCCTCTTTGCCACTTGGGAATGATGGATAAAAGTGAAAATAGAGGTCTGAGTCTGGTTAGCCTGTGTTCAAGTCAAGCGGCAGTCCAGCAATGGTTTCTTTTGTTCCTCCATCAGGGGTAATTCAAGTGACAATGCAGGGAATGAATGGAAGACATTAGGACAAGAAGCAAAGAAATCGTAATGGAAACGTAGTCAGCTCAATGCATGGTACATTTATAAACCCTTAGAGCCGCTAGCATCACCCAACCTACAAGACACAAATGTTCTCCTATGTTGGAAGCTGGAGACCAAGGGGAATGCTCTATGGCATTAATTTGCACTAGATGCTTACAAGCAGATAGATGAACCCTTGCTGTTGAACTAGGTGTGTGGAGTCTGCTATAGTGCAAAGAAGACACTGGTCTGAAGCACAGATTATCTAACGTGGTGGTTTTCCCTCTATTGGTTGAAAAGTGCCAGAGTGACTCTGGTCCTTCCCATGGAGTGTAGCAGTCATTTAGATGCTGAACACAGATGACAACCAGTACATTGAAGACACATAAATCGGGCAGAAGACTCCTACCATTTGCAGAAGAGACAGGACGGGGATTAGAAAGCATCTGTCCTTTGGACCAATCCATACCTCCCACATTGGAGCAGGGAGTGGAAATAACAGCAGATGCAGAGGCAACCGTGAAAGCTATGTTAGGGGAAGCTTTAGCAGGAAGTGCCTTCATGAAGGTGTCACCAAATGCATCGGGTGCCTGAGCTTCCATTATGGCAGAGGACAGTCAAAAACACTGTGGAGCTTGGAGATCTGTTCACCTGGAACAGGACACAGTTGCCCAGCAGAGCTGTCTAATCATTTGAGATGCCCTAAGAGCACCTGATCCAAGCTCCAGATGGCACTGCAGAAGGGCAATAGTCTTTCATAAACCTTTTGTTGCATTTTCAGGGTCATTTGGGTATCTTAGATACTCCAGGCATGCTCTAGGCACTAAAGCTTGCATTTAACCAGCTGGATTAAATAAACTGGGTTAAACAACATCATCTGCAGGAATGGTTGGCTACGTAGATCTTCAACAAGAACAAAGGCAGAACAAACATCACAGAGGCACCCAAGTTTACATGTCTAATTTTAAATTACACCACTCTCTTCAAACCTACAGATTTATGAGTCCTTTATGGTGGCAGGGGCCAAGTGTCTGCACCTAGGACAGTCTGAACTGAGCAGTAGGTCAGCACCAGTTTGTGACAATGACAAGACCTTTATTATACAGTTGTGAGCTGTGAAGCTGTCTTTCCCAGAGATTGATAGGAACTAAGAGAAATTCTTTCCAATTCCAAGGATGAGGCCCATCCATGAGGGACAGCCTTTGCGTTGGTCCAATAGCAATGCCAACACCTGAGTGAGCAAAAACCCATGAGCACCAATCCATACGCTTGGAAGCCTCCCTTCCCATTATTTCTGACTATAATGAAACAGACTGTTAACTTGAAGTTGGGCTTATTTTTAAAAAAACGAGAAATTCCTATTGTTATGTTTTCTGACCTACAGCTAGCAACACATAACCTCCACTCTCCCTCCCTGTGCACCTTTAAAGCGTTGATGTTAGTGTAATGTAAGATGCTGTGGAAGCAATTCTTCACAACTATTGTGATGGGGTTGTCATTTTGCAGTTCATGTGGAGTGATATATGGACTGATCAACAAACTGACCCACTGGGATGCAGCTCCAAAAGACAAGTCTGCCTCTCACAGACTACTCTACACGTGCCAGGGGTTGTTTCTTCAAAGTGGCTCCTTCAGAGATCGTGAGGAAGGAGAGATGGAGGTGCAAGAGGAATATATAGTCTTCTCCCCAGGAGGCAATGACCCATTACTACTCACTCTACATCAAGCAATATAAGATGGTTGATGGGGGTCTCTGGCTGAAGAGGTTCTGCCTACAGGAGGAAGAAAAGAAGGGGGCATAGGCTGGTTTGTGCACAGGAGGAGATATACTTGGGAGTGAAAAATTAAAATCTCCCACCACTGCTTTTTGCTAAATATGGAATTTCAGGGAATATTCTGGTCCCCCTGCACTCACCCTTCCTTGGGCAGACAGTGCCCAGTGAAGGTGGCTCTGTCTGTATAAAGAGAAGTTGAAAAGTCCAGAGGAGTCCTACTCACAAGTTTGCACTCATTTCAGACACAAAAGAAACATCATAATTCCAGCATCTCATAAAAACAAAGACACCTGTTTTAATGATATCCTTGTCCAAATCTCGAGGAGCTTTATGGGGGTGTCTCCCACTGAGAAATAACCACAATATATAAACTCCTCCAAACATTCAACATCAGCTCTTCCAAGGCTGGCTATAAACCTGTGGCTTTGTCCAACTTCTTTTCATGTTTATAGAAGTTAAGGAAGAAAACTCCAAAAGCCCATCTGATTGTCTCCTTTCTCCTCTCAGAGAAGATTCCCATCTCTGGAGTTTATTTCTGTTCTCCAGGACCAGACTTCTTATTTTGCCTCTTGTAGATCACATCCAGCCTGCCAGACACCACAGTGGACACTTCTGTGCAGCTCCAGAGCAAGACAGATTGGGGAGCTACCATGAAGTTCCCCTAATGCTGAAATCTGGTCCAGCTAGGCCTCCTGTCTCCTGGACAGCTGTGTGGGATCAAGGAGAGCACCAAGCTCCAGCAGTACCCAGCAGCTCCACCACTGCCTCTGCTTGGTCCTCGCAGAGAGGATCCCTCTCCTCCCGTCTCAGGGTACCCTGGTATCCCTTGGTAACAGCTCAAGCCCTACTGGAAGACTCACAGCACCATGGTGTATCTTCCCATTTCCAGCTGGAGCAAACCACCAAGCTCCTTTCTTGGATCCCAGGACCACCATGATTGCATTTCAGCAGGCATTCAAAGAAGGACCAAGCTGCTGGTGCTGTAAAGATGCACAAAAGGATGTGGTACCTCTTCCCATGGCTCAGGCATTCCGCTGGCTGCTGGTGCTTTTGAGCTGCAAAATCACCTCCCCTGAGAGCGCTCTAAAACCAGAGCATTTGTGCAGCAGCTTTTTCATGAGCACGTTTTCTGCAGAGGCAGGAGGTATGCAGGATGTGGGAGCCTTCAGAAACTAGCAAAGTCCTGGTCTCTCTTACCCTGCCTTGTGGCACAGTGCACTGGTGTGTTGGAAGTAACATGCTATAGGATGATGAGGGTGGAGTTCTGAGGGTGAAGAGTAAAGAAGAAATCTTCTTTGTGTACATTTGAAAAGTTGTCTGTGAAAGCAGGGGACTGAACTCAGTGATATCCCTTTCCAGATATCAGTCTCCTGACCCAATTTTCTCTGCTTCCCTCTACCACTGTGCAAACATGTTCACTGCACATCTCTTCTCAAAGCACCCACCAAGATCGAAGCACCTTCACTGAGAGCCTTCCAGGGCTATGTCTAATGTGTCTTGCCCCGTGGGAAAGGGGAAGATCAACCCAGAACAATTCTTGGGAAATAATTTCTCCAGTCCTTCCAGTGCAGCAGAACAACCTCAGCTCTGTCGTTTCCCTTGCAATCGATATTTTCTCTGCCATATGGACAAGAAATTACTTGCCAAGAAATAATTATGAAGGCAGCCCTGCAGAGAGCATCTAAATGTGTGTGCAAATACTCCAAATCCAAAAGAGAGATGGGACTATTTACAAGAGCATGCAGTGACAGAACAAGGAGGGATGGCTTCACACATACAAGAGGTCAGGGTTAGATGGGATATTGGAAAGAAATTCTTCCCTGTGAGAGTGGTGAGGTACTAGCACAGTTTGTCCAAAGAAGCTGCAGCTGCTCCAGCCCTGGAAGGATTCAAGACCAGGTTGAACAGCGCTTGGAGCAACCTAGTCTCATGGAAAGCATCCCTTCCCGCAGCAGGAGTTTGGAACAAGATGAGCTTTAAGGTCCCTTCCAACCCAGGTCATTCTATGTAATTCTAATCCCCAATTCAGAGAGAGATGTCATTTGCAACCCTTTCCCAGGGTTCTCTGCTATGCCAAGACACAGCATCCCAATGATTCTTTGATGTACCTGTTATTTATTGCCTTATTATAGAAGAGTGTAGAAGCTACATATGATTTCAAAGCCCCCAGCTTGTGAGCAACATGTGGTTACACATTAAGAGAACATTGATGTCTTTGGAGGCTTTTATGGTTCAAGTAACTGTCAGAAGCAAAAGGCAAGAGGAGGCAGTGTGGAGGGCAGGGCACAGCTTCCCCATCCTCTCTGCATATAGGGCATCATCTCTCAGTCTTGTCTCACTGTCTGCTAACTCCTCTACCATTGCCCAACCCTTGGTAAAATTAGAGGCCCAACTGGATTCCCCAAAGTTTACTCTGTCGGCCACTCAAGAGAACAAAACCCTGCTCTCAAAGTCACACATACAGGAGTTCCAGGAGGGAGAGAGTCTATGGTTTGATCACCTCCTCCTCTGGTCTGGACAAAGAGGATGTGTGGGGGACAAAGTAGACTATACAGCCACACCACGAAAGGGGTTTCAAAATCATCTTGTCCTCAACAACCCTGTGGTGCAAGGGCATAGCTGGATCAAAGCCTCTCAGCAGCACATGGGATGTTGGGTTTTGGTGCCCTCTGGGTAGGGGCATGAAGCTGCCCCAAGCCTGAGAAGCTATGGAGACAGCTGATGGAGAGCTCCAGGAGGACAGGGGGACAACTGAGGGCATAGCAACTAGAGCAGGTGGCTGATTTATAACCATCAGGAGCCTGTTGCCATTGCCACGTGTCCACTGAGCTTGTTGGCAGAGCAGTTCCCTGCAACTATTCCCATTCATGGGACAGGTCACAGACCAAGAACCCTGACCTTCCCTGGTGTCCAAGCTGATCAAATCACACACCCATAAAACTGTCTCACCACCATGATACAACCAGTAGTATTTGGGCACACACAGAGATACTACACTTCTGTGAGGCTCTCTATTTTCCCCTGGCTGTCACAGCAGAGATTACAGGCATCCACAGCATCTCCTACCCGCATCATGTGCAATTTGTAGTCATTTATACCATTTTTTATCATATGAATCATCACCCTGAAGCCAGCACAAAAAGAACTAGTGAAAATCAGTGCTGCAGGCTCTAACTCCTTCTTCTGCAGAATTAGGATACCACAAAGGAAAAATATAAGTACATAACTCTGCTGCTGAGAAATACTGAGGGCTGCAATTTTTCTTTGCTGACAGAGGTTGAAGAAGGTGGGAATGCATCCTAAGAAGATGAAGTTTGTACAGTATCTCTTGAAGCATGTGGGAGGAAGTATTTATCTGTCCGAAGGACTGTCTGTTTTTCCTCTTGCATTTCTTGAGCCCCTTTACAAATTTCTAGCTAATCTGAGAAAAAAGCAGCAGTCTCAAAAAAAATCGAGTTCCAGCATGTGTTGTGAAGGAGGGAGGGGAAAAGAGGGAAAAAATATAAAAGTGCCCACTGAGAAAAGGCCAGTATGTGGTTTCTGTCCTTATTAGACCCTAGAAGATCTACATGGAAGAAGCCATGAACATCCTAAACATTGTAAAATCTTCAGCAAGGTTCAGAGGTAGCAGACACCGAAGACTCCAAATCAGAAAACAGAAATCCATTTAGATAATCGTTCATTGCTACTCATTGATACACATTTAGCTATAAGGAAGAAGGTTTTTATAATGAGAGTGGCGAGGCCCCGGCACAGGCTGCCCAGAGAAGCTGTGGCTGCCCCATGCCTGGAAGTGTCCAAGGCCAGATTGGACAGGACTTTGAGCAACCTGGTCTATTGGAAATGTGTCCCTGCCCTTGGCAGTGGGATTGGACTAGATGACCTTTAAAGGTCCCTTCTAACCCAAACCATTCTCTGATTCTATGATTGCTCGAAGTACAGCAAAGAGAAATGGAGTCCCCAGTGCTGATTGACACGGACTGAGCAAGTCCGAAGTGTCTTCTCGGCTGGCATTCAAGGTTTATCATATCTCCTCATGCTCTTCTGCTTCCCCTTTACAGGTCAGGTTTTAATCTCATTCTGCCAGCACCTTCCTCCTCAGGAGAATTAAGCTCCTCCTATCCCCCACCCCTCTGCTGACCCCGGCTTTTATTGCTGGCAGGACAATGCCAGAGTGAATTTGCACTTGTATCTCCTGCTGTTTGTTATGATGGCCTGGCGTATTTCTCCTGCTGGAAAGTTCATTTGAATTCTTACATTTCCAGCCAAGTCTTTGTAGCTGAGCAAATCCATGTGTCCTGCTTTCTTTTTCCCCTTGAAGCACACCAAGCTTTTCTGGTCCTGCCCCAGATACAGTGTCCAAGTCATGCCTGCTTCATGGAGAGACAGGAAAGATTTGTGTCACGTGTGTCTACAAGGGGAAATTCTCAAACTCCATGAGATTCTACGTATCTTTATTCCAAGGTTTTTGGCTTACTGTCTCCTGGTTTTTGATATTTTTAACTCTTTCTTCCACTTTTAAAACACATTAGCTGCTGATCCACCAGGAAAACATCCCCATACCATGCTGTCAAGAAGCCGCTAGTATCTGGGGTATTCAAACGGATCATTTCACCCAGGAGGAAAAAAAAGGGGAAGAAGCCAATGTTTTTTTTTTGTTTGGTAGCATGTTGACTCTTTGTAGCAAATACAAATATCAAATATGTGAACAATCAAACAAAAGAAGCAGTTTCTTCAATCACAGAATCATTAAGGTCGGAAAAGACCTCCAAGATAATTGAGTTCAGTCTATCCCCAGGTCTGCACACATACCCCAAAAGCCCTGTTTCTCTGTCTTCCTTTAGTCTGTATCTCTAAAACAACTCCATTAACTGGAGAAAATAAGAGAGGAGATGAGGTAGAACCAGTTTGAAAAAATCAAGCAAAAATGCTGAAATGAGCACATGTGGACAGAGCTGAATCATCTTGCTGGTACAGTTTTGCTTGTAGGGAGGAACATCAAGGTTTTCTGAAAGCCATGTGCAGAATATATTGCCAGTAGAATGGTATCCTCTACAGGGAAGAAAGCAGCAGAAACTTTATTCACTTGTTGGGTGTTTCATTGTTTCAACTGCCATGCTGCATTTTATTATCCCTAGGACATGAGAGGTGTTAATTATTCCTTTCACTGAGCTGAAAAATGGCCACTTATGCAACAAAGGCTTTTCCTTTGTCTGTCATTGCCTCAGAGCTGCTGTTCATTCTCTTAACCTAATGCTTTCTAACTGGTTGTAGGCCACAAATCTCCATCCTTCCAACAGAGGTACATTTTTCTTCACCTTTTGCAATGTCTGAGGGTGAATTCGAGCCCTAATTAATGCACAGTAACCAGCCCAAGCAACGGAAAAAGCCCATGGATCCTAGCCTGGCATGGGATCAGGAGTGACTAATCCCATCAGCTTCAGTAGGGATGTCAGCACACGCAAACCATAGTCATAGTGTGCAGCCACTGCTCAGTCCCTAACGTGGGTCGCATGGAAAAGACTCCACGGGATGCATAATGTAACGTCACTGGAGGTGCTTTCTGTACTATTAAAATTACGTCAGGCTGAATCAGCCGAGATAGCTCAGGACAGTAGGAAAACACATGGGATGCTCATTGCCAGGGCTAGTGTGAGAAGTGCATCATTTCCAGGGACCACAGGGACAAACCACACCTGATTTCTGCTTTCAGAATGGGCAGGGAAGATCATAGACTACCCCTTCACTGTTCCTTCCCACACTCTCACCCAACAGAGAGAAGATTTCCATTTTGGCATGAAACCATGCAGACCTGAGAAGGCTGCCACGACGCCCAGGCGAAACACCCCATATTGGGGTGCGCAGTCTCTGTGTGGCATGCTGATCATGGAAAACATCCTTTTCATGATTCCCGTGGAGCTGAAACATGTAACAGGAGTCCCTGTGGAAAAGCACCAATTCATCAGTCTAAGCGAGCTGGAAATTCTTTTTTGTCAGAATCGGTTCGATCTCAAACACATGCAGCACAGTCTGAGAAACGAGCAATGAACATGATATCTCTTTTATGTCTGTGCCTTACTTAAGACAATTTAAAAGGAGAACACTCCGGAATGACTTGTCTCCCTTTATGGGTTCAACTAATCCCTTTCCACCAATAAGGAACAAATATGAGTAAGTGAAAAAAATCAGAGCTTACTAACAAACAGAACAGCAACAGACAAAAAATAACAGTAAATAACTGCTAGATACCAAACTACTAAATCTCATTAACTCCACGGGAACAATGAGAGACCCAAAATACTGGAAATGCCCTCTCCCAAGATGCCACCCACCAGAGGCAGACACATGGCTTCAAAGACAAAGGGAAGATGACGTGACACCTTCCCTTCCAAAATGGCATCCTACAGGTGACCATGTGACCCCAGGAACAAAGAGACAGGATGGCAACAGCCCCTACTGGGAAGGCAGGAGCCTACAGAGCAGTTTGAGAGGCAGATAAAAACTTACCGGCTCATGTGGGGGTCTACGCCGCTGCTGCTGCTTCCTCCTGCTGGCTCTGCCAGCGTTCCTGCTGTGCTCTGTACCGTGGGTGTGGTGTGAGGGGGCGGAAGGACCAATCTCTCCACGTGGGCACGGGGTGGCTTTTTTTCTCTATGCCGGCAGAGTTTACAAATTCACTTCAAAACGGTTTCTAATTGTGAAATGCAGCCTTTACGAGTGGCTACAGTTGCAAACCCAAAACCGTCACCTTCGAAGCAGAGCTCCTGCCTTCAGCAAAAGCTGCCATGAAAGAGAGAGCCTCTACCGTAGTTTTCTCTCTTCGGCTGGGCGCTGCTGGCAGGCCACCAGTGAGTGACTCGGACCAGAGCAGGGCTGCTCCGCCACTGTCGGCATGATGCCTTGACTACAGACAGGCAGCTGCAGAATTTGCCCTAAGACAGCTCAAAACCGCTAACCAAAGCCTCTCTAAGATGAGAAAGAAAACAAAAAGAGAACCCTAAAAGGGAAAAACCTCTGCTTAAACAAAGACCAAACAACCAGCGAAGCAAAAGCCATGTGGCAAAAGGGGGCCCACTGTCTCCCTCAGCAGACTTTAAAAGCACCTACGATAGCACCCTGCCCTTTCCAGCTTCCCAGCAGCAGGGTCTTAGAGAGACAGTAACAATTTTGGGGCACAGATAGCTACGGAATACAATAACATTTTAGATTACCCCAGGACAGTCTGCCATGGCAGACAGCCTTTTAATAATAATAATAATAATAATAATAATAATAATAATAATAATAATTATTATTATTATTATTATTATTATTATTATTGTTATTATTATTATTATTTTAAAAACCTGCCTGGTGACTTCACACTAGATATAAAACACAGATGGGAAACACAGACATTTTTGCTATTTACCCTTGAAAAGTCTGTATTCTGCCTCTGTTTGCTTCAGTGCTAATTGGTCACGTGTCTGCGATGCTGTAAGGTTTGAACAGCAAGTTGTATAAATGATGCAAGTCATTCCCGCGAGGGTGCAACTGAAGGACCCTGATTCCCCATAACTTGGATTTTCTGATGTCTAGCCAGGGTTATGCTCACCCCTCAGCCACTTCTTCCATTGCACATTAGCAGGATTTCTTTCAATTCTTTGCTTGTGTTCACAAAACATATTAGAAAATCCCCCTCTCTGGCTTAAACATAATTGTTTTTTGAAGAGATAAAGAGACAGACACAGGCATATGCAGAACATGATCATGTAAGTTGTGCTTTCTTAGGGAGCCAAGTGGAAAACAAGCCAGATTACTTCAACTCAAAATTTGCTTAGAAAAGAAATCTTTGTGAAGATGATCATGGTCATGAGGACTGAGTGGTTGCAAGGAGAAATAGGCTGTGAGGGTAGCTGCAACTCAGGTAAATTAAACAGTGTTGTAAGTACAGGTGATATGAGTTGTAAGAATTGCAGAGTCTCAGCCAAAGCATTTGCACACGGGGATTAAAATTTGGCTTTAGATAAATGAAATTGTTACTGGTCATTCAGGGTAAATCATCCTGGATACCTCCATCCTGCAGCACTGGGATACAGAAATCACAGCAGTGCTGGGATGATAATAGACCACAGAGTAGGGATGGGACTGTAAAAGAGAGGAGAAACCAAGGCACCTTCTCTCTGTCAAGACCCCCATGTTGTCCCTGAGAACAATGTGGTTGGATTCCCACCTCCCAGACTCAGATGGGTATGGGAGAATTTATACCTGAAGATGGATGGCTTGACACCTTTGTTAAACCTGCAGATGAAGTAATTAAAGTGTATCCGTAAAAGTTATAGAAAAATGCAAGGATATTGTAACGCAAAAGGCTTTTTTGCTATTTTAAGGTTTGAGAAAGTTTAAAAGCCAGACCATAAGCTTGCAGCTTTCTAACCGCAACAGATGTTTGGCTAAAGATGTTGCTAAAAAAGTAATCTTTATCCAGACTCTCAACGAATTTGGAACTAACCAATTAGATGCTGTTGCAACACCATCGTTTAAGCAAGGTATATAAAAAAAGCTTGTTAGAATAAAGGAAGAACTCTCTTTTGCAAAGCACTTGATGTGTGTTGTTTGTCTGTTCCGACAATTGAAATACCGATCGATATAATCGATAGATGGGGAGCGAGGATTTAGTCAAAGCACAGGAATTGACCTAACAGATGTCAGGACCTGGGGAGATGGTGATGGATGCCATAGCAAGTCTCATCTGAGATGCTCTTATTGCTCCTTTTTGGATGCTTGACATGGACCCAAGAGTCTGTCCACCTGGGTGTGCAATGAGGAGTGCATTGAGGCAAGGGGGGGGATGAAGGCTGCACAGGGAGAGAGCTACAGTCCCCATGGAAACCCACCAGGAGGTGCATGGAGATGCTGAACTCCCCCAAAGCATGGCCATCCGGGAGTCAGGGACCATTAGCTGCACAGTTCAGGTTGAGGTCAGCTACAGGCACTTGCCATATTGAAAAAGGATTTGCAGCTGAAAAAAAGGCTCACTGAAGCGCTCCCCTCTTGGACCACCTGCAAAATTAACATAACTGCCTGAGCATGGAAGAAAATAGAGATCCATCTTTCTATGCAAGTGGACCTGCTGCTGGGAGGGGAAAGCTGGGGGAAGCAGCAGGACAAATATTGGTGCTTTGCAAAGCAGAGATAAATCCACCAGCAACAAAGGAGTAAAGTATGGGAGTTTGGGAAGCCTTTGCACACCAAATGAGTAGTGTCTCCCCTGATGAATGAGGATGTCAGGGAAGGACATCAATGGGCAAACACTCTGAACAGTGGCATCCATCTGTCGTAATAAGGCAGCAAATCTGCTCTTGTTTCTTGTAATCTGATAACCCATGACAGGAAGAGGAAAAATGCCTTTAAATGGTGATTATAATTGCCGTCATAATGTCTCCTGATAAAGTGACCACCCAACACTGTGTTGTTATCAATCATGACTACTATGGTAACATCCTGAGGCTCCCATGGAGATCAGAACCTTCAGAAAGAGTCCTTCCCTGCCTTGAAAGACCTGTAGGGCCCTTGTGTGATTGAGGGCTCCACAGAGAAAGTCCCACATGGGAGTCAAACAAAACCCAACTGCTTTTTGAGCTGTGGGTTTGTGTGACCACCACACAATCATAGCAGGGTTGGCTGGTGGGGACCTGCAAATGTCTCTAACCCAACTTTCTGCTCAAAGCTGACACCACCATGAGCTCCCAGACAAAAACCAGCTCACAAATTGGCATAGTCCTAAAAAACTGAAAGTGAAGATCTGAAACCCATGACCATCAAAATTGCATGTTATTCTATAATCTTATGAACATCAAGACAACTGCTGACAAGGAGCAGAGTCATGGTTTCGACTGGTCTAGGCTCTGCTGTACTGGCAGGCCATTTTGTTGCTTCCTGGCCCAGACACTTATTGCTATTTTTGGTTCTTCCCTTTTTCCACTAATGTATGGAAGAAATAACAATGCTTAGGACAATTTTTTACCTCCTCAACATGACAGGCAGTTGTAATGCTGCTTCTCTTCACCCAGCAAAATGTATATCTATGGCCATCATTGGTATTGCTGTCACATGTATCTAAGGTCACAATGCTGGGTCAAGTGAGACTTATGAGAGGTCCTATAGAAGAGAGTCCTTCCTCAAACAGGCCCTGTGTGACACCAGCAGGTGACCAACACCTCATTCCCATCCTGGAGGACTAACCTAAGATTTGCCCTGTGCCTCCACAATGCCTATGACAGTAGTCACAGTGGTCCCCATGCAGCACTATGGCTCTGCCTTCTCTCATTCATCATGGAATCACAGAAGGGTTTGGGTTGGAAAAGACCTTAAAGATCATGCGGTTCCAACCTCCTGCTATGGGCCAGAACACCTTCCAAGAGACCAGGTTGCTCCAAGCCCCATCCAACCTGGCCCTGAACACTTCCAGAGAGAGAGCAGCCACACATTCTCTGAGCAAACTGTACCACTCTCATGGGGAAGAAGTTTTTCCCAATATCCAGTCAAAACCTGCCTTCTTTCATCTTCCCACCAAGTTTGTTCAGGTGGGAACTTCTGTCACCTTTGATGAATTATAGAAACTGAGGTGCTGCATGGCAAAGCTGGGTAATTGTGGTAGCAATTCTCCCATCCGGGATACATAGAGCTGGACAGAAGAGCTGCAGATATCCCAAGGTGCCTGTAATATGCTGCACCTCGGGAAGTGTTCAAGACCAGTTTGGACGGGCTTGAAGCAACCTGGCATAGTGAAAGGAAACTGGATGATCTTTAAGGTCTCTTCCAACCCAAACCATTCTGGGATTCTATGATTCTATGATTCTATGATTCATCTACCTGCCTAACTCCCTATGGCTGAGCTGGACTGAGAGAACCGATCTATCCCTACTCTGCTTTTTGCTTTCCCTAAGTAGTAAATTCCTCAGAAGCAGGACCATCCACTCCAGACCTAAATCTGTCTTCCATGGAGCAAGGAAAGCGGTAGAGCAAACAGGAGGAGGAAACATGTCATGGGTGCCTTAGAATAACCATTAGCACAAAGAAAAATGCATGCCCCTTCTCAAAAGAAAATATAAATGAAGGTAAGAGATCCATAAAACTCCCTTTTTATGGCTCATAGAGACATAGGTGTATATAGGTTTCTGATTAATTAGGTACGTAATGGGTGACTGCTTCAGACAATGTGAACAGCTAATACAGTGAGCAGCACTGAGTCACAGGCTGGAGAACACGCACAACAAAAGCTCCAGATTGCTTTACTATGTTTTTCTCTCTTCTAGAGAAAGTGTTATTTTTAACTGGCTCATGGTTTCAGGCAGGAGGGTTGCCCAAGTCTGCTTTCTGCTCTGCAGCTACAAACACTTCATTCCCGTTAGATCTACCTGAAGCAAAGGAAATTCCAGACCATGAGAGCTCACTGTTGGCTGCATGTTCCCGACAGCCAGGTTTCCACTTACCACCCTGCTGCAAGACTTTAAACTCTGGACACCAGAAGTCATATTTTTCTCCCTAAGCCTACCACTTCCATTTCTCAGCTGTGTGTGGTTGAGGGAAGCCAACCCCACTATCCTCTGAGTGCCTTGAAGAATAATTTGGAGTGGGTCAACATGAAGAACTCAAGGTGACACTGTCCCACTTCTTTAGGTGTGTCTGGAATAGAAACCAAACACAAATCACAACCCAAAACAAAACAGATTTCCCAAAAATGATGACAAAAAATACCTGCTCTATTTGCCACGAGAGGGCACTTGTACATTAATTCTCACATTCCTGGCTCTAGCATGGAATCTGCCAGAACACAGTTTGGTCACAGTGAGAGCCAATATCCATTTCATTGAAGGAATTTCTCCTGCAAGGGCAGGACTGTGTTGAGTGTGTTCCTCATTACAGGGCAGACAGGGATATGTGTGCACTGGAGGTCATGGTGTATAACCTCTATCCAGAGGGAAATAATAACAAAGAAAACCCTTGGGGTAAAGGATGCAAAGAAAATTTCCTCGGAGAAAACACTTTTGAAGGTAAGATTATGGGAAAGTGTAATGTCTTTCAATGCAGATGAAGGAGACACCTGCTTCCCAATTTCCTTAGCAAAGACTGTATAAACTAGCATTTTGGAAACTGGACAGTGTTTGCTGCAGGTGAGTTGTTCCTTTGCAAACACCTCATCAGCTGGAAGCTGCAGGGTAGAGCCCAGGCTGCTGACTTGGAGCTCATTAGAAACTTTAATTTTCACCCCTCTCCATCATGCAGTAGATGTGGAAAACTGCAGACTCTGAGAATATGCATAACTCTGAAATTTCAGCTGTTCATCATGTCCGATTTGTTCTTGAAGGAATCCCAACCGGTCAAGGAATTCTGCAGCATAACAATAGGTGATTATCTTTTGCTTCAATTCATTTTGTCACAACAGCCTCTGCTGGACTGTGGTTTCCCTTTGGCTTCCAGGAAAAGTGCAGAAGATCCAAGCAATGAAACAAGTCTTTGATTCTCTGGGAAGGCATCTCATGTTTGGGTAAGAAATCAACTGTGCCATGTAAGCCAATTAACCGACACAATCACTGTCTTCTGTCTGAAGTTGGGCAAGAAAAGAAAAAAAAACCTAAAGGTCTCTTTAACTAAATTGTGCGACTTTAGTCCAGAAAGAAGAATGACAGACATGAATTAGATCAGTCCTCAGAAAGAGAAGCCTTTTTTTCAGTCATCTTTATCCTCTGTCCCTCTCTCTTCATCTTAGATTCATCTTAAGGACTCAACTGTAGGTATCACAGAATCACAGAACTTAAGAATGGTGGGGGTTGGAAGGGACCTCTGGAGATCATCTAGTCCAATCCCTCTGCCAAATCAAGTTCACCTGCACAAGGTCATATCCCCAGTGGTTTTGAACATCTCCAGAGCAAATTCTACACCCTCTCTGGGAAGCTTGTACCAGTGCTCTGTCACTCACACAGTGAAGAAGTTTTTCCTCGTATTCAGATGGAACTTCCTGCACTTCAGTTTGAGCCTGTTGCCCCTTGTCGTGTCTCAGGGCACCACTGGAAAGAGTCTGGCCCCATCCTCTTGACACCAGCCCTAAAGATAAGCATTGGTAAGATCCTCTCTCAGTCATTTCTTCTCCAGGCATGTTATGAGACATAACATTTTTAAACACCATCAACACTGTAAAAAAAAGCAGTCAGATGTGGGCAAACTGAGGAAAAGGTCACAGGAGAACAAGAATGATAAGAGACTGAAGAAAATACAACTTAAGAAGACTGGTGGAGTGGTGTCTCCTCAGTCTAGAGGAAAGAAGCCCATAGAGGGAATGTGATGGCTGTCTTGCCATCATTTGCAGCAAAGTGAACTTAGGTTGGGTCCAAAGGAAACCTACTAAGTTGAAAGAAGAGAAACACTGAAATAATCTAGACTTATTTCTGCTGTGGGTTTTTATGGCAGCATGGTCCTTGGTGTAGACATTCAGGACTAAGGGGTGTCTTGAGCCTTCTTCTGTCCCAAAGATGCCCAAATTCATGAAATTCCACAAGCTCTACTATATAACTCCCATAAAAAAGGGGTCTCTGTAGGTCTACCACCCAGACTCACACCACAAGAGAAAGCAGAGTAACAGTTCATTGTGTCTTCAATACCAGTGCTGGTGGACAGAGAATCCACACACATCCTACCTCCAAGCACCAGGATTTACAAGGACTGGTTATGGTGAAAGAGGTTGAGTTCAGCAGGCTGAGCCTGGAGGTGAGGGATCAAGTCCTGTTCTCAGTAGCATAAAATATAAAGTCTTTCTGCAAGCAACTTACATGAGATTTTGTCTTTGCTGAGAAAATTCCAGTTAGATCAGTAGAAAAGAAGAGAGAAAAGAGCAAAATTTGTTTGTTTCATTTGCTGGCAAATGTTCAGCATTTCACAGTGTTGGAATACATTGAAACCTCTTCAGCTGGATGAAGGAGACAGATGCCTGAGTTGGGGCAGGATGCATTGGGGTGTTGCCTGCAAGACACACCCTGGCACAAAAGAAGCACAGGTCACATCTGTCATTTGTGTTTAGAAAGCATCTCTGGTTCCAAGCACCATGTCCATGACTGCAGCCTCTCTCCATCACAGCAAAATTATTACATACTGCGTCGGTTCAACTATATACCCTCCAAAGAAGAAACGGCCTCACATTGCACCAGGGGAGGTTTAGATTGGACGTTAGGAAAAATTTCTTCTCTCAAAGGGTTGCCCAACCCTGGCACAGGCTGCCTAGGGCAGGGGTGGAGTCACCGTCCCTGAAGAGGTTTTAAAAACTGCGTAGATGTGGCACTTTGGGACATGGTTTAAGTGGTAGGCTTGGCAGTGCTGAGTTAGTGGTTGGACTCAATGATCTCACAGGGCTTTTCCAATGTAAATTATTCTATGATTCTATGATTCTTAGCCTCCCATGGAAAGGCCATGCACATTAGGAGAAAACTTATGAATCAAAATACACCATGAACCAGGAAGAAGATTTCCCAAACCTCTTGTTCTCCAATACAGAGAAAAAAGCCACTTTGAACTTGCAGCAGTATGGGCTAAAAGGCAAAGGCATTTAAAGGTTAGGGAGGGCTGCCAGGGGACATGACAGGCAGGAGTATTTATATAATCTCAAAATGTTGGAGACCCTCTCTCTGTCCTCTTTTTTACTTTTGAGCATCCTCTTCCCAGACATGACCCTTCACAAGAGCACTGGCCATCTCCAGCAGGTCATTGTTTTGAGGGGCAGAGTTGTTTGCAGCAATCAGCTCTTGCTCAAGAGTCAGGAAGTGCATGGCTTGGCAGGAGAACTGACAAGAAAACACTTCAACATTATTTCCATTTGTGGTACTCACAGTTTGCATTTGTTCCCCCTTTCCCCTGTGTGAAAAAAAATGTGTGGCAATGATTCTCAGAGACATGTGGATCTCTGGCACCTTCCTGCTGAATTCTTTCAGTGAAAGAGCCTGACCCTTCCTGGGAAGGAGGTTCATGCCAATGGTGTGCATGATAGGAGGGGAACATTTGCACTAAGATAGCCTCCTTGTATGCAAGAACCACCCACAAACAAATAATTTTCCCCAGGCATTGACTCCCAAATCCATTTGGTGCTGTGGCTCCTTGCAAGCATCTATTTGTTGTACAAGATTTGTCCCCACCACTCACCTTACAGACAAAAACTACTCACTCTGGTCATAAAAATCAAGTCACAGCACACTTGCAACATGATGGTCTGAGAACAGAAGGGTTACAAACTCTCCAAAAGCCGGTGTTTATAGCCAGGCAAAATTCAGGAGTAGTAATAATAAAATATTGATGACTTGCATGCAGTAGGTGACAGATGGTCAGTGCTGTGTGTATCATTTTGCCAGTGCTAAGCCTCTTCAGCTGCATGAAGTGATCTGTGTCTGTAAACCAAGTGGAGAAGCTGGGGGACAGCTGACAGGCCAAGGCATCTCCCGGGATCACAAATGAAGAAACTTAACAGCTTCCAACTTAGGCAGGAATTTTCTCAAAAACAATGCCAAAAGTGTTTCCCCTGACATCTAGCGGCTGCTGAAAACAGAGAGAGATAATGTGGCAGGAGAGAACGAGCCGTGCTATTACCAAGAAGATTAATTGCAAATGCAATAATATCCAGGCCTTCTGATGAAATATTTTACAGTATATTGCCCTCAAGAGAATGGCTCTTTTTACTGATTTATTTTAACCTCCACATTACACAGATATGTTATAGATGTCTTCAGAGATGCCCTGGTGTTATTTGCCACCTGACAGCAAATAATAAACTCTTTCTCAGCCATATAACATTTCCAAGGAAGTCTTTGATGTGACTAGAAAAATATCAAGGACAATTAAGTCACATGGCATTCGTAGCCCTGTGGGAATGGACTTGAGCTCTGCTCCAGGATTCAGATAGCATGAGAAACCCTGGTTCAAATCGAGTAGCAAGAGCCTTAGAGGTAGTAATTATTAAAGATCTCCTGGTTAAAGATCCTCTAGAGTCTCTCTATTATTTTAATAATGGTTCAAGCCAACTTTACCACCTTCAGGGGAGCCTGCTACCATGAAGGAGGAAGGGCTCATCTCAAGGGAATGCAGTCAGGACATCTCAGCTGCCCATAGTTTTGTTCAGTTGGGAGCAAGGGGGTGTTGGTCACACATCTTTGGGGGTCCAGGTTTGATATCTCTCTTGTAGCCCCAATTTTTAGTCTCACTGGATGGAGGGATATCATGGACAGAAGTTTCTGGGACATGGATGTCAGCATGGGGCTCCTATGGTTAAAACATGGTTAAGAGGATTCAAGCAATTTGGGGAGATTTCCAACCATCTAATCTGCCAGCCTGGATGGCTTGCTTCATCCCTGTCTTTGGTTCCTCCTCTGTAATTATTAAGGCAGCCTTTTCCCCTCATGGTTATATCAACTTTGCTGTGTTTCAGCAGTGCCTGGCACTCTGGCCACAGAGTCTGGCTGAGCCCCCCCTCCTTGTCACACTCAAGAGAAAGGCCGCTTGGAACAGGTGAAGTGAGAGAGGTGACCAGATCCTGCTAATATGCATATTAACAGACCCACAGCATCCACTGGCATCAGGGGAAAGAGGCTGACCTTCCCTGGAACCCAAGAGCTGTGGCACACACCAGAGGGTGTTGGTAGAGTGCCCAGCATGGCTCCCCAGCTACTGCTTTCAGTCACTGCTTTGTTACAGACAGCAAATCCATCCACCCTCACTCCACCAGTATATGCACGGTGCTGGTATCAGTGCTTCTGCCACTCTGGGTCCCACCACACCTCTGAAGGTTTCTCCACACCAGCTCACCATGAACCTGCTCTTCCTCTCCCCTGCAGTCTCCTCATCCCACTCATACAGTAAAAGCCCTCTTAAATCCTTTGATAACCATCAAAGCACCTTAATATTAGAATCTTGCCCCATCTGACCCCGACGCCATAGCCGATCTCTCTTGTTGCTGTTATTATTGGCATGATGAGACAGGAGTCCCACATTAGACTTTTCTGCCATGGGACTGTGCAGTAAATCTTGGCAGACTTTGGCTTTCAGCCAACTGAAGCCTGGTTCTGAACATTCATCTTCTCCATTCAGTCCCCCAGGGGACCCAAACCCCACATGGAGGAAGAAATCAATTTCGAAAAAACCTTAGCGAGCAAGAATCACACCAGAACTTCTGGATGCTCCAGACCAGCCCATGCTACATCATGAAGACCTCAGTTGTTAACAGCAGCAGCTTGCATTGAGGTCTCACCTAAATTCATGGTGATTGGACCTGTATCTTACCACAAGCAGGTCTGGAGAGAATGGACCGAAGAAAAGTCCTGGTGGCCCAGAGGAACTGTGTGCCCACAAGGGAGGCAACAGCATCTACAGTCATGTGATTGTCTTCTTATCTGTAAGGCCTCTGCAGCATCTGGGCACGAGATGCTGGCTCTGTGTTCACATTTGTAGTAGATGGCCATGGGTGAAGATAAGCCTTCTGAGAAAATCATAAAGGTAACCTAGTGAGTCCAGGTTTAGGCTATTCCAAAGCATTGACCATGTGGCACTTTTCATGCCCCAAAGGGAATGATGCATCTACATGAGTGTTGCACAGCAGACTCCAGGCCCCTTTACCAACACTACAAACCTGAAGTGAAGGGCAGCTTGCACAGACCTCTGATGCCTTTTTTTGCCTCCCTCTTTCCAAACCCTGTGGAGCTGGAACAGGTCCCTCTAAAACCACTCTGGTTGGAGAGCTGTTGTCAAGTCATTTCAAAAAGTTCGCAACATTTTGCAAATTGTTCTTGCTGGAGGTTGTACAATAATAGTGCCACTACACAAAAAACCCATCCAAGAATATTATGTTAAACACAAGTCAGATGTCTCCACCCACAACAATATTCAAATGGAAAAAAAATGGGGAAAATAAATTGTTAAACACAAGCAGGAGATGAGAATGAAAAATTTACCCTTAACTATGTATATTTTTATGGAGATAGGTTATCTATCCATCCATCATCACATACTGGTACAGGAAAGAGTCTGTGAGTATTTAGATATAAATATCTTGCATGTGTAGTTAAAGAGAAAAAATACTCTTATAGATGCACGGCTGTCTCTACTTCCCCCCTTCTCTCCCTGTAGATGCCCATCACAAACACTGCATAAATATGTTGAAGCCAGTCATCTGACCTATTTCAATCATCTATATTAGGATGCAATGAGTAGGAGTGTCTGTTTCTCTCCAGGGACAATAAAGGAGGTCTCAAGCAAATAGTCCAGGTGTAAAAAACTCCATTACACCATCCCATCTATACATCTTGTTTTCTCCATCTCTAAGGCAGAGATAATAAACCTGCGTTTGTCTTAAAAGCAGTTGAAGATCCTTGAGGGAAAAGGTAGTCATGATACAAGGATGTTATCAACGTAAAACCACAATAAGGTTAATAACAAGGTCAGTAATGAGTTCGTACGGAAAACTTGCAGTGGAATTGCAAAAAGCCAAGGTTGCCCTCAGTTTGGAAAATCACAGAATCACAGAGTGATTTGGGTTGGAAGGAACATTTAAAGGTCATCTAGTCCGATGCCTTTGCTATGAACAGGGACACCTTCAACTAGATGAAGTCTATATTCTCCCCGTAGCTCAAACTGGATCCTTCAAAAAGCATTGTTTTTCTTTCAGCAATTTTCAAATGACACGTTAAAGAAGAAATGTAGTTGTTTCTAAGAGTCACCCACTCGATATTTCCCAAAAGTTGTGTGACCACACTCAGCACAATTACCATATTTTCCAGCATTTTGGCAAGCTGAAGGCAAAGAATACCACAACCCACATGAAAATTAGAGTATTTCTCTTTTTAAATTCCATTTTGACTTTTTTTTCAGATTTATGTTCTCCCTTGCCCCTCTGCCCTGACTCCTCAGCATCAATGAAACCCCTCACAGTGGAAGAGCAGCAGACCCACCCCCAGAGTTTCTCCAGGGGTTCTTACACAGAGGACACTGCTTCAGCCTGACCTGTCCAGCCCATGGGAAGCAGCTGGTGCCCTGAGGCTGTATCAAACCAAGACCTCCTGTTCCTGGGCCTGCAGCATGAGCACAGGGCTCTGGAAGGGGGCTAGGATTGGAAAAGCTGGGACCTGCGGCCTTGATCAGCTGGAAAAAGATCCAGCCCTTGTAAAACCACCAAGTTTGGCTGCTAGAATGGAAGGTGTAAGAAGGAGCCAGGATTTGGATGTGTCCCCACATGTGCCTCAACCTCTGGGTTGAAGCCACGACATCTGAAAATATGTGCCTATAAGTTCATATGCCCTGTGAGACCTCCCTTCCTATGCCATTCCCTGAAGGACTCACCAACAATCAGGGCATAGGCAGCCTCTGTGGAACACTGGTGATTAGGATGTTCCTGAAGACACCATGAGACCCCACAAAACTCATGGTAATTATGATAGACTCATTCTAACATTAGGGCAGGGAAACACCAGTGTCTAGACATCCTTCTGCTTTGTGTCCACACTTTGCATCAGTTCCTGCCCACTTTTAGTGTGTCAAAATCTCTGTGAGGGGCTCTGCAAACCTGTAGCCTTGGATCCAGTGAAGTTTTGCCACCTCTCTGGGTCAGGTCAGACTCATGCCCCACGTCTTCAGAGGAATTTCTAAATTTCCACGAAGAACCACAACATTAATTTCCTCTCAATCAATTTTTCCCTCTCCAGTGATTAGTCCTTTCTGCCTTTCATACATTTCCAGGCTCTGCAGCCTCATAAAACTTCATGGGGGAACATTTTTTCTTGGTTGGAGTGGGCAGGAAATTACTGTCATTTTTCACTTCTTCAGCCCAAGAAGGTGTTTACTGGGCCTGTCATCAGGGGGCAGTTGCAGGTTGGCCCTTCCAGAGCCATCCCCAGAGAAGTGTTAGTGCCAGCAGCCAATGCAGAATGGAATACAAGCTCTTTATTTGGACTGGCCTGTAAGGAAATCTGGGCATTTCAGCAACATGACGTCTGCAGACGACCCCTCATCAGCATCTCAGCAGGGCAGTGAACGCTGGAGAAAAACATCCTGGCCTCCACCAAAGGTTTGTAGCAACCCAGATGCATGCGTTTGTGGACGTAATACACCCTGCTCCACTGGGGTTGATTGAGTGTGTGCACCCACGTCCCTGGAATACCTCCATGTTTTGACACCTCTCTGATGGTGCCCCTGAGAAGGACTTCTGGAGACACTTCTGCAGGGGGAGACTTAACGGAGAGGAGCTTTGTGGCAGAGCACAAATACGAGTGCAGGACTTGCACGTGTCCACCAGACTTTGTCTTCATTTTGATCAAGAGGTGGCTGAATATGAACTCAGGTGTGCCCAGGTGGGCAAGAAGGCCAAGGGCACCCGGACTGTACCAGCAACAGTGTGGCAGCAGGACAGTGCAGTAACAGGTATTGCTGAGGTACCTCCAGTCCTGGGGGCAGTTCTGGGCCACTCCCAACAAGAAGGATGTTGAGGGGCTGTAGGGTGTCCAGAAAAGGGGATGGAGCTGGGGAAGGGGCTGCAGCACCAGGAGCAGCTGAGGGAGATGGAAGGGCTCAGACTGGAAAAAAGGAGGCTCAGGGGGACCTTTTCTCTCTCAACTCCCTGACAGGAAGGTGGAGCCAGGTGGGGTTCAGGCTCTTCTCTCAGGGAACAAGGGACAGAAAAAGAGGAAACCGCCTCAGGTTGTGCCAGGGGAGGTTTAGGTTGTATACAGGGAAAATTCCTTCCCTGAAAAGGTTGTCCAGCCCTGGCAAAGGCTGCCCAGGGCAGCAGTGGAGTCCCCATCCCTGGAGGGATTTAACAGCCCCAGGATGTGGCACTTGGGGACATAGGTTAATGGTGACCTTGGCAGTGTTGGGGGATCAGTCAGACTCAATGATCTTAGAGGGCTTTTGCAACCTTAATAATTCACCATTTAAGAGGAATAGTGAAAGGCAAAGACCAACATGTTGGGTGAAGAATTTCCTCCACTTGCTAAGTGCATAATTTTGTGGAATTTGTGTGTGGAAGGACAGGGGTTGGAAGATGCAGTTCTTGGGAAAAGCTTCAGGATGTGTTGAACAGCTGGGAAAAGGCCTCTTCTCCTTGGCTGTACAGTAGTTTTTCATGGGACATTCCTTCATATTTTATTCAGGACAGCCTTCAAACTTCTACCTGATAAACCGCAGCCCTTCTCTGTGCAGTAGGAGTCTGCAAGGCTCATTTATACAAGATGATTGGGATAGAGCCTTGTCCTTCCTTGCATGCAGAGCTGTGTCCTAAGGCCCCCACCCCTGGTGTTGCATGGGATTGTTCCATCCCAGATGTAAGAACTCACATGTGCCCTGGTTGAACCTTGTCGAGTTCCTGTCAGTCCATTTCTCAGGCCTGCCCAGGACCCTCTTCTGAGTAGCAGGCTTGATCTCCAGTCCATTGCCCACTCCCCTACCTAAGTCTACTGCCATCCACAAGCTTTCTGGGAGCAAACTTCATCCAGGTGATCAGTGAAGACATTCACATTATCAATACCAGCATTGATTACTCCGGAATACCACTAGTTACTGGCTGCCAGGTGGACTTTGCACCACTAACCATAACCCTCTGGGATGTTTGCACCAGCTAGTTACCTGTGACTCATACCATCGTGATGAGAACCAGATTCACAGAATAATTGAGGTTGGAAAGACCTCTGGAGGTTGTGGTCCAACCTCTGCTCACAGCAGGACCACTCCTCTCTCAGGTCAGGTTGCTCAGCCCTACCTTTATCCTGCAAGTTCAGCTCAGCCTTATTCTGACACAAAATGCTGCAGCTCTCCCTGCTTTCATTTAGAGAGAGCAAACTGTGACCTCCATAGCAAAGTGTGGCAGATCACCCCACACCTCCCAGCCCAGAGCTGTGAAGGCAAGGAAAGACAAACCAGGTGCTCTGTAGCTAAATCTACTATTTAATCAGGTTGCTCTAGTCATCAGTAATGTTATCCTATTTAATTCCTGAATTCTTCCTGTGTGCACATGCACACCTGTAACAATAAAGAGCCAAGGGTGCAGGTCCTCCATGCATTATTTTAGTGGTCTAATGATCTCTGCAGCCTGACAGATTGATATTCCAGGAGACATGAGGATTTCTGATATTTAAACAGAAAATAGGAGAACAATCCCAGGGCTGTTCCAGTGTCTGAATTCAAGGGCAGCCCTCAAATGTAGAGCCAGAGCTGCAAAAACTCTCATTCATGAAGATACTTGAAAAGGATTTCGTAAAGGAACTGAAATACAGAGAACATCTTCCTCCTCACTAATTTACTGATTCATCATTTCCTCAGTCACCTGCATCTTCTTTCACATTTAGACTTCAAGATCTTTGGGGCAGAGGTTACTTTTACTCTGTTCATCTATGCCTGTCAAGGGTTGACCTGGAGGCAAACTCCAGATCCCGACGCTTAGTTCTTCAGAGGAGAGGAGACAGCAGAAACAGGCTGCAAACTTGGAAAATGATTAAATTATTTATTTACTAACTCTACTAAGAATAGAAAGAATAAAAAACAATGAAAAATATTAAGGCATAATATACAAATATCATTCTCCCCCCATACATTCCAATCCTTCTCACTGATCACGTAACGGACATAAACATGACATTCTGATCTTATGATTAAGAGTTCTTATTGCCACCTCATGGGATAAAGAGAGTTCTTTCTGTAGTGTAGTGGGATCCATCCCACGGAAGACAGTTCCCTAAGAAGTATCTTCGGCGTCGTTCCAAACCTTCCAGAAACACCACAGCCCGCCCAGATTTTTGCAGTGGTGTATCCTCTCTCCCACAATACAATCCGCAGTTTGTGGGTCACAAGAAAAGTCTGTTGGGGTTAAACATTTT